>CM037782.1:55222273-55272273 GCA_021229015.1 Solen grandis | reverse complement strand
ATAGGAGATGCATCCATGGATACAAAATACTGCATATGCATTATCCATGGATTTACACTTTCAAATACCCATTTATCCATGGATGCAAGTGCCCCTAGAGACAGAAGACCAGTCAGATGAACAATGCTCAGTGTCTGATTAACTTATCAGCAGCCCTAACTTGTGCCTCAAAGCTAATGAAAACCTGTAAACAGTAATTCAGATAAACCCGTGATTCCCTAAGAGACTTGCATTAGGTTTCATTCTGGTTGCATCTGTCATTTATAGTTGGCTATTACGGGGGTTTAAGTTATACGCATATATAGAGATATTTACTGTCGAGGTACTAAAGTTCTGATGTCCAAATACCATACACATGAACCTACCTACCCTACAGTATGTAAAAGTTGTGCCTGAATTACAGGGGTACCACTGGGATACAATTTATACACTCCTGCTTTCAATGTGTAGCATATCTATATACAAGGAACACCTACTCCCAGGATACATTCCTTCAATATTAAAAAGTTAAACATGCTCAATTACAAGCAGCAATAAGAATATCAATAGTAAAGTATAATTTCTACAACTGGCTGTATTCAATGTTTCAGTTCAGTCAAAATTCAAATTAAAATGTCAACTCTTATTTTACCTGTCAAAAGAAGAGAAGTAATAGATGTGTAACAAAACAGCAAAACAAGAATTTTCTTTTAGTTGTTAAAACAAGTTTTAGTCCACATAATACTGGATGGAATAACTTTTTTTTTCACCCTGGATAAAAATAGTCTACTGGCCACAAGCCCCTGTACCAAACCTGGAGAACAGGAACAATAGCTAAAATGAAAAGCATGAATGCATGGTAGCAAAGAGTTTATGCAACATTGACTATATTCAAATGAAGCAAATTTTAATTCCAGACAGCATTCAAGTTCCAAAATCATTTACTCTGTACTGAAAAAAAAAAAATACAAAAAAAATACAAAGCTTTAGGTGTGAAGCATTCATGCCCAATCTGTTAATCTTCAGTTTCTCTGGTAACAATTAACAAATTAATTCATCATTTAAGTTTTTCAATAGAAAGTGTCTATAGAAATGTAAGTTTTTTTTTTCATGATACGAAACCATGAAACTAGTAAGCTCAAAACTAATCTAAAGAAAGATGAGCAATGTACTAAAAACAAAATGAAAGAAATCTGAATGCAAAACTGATCTGAGATGCCAGAATGTGATGGCACTTTCTTGAATGTAATTCATATCTTTGGTAACACCCATCAGAAAACAAGCCGCATCACACTCAGTATCCGAGTATTTAACAATAGTCAATTGACAAGACCATTTTCCACTACAGGGGAAAACTTTACAGCAATGTTTAAAATTCCAAAATTTGCACAACTTCTAGACAACAAATAAAGTTTGATGACTTTAATGGGATTTAAAAAAAAAGTGACTGTTTTGAACCAATTTTAATTTTTGAAAACTTAAATGATGAAGAAAAATAGACAAACTAAGATAAATTCAAGTAAAAAAAAAAGATGACTAAAGCGAGAAAATTAAACAATATTACTTGATATATATAGTATATAAGAAGACTTTCTAGACACTTTGACGCTCTCTAATGCAGTCTGCCTGACATCAAGGCTATGAGTCAGATAGAAATATTTCCACTCCGAACACTGCTGGCTAAGGTTCAATTCACGACATAGCGGCAGCAGCGACTACAGTTTCCTAACCAATCCATTATTGCACAAGGATTGATCTGTAAAACTCACAGAGAAAGTGTTCATCTCGTTGATAGCTTTAGAATCCTGTTGACAATACACTCCCCGGTAAAACATCAGCCTGAATCACTCGCCCAACTTCTCTATTACTCGATAAAAAATCCAGTGTCTGTAATCAACATGATCTTTAAGTGAAAATTTTGTATAATATCCTCCATTTCTCTTGTTTGTTGAAAATGTAGTAAACTCTCCACATTGCTGACTATTAGCAAACTGTTATGTGCACTTGGTGTTTGTTCACTGAACAAACAATATCTCCAACATGTTTCACAGGGCATGTTTTTTTCATACAAAAAAGTCTTTGTAACCATACGCGAGCCTTTTAAAAGTCAGCAAATTCCTTCGCGCACTTTTCTGAGGATGAGATCCTAAGGGGCTCCTCTTCATAGTCGTCAAAGTTGCTGGTGTCCCCTGGTCCCTTGCACTTGGGGATGAAGGGAGCCTCTACCTGTAGCACAAAAGAAATCTCTGTTGGTACCCTTGTACAGGTATATATGTATACATATGACCAGTTCAGTTGAAACTCAGTGTAATATGTGTCATCAAATACAAAATAAATGCAGAAAAATGAGACTTTTTTAGACAATATGAGGTGAGTTTACAGAAATTTATATGACTGGCAAGTCTTCAGTTGTTTTGTTGTTTTTATTTTTCACAATTCATGACCATCTTGACCAATTTCATGCTAACTATGCAAAAGCAAGTATAGCATACAACACTTATGAGTTTCTCATGTACAGCAAGTGAATTTCCTCACCTTTCCAATTAAACTAAAATTTAAATCTGTCAACATTTTCACTACATTTTGATCTACAAATTACACAGTCAACAATTTTGCTACAGTGTGATCTATTAGTTACACAGAGTTAACTATTTTGTTACATTTTTATCTATTACTTACACAGAGTCAACAATGTCCTATATTTTGCACTATAATTCTAACTGACAACACTTATACAAAAAGAGAAGCTGAAAGCAGCATAAATATCTGTGATTTATGTCCTTATACATGAACCTTGTGTCTTCAAGAATGATAAAACCACTCACATTACCTTAACATAGTTACTGTTGTCATTTAGTATACATATGAATGACACACCTGTGTGTGATAAAAAAGCACATAATTGTTTATTTAACCCTTTCCCTCATAGAGGAAACCATGAAAAGACCTATGCGAACAGCATAAAACCAGATCAGCCTGCGAGTAACTCGCAGGTTGATCAGGTTTTATGCTGTTCGCTGCTCCTCAGTGGTCTGGAAATGAGGATTTTGTAGTTAAATTTGGTAAGGTTTAACTGTGGTTTTCTGCAGATCAGGCTTTATGTGGTATCTACTGAGTGCGTCAAAATGAGTCTATATGAGGGAAAGGGTTAACATCATAACGACAGTATTTCAGTCATTTGGAGACGATGTCTACTTGAGACAGATATAGTGCTTTCACACTGCAGTATCACACCATAGACATGTGGCATGATACCACACCCAGTCACATTATCCTGACACTGAGCTAACCAGTCCTGGAACTACTACCTTAATACAATGAGCACCAAGCAAGAGAGCTATACCAGTACCATTGTTTTATGGCCATGTAGTTGCAGGGGATTAAATCCACAGCCTCCGGATTCTGGGACGGACGCTCTAACCAATCAGTCATCAAGACCGGTAAAAAACAAAACAAACAACAACCCCAAAAATAAAAAACACAATTACAAACAACTTGTATGCCAAATGAGCAATACAAACCTTCTTCTGGTAGATGGCAATCCAGTCAGTTGTGGAGAACCACTTATGGTTCTTGATGTCGTTGACACCATTCTTCAGGTTGCCATAGCGTTTGGTGAGGTCCACCTGCAGCAGGTTCCTCAACATATCCTTCAGGTCCGAACTGAAGTGTGACGGGAATCGAACCTGCAACCACAAAACACAAGGTTTTAACATTTTTACACAAATGGTAAAAACATCAAATTTTGTTTTTTAACATTTGGGCGCACTGATATCATGCCACAGATTTTTTTAATTTTTTTAATACAAAAGTAGTATCTGCAGTATTGTGGGGAGCCTACAAGATGGCACAATAACACAAGTCACAACATTATGCCACTATTCAAAGCATTTCTTGGAACTTCCCTTTTGATGTGCTGACACTAAGCTAGGATGTTATGCTAGTTACAGGAAAGCAAATCATAAAGTTCAAATCAATTTCTTTCAGTATACATTTTTGTATTAAATATGATTGTTCTGAACATCTTCATATATTTGTCTGGTATAAATTCACCACAGGATATAATGCTGTTATCCCATATACAGAGATATCAATGTCCATATTGTAAATCAGAGTAATTCTTATTTAGGATATTCTCAAAAGTATAGTAGTGCCAAAAAGCTTTACAGAACAAAATCTATGGTACAGTTAGTTCATCTAAACACTGCAACACTTAAGTGGTATAAACCTGATCTACAAGCAAGATGTCTATAACTAGTTCTGATGAATACAAGCAGATAGCATAAAACCAGATCAGCCTTCAAGCTCCTTACAGTCTGATCTGGTTTTATACTTATAGGTATTTACTAGTACATGAGATACAGTGTTAACCCCTTACCTCATACAAACATATTTTGATATCTTAACTAACTGAACAGACCCCGATCAGACTGCTCCTTCCAGGTGCTATATGATCAGGGTCTCCTCTATTTACTCATACAATTTTATATTGTATATTGTGGCACAAATTCTACAGTGTGCATTGTAAAGCAAACCCCAGTGTCTAATATCCCATTTAAGTTCAGTTAATTATTTTCACCAAATCGTAACTGAATACATGAATATATATAAAGGGAAGGGTTTATGATAGACATGAAAGCTCACCTTGCCCGACACAATTTTCTCATATATCTGGATGGGCTGATCAGCGAAGAAGGGCGGGTAGCCGGCAGCCATTTCATACACCAGGACACCCAGGGCCCACCAGTCCACAGCCTTGTTGTAGCCCTGCAACACACAACCACAGCACTTGTCAACAGTTGCTAGATAATCTTATATCAAGGTCAATGTGCAACATATCTTCCTCAAGTCTTTCAATGATGCCATTTTGGAATGGGGAGTGCTTAATTTGGGAGAAAATTGAACACCTAACTGACCTATACAGAGTAGATCAATATTAACACAATATCACTTAATTCAGCCCTAAATGTAACAGTATATTGTAGAACGTTATAGGGTCTGTTTGTTAGGTTTAAATTCCTACTGATAGGGTTTCTGTCATTCGGAGACTATGTCTACTTGAGAGATATAATGCTGCCACACTGGTGTATCATGCCACAGACATGTGGCATGATACCACACCCAGTCACATCATCCTGACATTGGGCTAACCAGTTCTGGAACTATCCTGTATATATATATATATGCTAAGTGCCAAACAGAGAGCTACCAGTGCATTTTCAACAACTAAATGCCCCTGATTTTATCTGTTTATTATTGGTCCTCACAGTATCATAGATTGCATAGTAATGAACCTGTTCTGTGAGTTCAAATGGGTAGCCAAGCTCTCTTTCACACAAATTTATATATATATATATATACACACACTGGGCTTACTTAAACACTCAAGCCAAAGTTGATAGAGCTGAGCCATAAAGTTCATCACAATTTCTTTTCTCCCTTGCCAACTAACAGAATCCTGCCCTGAGAGGACCAACCATTTTATGAACTTTTCACCCTGTCTACATGCAAAGATTTTTAAGGACTCACACACGTATATATGTATGAACAGTTATAAAAGAAGCCTCTGGTCTTCCATGTATTAAAACAGAATCCTGCAACACTGTACAACCTTGTCCTTATTACAAATGACAGAAATGGCAGTATTCCAGTGCATGCCAAGAAAATGGCACAACTGATAAATAGACAAAACATCTGAACTGCCAGATAAGACTTTGCCATGTAATTTTTTCTCTCTTGTTGTCTAGTGTTTGCTTTATATTTTGATTAAATTAACAAAAGAAAAAAAAATGAACAAATGATACAGGTCACAAGCAACTTAATTTGTTGATAACTATTTAGACCGTCTATTCTATCATGAGGTCTTAAAACTTTAATTACTCAAGACTATCTTTATGATTGCTTAAGGTAGGACCAATACCTTGTGCCTGCAGGCCTTTTTTTCAGATGTTGGGGAAGGGACCATCATAATTTATTTTGGGGAAAATATCTTCTTCTTTTTTTTTTCACTGGGGAAATAAAATCCTCAAGTAAGATGTAAATTTGGGGAAAACTGCATGAATTTAAAGAATTTTTCAGAGGTGAAACTATGAATGCCCCCTGATAAAGGAGGAAAGAAAGCCCCGGGCCCTGTGATGGTCCCTGAGAGAATTGTGATCTTACCAGGGTCCAAACACACAACCTTTTGGTAGGTTTATCAATATGTTACTGGACCATTTAGCTTATATAAGCTTTATTATATCTGTATATCATTCCGTTTAAATCTCTTTAAGAACTGAGCTCTGAATATATGTATAATATACCTATGCACATTAAGATGACATTAATGTACATGTATCTGTTTCATACTTATATTGTAATGTAAAATAAAAGGGGCATATAAGTTTACAGAGATGTTTGCAAAAACCTTGCCACTAGTCAAATGGGAATGACCAAATGACCTACTACGTTGTGGTCATTGTTTATCAGGGCCTTATATCAAGCTGACCGATGGTATCAGCAGGTTTGGGGGTGAGTTGGTTCACTGTTTATATGTGCAAAGTATGGAGGCCCCAGGCTGAGGCCTTCAAAAGACAGATAAACAAGGCCAGTGAGTATCTTACTATCTTGTGTTTAGAGGCTGTTTTTCTTGAATCCGTCATGTGTAAAGCAAACAGACATGCCCTACGAAGTTCAGATCTCACAGTTACTTGCTTTAAATAAATTAAGCTGTTATGAAATATTTTGTATAGTAGATGAGAAAGAGATCGTTAACTGAATCTAAAGACATGTAATTTTTTCCATTTGGGTGGTTACTTGTTTGAGCACTGATGCTTGAAAAGGTGGACTACGAATGGTTTATTGATCTGAAATGTTTTGACAGAAAATGTCTGATGAAAACAATGTAATGGAAAGGAATTAAGATGTTAACTTAGTATCAAATCAAGAGATAGTGCAAGAGAGACAGAGAGAGAGAGAGAGAAAGAGAATAGGAGACAGAGAGAGAGAAAGAGAAATGTGTGTATAAGCGATAAACATGAGAGACTGGGGGGGAGGGGGGGTAATAGATAGTGAGAGAGAGAAAGAGAGAAGGAGAGAAAGACAGATAGAGAGAAAGTGAGAGAGAGAGACAAGAGGGGAAGAGTGAGAAATGTGTGTATGAGCAATAAACATGAAAGATTGTGAGGGAATAGACTGGATCACAAAACAATAAGCTGTGCATGAAATCAATACACTTCCACTAAGCCTCAGTGGTGAACACAGTTTATATATGTAGCACATCTACACAAAACCCTAGACAGACATGAGTTATGTACAGAATCAACCAGTTCCTTCAAGGAGACTGGTTTCACTCAGAACATGTTTTTACCTTCCTACATATGCCAGTTAGACTCTGAATCACTGTTTCCCTTTACCTAATGAATATTCATGTACAAATTTATGATTTGATGAATATTGATTGATCTTTAAATTGCATACATATGAAATAATGGATTTTTCTTTGCCATGGATGACTATGTAGAATTGAAAACTGAGCTACAATATTGTATGAGCAAACACAACTGGGTCTGCTTTGTTTGACAATGCATCAAAATGAGTCAATATGCAGTAAGGGGGTACTGACCGCTGTCAGCTTCCCCAGATAAATCATAGCTAATCTACTGGTGATAAAAACTAAAAACCCTTCTCCTGAACATAATGTACTTACTGATAAACAAAGGTCAAATCATATTCAGCCAATGGAGCATACATTCATGATGTGAAAAGTTCAACTACAGACACAACTCTGCCCTTTCACAATTTAGTACATAATTATAGTCCTTTTTTGAAAAATTATAAATTAATCATTCTGCACCATCTTAATCCCTTAATCTTATCAAACAGATCTATTTGATTTGATACCTTGACAAACAGAACACCCAGATCATCATATTGAATATTCAGAAGGTAATCAATTTCAGTTGATCCATTAGCAGAAAATTTTAACTCAATGAAAGAGGGCATTTAAAGGAAAACCCATAATTTACATTACGCCATAACATATATATCCCTGCCCCCGAATGTTTGTTGAAGGTTGTTTGACAAAAGCAACTATTGAAAGCAAGGTTACTAGGCATTCATTGTTAAAGCTCTGTACAGCTTTTCAATTTTGACACATAGGAAAACAGAGAAGACCCAGATCAGAGAGCTCTTATAGTTCTAAACTGTCTGATCAGGGTCTCATCTGTTTTCTCATATATTAATATTGAAGCTCAGTTTCTACACAGTCTGTGTGGCAAAGAAAAATCCATAATTTCATATACCATTTTAAGTTCAGGTTTTTTTTTGTTTTTTTGTTTTTCAATTAATATTCATTAAATCATAAATTTGTTCATGAAAAACCGATATGCATGTTCATTCTAAGCAGGTCTGTGGCAGTTTACCAGTAGACCTATTCTAAAGTGGGTATTGGATATACCTAATTATAAATGAGGATTTCCATTTATTACATTTTTTCATCACAATTAATTGCTAGAATTTGCACACAAACACAGAAATCCCTATGACAATTTCATCTGAAAACAAAATCCTTGAAACAATGCCTCATGATGATGCTTCAGGGAACAGAGTAGGACCTGATCAGACAATACCTGGAAAAAGATGTCTGTTTAGGGTCGGCTTTGTTGACTAATTAATACAATACGTAACTCACACAGCAAAGAAAAATGGCATTTATGTTTCAGGTACCGTTTAAAACTCAGAAAATATATATTCATTGAGTCATAGATATATAAAGGAGGCAAAGGGTTGAAATTTCATTTTAATGTTTGTGTTTAAAAACAAATTATGAGTAGGGAATTATGACACGAGGCAAATCATAATTTCCTTGCAAAAACTTAATCTGCTTTATTGCGCAATCATGATACAAATAAAATAACAGGTCTCAGTTTGATGCAAACTCTACGAAGAGTACATGACTGTGAAATAAATAATACAGGCTATTTATATACATAACATGTTTGCTACAAAATATTTATCCCAAATATCCACAGAAAAGGCTTGTGTATCTGAAATAATTATCTTTAATCATTCCCAACACTAGTTTATTCCCAATTCTTATCAACTGAAATCAATTTAGAGCAGAACAACTGCATTATTCATTGTTATATGGGTCTACATTCAGCGGAAAACAATCCCCTCTTTGTTTAGAATAAAGAACTAATAGAATAAGGGAAAGCACCATTTCACAATAGACAATATAATTGAATGGTCCAGAGCTGCAGGGAAATGTTTTCAGTTCTTATGAGATTGGAACACTTATTTTAGACTCCTCAACTGACAATATAATTAAAGAATTCTTTCTGCAGCTCTTGAGGGGGGAATAATAAACATATCTTGAACTAATACTGCCAAGAAAATCAGCATTAACTACAGGTATACAAGAGAAGGAGAGAGATTGGAGAAAGAGAAAAAAAATCCCCCATTTTATTTTTATGTACACTCATGGTTTCCTTCTCTACTGAAACAAGAACAATCATTATAACTGATTAACGCCCCTGCATCCTGCCTTGTCTTTATGTAATGTGAGTGTTAGGACCAGCAGAGGTAATGGGACAGGACTGGACGTGAGGAGTGTGACTCCTAGTAGCCCTCACTTCCATGAGACAGAGTTTATAAAGTTGACCAGTTACTCCTCTTGCACAAAGTTGATTCACATTGTATCAAAGACAGAATTTTCAGTGAAGCGGGATATAGAAATATTATCTTCCACACAGAAGACTTTTGGGCTGATTTGGGGCCAGAATTTGACCCCATTCCCCTTCCCTCCAACAGTCTTTTTTTTTTATGGAGATCAACTTTTCTTACCGCCAGCAGCAAGAATGCAAACAATTGAAAGGGACATTTCTTTGTAGTTTGAAATAATAATGGTGTTTTATCCCAATGTAACATAGAATGGACTGTTTTTCTGGGGGGTATTTTTCTGTCTGAAAGAAAACCTCACTGAAAGAACTATAGAATATTAACAACAGCAAAACTTGCAAGTCATAACAACATACATAACCACCATTATTCTGACAAAACATTATCTCCACCCACCAACCCATCCTCAGCCTGCATATAACCATGTTTGTTTACTGATCGTTGTCATTAGTTATAAGTTCGCCACCTGTACATTAGGTAATTAACATGCAATATTCATTGACCAAGTCCGATTACCTGGCCAGTTACATTATCTAGGGGTATTGATCGGATGACCAGTCTGTGAACCAGGTCACAAGGGGTTGTTTGCTAATGACGACCAACCATCTCTACATCCTGATAACTGATGAAAACCCACACAGACTAATTAGTGATTTGTTTATCCGATCAATAAACAACAACTAATTACAATACACTGACCATCAGCAAGCTCCTACCTATATAGAAATTCTCTCATTTGTCTAAGCACATGGGATGTTAAATCATAGCAAAACGCATATATGGAGAAGTCATTCTCCAGTCATTCTGCGAATAAATGACAACATGAAATACACTATCAAATTGTTCTGACAAAGTGCCAATTGGACTATCCATTTGGGAATAAGTCTATTTTGAAAGCTGCACTCTCATCCCACATTCTACAGACAGAAGAACTCCACCAATGTGGCCTATAATGCAGTTAGGGAAAAAAACACCTAATAATAGAATATACTGTAAATTGATAAAAATTTACTACAGAAATAAAATATAATATTTCATCAATTGACATTTTCATTCCCCGTCTCCACTCCTTTAAAATGACAACCTGATTCAAATGTCGTACATGTGGATGCACTGTATCGGTTTACAATGCTCCGAATCAAAGCCTTAACATCACTTGTGCATTATTGCACCGACCATAAAAATGTTGATTTCCTGCCTAGGAGACCTCTAGATTTCCCAGTCAGTGATCATAATTGACTCCGGTCACACAGATCACAGGCTGATCATTGCCTGAGTGTCTGCCTGAGCTCTAAGGTTAACATGGAATGTGAAGATCTCTTCGCTTGTCACTTGTTCATGTCCTGATCAGAAATTGAAACCATCTTAACTAACCATTAAATTGCCCAATAGCAACAATTTTCCCCCATTTTCCCTTTTCTAAAGCCTTTATTGAGGACAGAAGACAATATTAATCAAATCTTAAAATATAAACTCACTTAATATCCAAACTGATGAAATAGCAAATTGCTACCAAATAGTTCATTCTGTTCATGCTTTCTTTCTATTAGCCCCCCCCCCCCCCCCCCCAAAACAAAAAACAAAAACAAAAAAACATTTTCACTGACAGAACATACACCTGAGTATTTCTGTAACTGAATTATTAATGCTTTTACAATCTTGTCAACCCGCCATTATACTGGACTTTTTCCTCAGGCCACACTGTCCTTAAATCTGGCCCCACATTATTGTCCAGCCACAACGACAAAGACATGTGGTGCTGCAGGTTGTTGACAGCCATCGTTACCCCAATCGTCCTTGGATCATCTACGTCATATCTCGGCCAGAGTTTCAACTCCGCTATAAAGATCTGTATTGTGTGACTGTGCTAGGATTTCACCTCAATTGGATCAATACGGTAAACTGTATTGAAAACAAGTTTGATTGGATTGCTTACTGAAAAAAAGGCTCTTCTGGCCCAATAGAAAAACAGAAAAAGAGAATGTGTAATACCTTAATAAGATAACAGGAGGATTATCTTCTTTAGTTGTTGAGTTCATTCAGTTAAGATTCTTGCTATACTGAACTAAAGAGTCATACTTGTGGCCTAGCTTAATCTAACTTAAAAACATTTATTGCTAATAACAATTCTGACTTTTTGAAGTTCAAACACTTTTCATTGACTCTTTGTACTGAATTTGTAAAAATGGCTTGGCCATACTGAATATCAAAACTTATTACCCTTTCTGAATAGAAATTATAAATATAGCACATGCACAAAATGATGCACATTTGATTTTGATCATATATTTCATGGTCATTATACTCATTTTTTTTTTTCTTATTTGTTTGAAAGAACTCAGGTATTATGGTCATAATGGATGAAATGCAGCCTAGTTTTATTATAACCACTAAAGAACATAATGCATGCCCCTGTTCAAGCACCCTCCGACCCCCTTTCAGACCCCATGTTGTAGAGAAAGATCAGGGAGTTCTTTGTACCAACAATACAGACTTCACCTTTGATCCTTGAATGAAATAATAACCAAAACACAATACTTTTGTGCAAGAGGAAAAGGCAGAGCATTTTAACAGGTGTGTTTTGCAAAATTTAATATTATGAACACAAAATGAAATGCCCCAAGGGTGTTTAAACAGAAAAATGCTGAACACAACATTAAGGTCAATGCTCGTGAGTCTGGTTATCAAAACAATAATAGAAGAACGTCTACTCAAATACATTTCCATCTTTGCAATTTCCTGAAATCTCTGGTAAGTTCAGGCTTCAAAACCAATCAGGGCACCGAGTCAGGCAGGATGTGGGAGGAACTATTTTTCTAACCAGCAGTCATCCTGGCACAGTTCCAGCCGTGTGAGACAGATGTGTCTATGTCTATATAGCAAACCTCCCAGGAACACCACGCTCCAAGATCTGGCCTGGAGATACCTTAGCCACTCTGTCCCATCTCTCAGCCCATCATTCTTTCTCCCCTAATACTGCCTGTCTGTCCCCTCTTCTCCCTTACTGTTAACTTACTAACCACCTGTCTCCTTATAGCCTTTCTTTGTTTTACCCATCTTTTATCTCTTACTCACCTCTACTTCCCTCCCATTTCTTTATGTCAAAATTGTTCTTTAAAAGTGTAAACAATTAAACTCTGAGGAATATCATAACTATGTTTGGGTTTACCTCCCATCAATAATATCTAGTCATTTCAGAACTATGTCTACTCGAGACTGGAAAGCAAATAAAGTGCATGATTAAGCTCAATATACCATCACTAAAGTACTTTTCAAACCAAAGTTATTAAACCATCGTTAAATAGTACTGAACCATACTTAATCAATATAAACACATGCAATGCAGCTCTATTCTAAAACACAATATTTGAGGTCCAAATATAGATACCACTTTAGGTAAGACCACATTATATACCCATAGATAAGAAAATTCACTTAAAGTCATCTACACAAGAAGTGTCCCTTGAAACACATGTGTCACCTGCTGAAAGAAATGTGACAAAAAAAGTGTGACAGACAGACAGATGACGGAGAAGTGATCCCATGTGTCACCTCTGCTTACAGCAGGAGACACAACAAATCATCAAATGAAAATTTGAGCTAAACCTACTTTCTTGCCCTTATAATGGATCTAGATTTTCTGTATTTTCCTAAACAGCAGTGTATAATGAGGTGCTATATGCCAGCCGTATACCAAAACAAGAAAGCCATCTGTCACATGCAGTCTACCAATCCTCCCACACCTTCACTGCAGTCTCGCATGACATTTGCCTCACAACAACAAGGCTGTTTCCCTGCACCCATCCATCATTTGATAATCTAATCTTGTTCCCAGCCTTCCCCATTTTCTAATTAATTTAAAAGAGACAACATGCAGTGAAATAAATATTGTTTACTATTGTTGTTAGTTATCTCCTAACTGATATATTTTTATAAGTTAAGATTTGTTCTGATGTTTAAAACCAGGAATTCTGTCTGTGTCTATAAGAAATAATAATTTCGAGGGCTGACCACAAATATTCCACAATTATTCCATTAGAGCATATAGTAGTAGAGGAAGATGAAATGGATTTGAAGCCAACCCTTGAGGCGTGTTGTACACATGCTGTAAGCTTTACAATCAATAATAGTTTCATTCATCAATGCCAATACCACTCACAAAACTAGCATGTCCCAATTGTTCTATTTATTTCATAACAATTTTAACTTCATCAGTATTTCCTTAGACATCTTTCAGTTATACAATATGGCCCAGGGGATATTTAAAACTCAGGATAAGAGAATATCTGTAATATCTTTTTCACACAGACTCCATCCCTGCAGGAATATTTCAGTCCCCAATTTGTTTAGAAGCCATTCCATCAGTCAATACCCTAGCAGTCTATCACCCTAATGCACATTACACATTAACAACAAAAACATGATCCTACATTAATACAAAACTCCATGTATTACCCATACTAGAAATTACTTTCTCCACTTGCAGAAATAGGTTTTTCATCTGAAAACTTTCCCTAACAAATCACCATTTTTTTTTTCCATCTTATTTTCTTTTCTCTTCACTCAGGGACAAAAAGCCATTCCAAAATCTTCTGATTCTTCAATTAAAACACGTGGCAAAACAAACCACTTCAGAGCAGAAAGATATTGGCCATTATCCAGAAAAGAGTGCAGTTCAGCAATTAGCACACTTTGCTAAACAGTTCTGGATTATTCATATATAATAAATCCAAAACAAATTGCTTTTATCTCTGGTTTTCTCCTAGATCATGATTCTAACATTTTTTTATATAAACATGCAAGCAAACTTTTTCCCCATTAACCTTATCTTGCTTTTCAAAATTGATACTCAAATGAACCATGAATAATTGAATTCTCTTTGCTGTATTATCAATTCATTTATCAAAATATATCAAAATACTTAAAAGCAAACCCCAAAAATATATTTCTGTCCACTGAAGCTTCTCCCATATCTAAATTATATAAACAAAGACTTAAATATAAATTTCAGTGGGTGATAAAACTTCATTTGTATAGAATTATGCCACTAAATTAGTCATTTTCAAAATTGCAGGAAATCTTATCCTATATACTGAACAGACAATATGCTATATTTATCAGTTTTACAAAGAGGTAAGACCATTGTTCACAAGCTGTGTAGTTTTCATTAATTCCAACAATAAACACAACATAATCAAGGCAAGACATATAACAGTCCAATTACATTGTGCTGAGAAGAGTTGGGAGTTTTATTGTGCTCAACAGAATTCTAACTAAACCTGATATTTAATGCCAGATTATAATCGTAAATCATTAAGGAGTGTTTCATAGAAAAGTGATAATAAACAGAAACCTTGAGGAAACAGTTTTTCCCTAGCACAAGAAACTGCCATCAACGCAAGTCAATAAATAAGGGAGTTACTGAAACCACACCTGGGTCAAGGATGAAAATAGACAAACACTTTCAATTAATATAAATAGCCTTGTGGAACTGGCAAAAATATGAGTTGTAAATCACCATGAACATAAAGATATCAATTTAAACAGACATGAGATTAAGGATAAGTAATTTAAAGGGAATCTTTTTTCTAGATTTTATTATTTGAAATAAAATGTAAAAATATAATAATAATAAAATATAAACCAGGAAAAATAATTAAATAAACCACATACTTTTTTTCCCCCCCCCAAAAAAAAAAGGTATCCAAAATATATAAAACACACAAGAAATATTCAATAATTACTTTCCAATTAATATGATGTATTATGTTGGGTAAACAACTAAAAATCAAGAGAGGCTAAATATAAGGGCTTAGTGTATGTAAATATCATGAATGACTTCTTTTCTTCATCATGGTTGAACTTAAAGTCCTTAATCCTAAAGACAAGAACACTCTTCTACTGGTACATGGACTTGAAATTAAGCACATTACAAGTGAGTGAAAGGAAAACATCCACACCATGATTGCTCTAGACAGTATAATTAGATAAAACCAATCCTCCAACAGGAGAGTGGAAACTGTCCGCTGATGCCAGCTTCATGAACCAACTGAAAACTTTTCAGCAGCAAGATACAGGATAGCCTTTAATTTAGGCTACATGCAACTCAAGTTTTACTCAGAAAATGTACAGGTGTTGAATACAGGGACAGAAGGTCAAATTATTCAAGGTCAGGGAGGGGTCAGGTGGTCAGTTACCTTGCTGAGGATGATCTCTGGTGCCAGGTACTCAGGGGTTCCACAGAGTGTCCAAGTTCTCCCCTTCACACGCTTGGCAAAACCGAAGTCTGTGACCTACAACAAAACAACTCACACTGAAAGCAACCTCGTAAAATGGCAAGTCTTGAAATTACTTAGGCAATATCATCTATTTATAACCAGAAAAAAAAAGAATATTTCTATAAATTAACCCTTTACCTCAAATGGACTAATTTTGACAAAGTGGCAAACAGAGCAGTTCCAAAGAATCTGTCTGATCAAGGTCTCCACCGTTTGCTCATACAATATTATAGTTCGGATTTTACATAGTCTGTACATGAAAGAAAAACCCATTGTTTCATATACCATTTATAGTTAAGTCCATCAATATTCATCAAGTCATAAATTAATACATTAATATTCATGAGGTAAAGGGTTACAAAAGAATAAAATATATAAATAGCATTTATAAATATTTCCATGAACTTTTTAACAATAAATGTAAGTCAGAAAATGTGAACGTTTTTTTTCAGTTTTCATAAATATCTCGGCCTAGTGCATCAGTGTATTTATATGGTAAATCTATTATTTAGGTAAATAAATTGTCGTTATCATATTAAGATAATGAGCAGAATCAATAATAAGATACATAACGAAATTTATTAAAAGTAAGAAATTACCCATAACACAAATTCATAAATGTTCAAACTTGAATCTTACAATGTTTAATTTTGTTATACAACTAATATTAGCGTAAAATATAAATTCATTAAAAATTTTATCAGATAAATAATTGCTATAGAAGAAATAATTGAAATCAAATACAAAATTTATTTCTGTATTTCCTAATATAATATTAAATACACTGTATTAAAGGAACAAACAGTAAAAAAAAAAAAAGAAATATTTTTTGTTGAAAGTTATCAGTAATCTTAAATTGATAACTTTTGTTTGTGGCAGTAGTTGTCTGTCCATCTTCATCTTGAGCTAAGCCTAGAAGTTCAGTCTATTTGTCAATGACTAGTTGGACAGTGCATATTTATCTTAACCCTTTCCCTCATAGAGGATACCATGAAAAGACCTATGCGAACAGCATAAAACCAGATCAGCCTGCGAGTAACTCGCAGGCTGATCAGGTTTTATGCTGTTTGCTGCTCCTCAGTGGTCTGGAAATGAAGATTTTGTAATTAAATTTGGTAAGGTTTAACTGTGGTTTTCTGCAGATCAGGCTTTATGTGGTACCTATTGAGTGCGTCAAAATGAGTCTATATGAGGGAAAGGGTTAAGGAAATCAATCCATCATCAAATTGTGATCTTGGTCCATCAAGTGATCGCAGGAATTTTATAGTTAAGACAAGGCTTTATAAACAAAAGAGCCTTGTAATGTCACTGGATGCTTGCATCTGCACTATAGTCTTTTAAAGCATTTGAAGGACCATGATTGTGATTTAATGAAGTAATATGTTGTTGTTGATGACCCTGACCTCTATCTACCAAAATTCCAACTTGTCAATCATTTAACATACAAATGACCAAATCATAGTTAACAGAAAATTGTTCAATGTTTTAGAGGGTTTTTTTTCTCCTGCCACTGATCACTTGTAATTGCTGTTTTGTACTGAAGTTCTTTGAGGCCTTCCTACAATCTATACATTGATAATTCACTGGTCTAGCTAGAAAGTAAACAAGGATCTTGCTAGTATGAAATGAATTGGTTTACACTATAAATCAATCCCTTTGAAGTATTTAATCCCCAATCCAAGGAAACTCACTTATCTATCTTGTACTCAGGTCAACTGATTTGAGGGGGGATTTTTTTTTTTTTTTTTTAACCCTTTCCCTCATAGAGGATACCATGAAAAGACCTATGTTACTCGCTGGCTGATCAGGTTTTATGCTGTTCGCTGCTCCTCAGTGGTCTGGTAATGAAGATTTTGTAATTAAATTTGGTAAGGTTTGAGTTTGGCTTTCTGCAGATCAGGCTTTATGTGGTACCTATTGAGTGCGTCAAAATGAGTCTATATGAGGGAAAGGGTTAAATTATCATTTATGAACTTCTTGTTAATATACTTCTTTATATTCAGTTACATCCCCCCGCCCGCCCCACACACACACTTTTTCCCTACATGTCGATAAAATACATGTACAAATGTGCGATGCATCAAAAGATCATTCCAGAATATAATACCAAATAATGAGTTCAACATTCAGGTGTACATTTTCTCAATATACTTTCAAATCCACTTTTAATTAAGTTTTTTGTAAGTAGACAGTATAAGATATACAGAACATTAAAAACATCATCACATAATGATTACAGAATATACGTATATATATACATATATACATACATATATAAATAATTACATCCAATTCATCATTCTTAACCAAAGGGCAAGACTTGTTTACTCAAATATCGTAAGATTTTTTTTTCATTTCCTCCCAACTTGCTGATTTCACATGCATTTTACTTAATAAATCATTAGTAATTGTTAATGTACATTTCATTTCTTTCCTCCAACAAATTTCAGGTAACAGTACTTGTTTATCAAGGTATATCATTAGTAATTTTGACCAGTACATGCTGATTGTATCACACCTGTCAGTCTTAACTCTAACTACGTTATTGTGTTCCTTAAATTTTTTTTTGTATTCATTTTTTATTTTCCCAGATATTTTTACCCCGGGTGAAGATCGGCAAATTTCGTAGTCTGCTGACATCTACAGAAGAACAAAACATTGATTTTCACCGAAGTCTTTCTTCCAACAAGTAATATAATGGCAGATTACTAGCTTTTTCTTTCGCTTTTTACACAAGCTTTAAACAAATGATCTATCCAGAATCTGGAACATTCCCGTAAACTTATTTAACAATGCTATGCCATTAATAACAGTGTTTGTTTTTTTTCAACAAGGGTCAAATACGAGAAGTGATCACACGCTACTAGCATGACAGTCATATGGGCTGAATGTAAAACATAGGCCAAGCTGAATACAAGATTTCTTGTCAGATAATCAATATATGCCCCTATGACTTACTGCTTCTGAATTAGATTACGATAATATACTCACATGGACTTTAAAAAAAAAAAGTTACATTTCATGTTTGACACAGGGTTTTAGATTATTAAAAACTGCAATGAGGCATGTAAATTTCTTTTAGTTTATCACTAAGAAAATATGAGTTTAAAGGAGGGGGGGGGGGGGGGTTTCAACCTGTGAAAAAAAAAAGAAAACAAGAGGGCCAAGATGGCCCTTGGTCGCTCACCTGAGAAAGATGATTGCTTAAGAAATAAAGATGCTTGAGTGTAAAAGTGAAATCTGGCTTTTATTTATGGTGAAATGGGCATAACTCCTAAATTTATAAGTCAATATCAGTTATAAATGAACCCGATTGTGAGATTATGGGCATAAACATTGTCTTAAAGTTTAAAAATGATTGTTAAAAAAACTAGAACTATCACTGAAGGTGATTCATACCCCCACCCCCATCTTTGACACAGGATGTATTCACATGACACATAAAATGAATGTTCACACATAGGATTTGGGCTTATAAGCATACCAAAAAAAATATTATCACTAAAGGTGATCAATACCCACACCGGAAGTCTGTCATGTGTAGGAATACAGTTTCCAAAGTTTGCGTGAGTGAAAGACTTCATGTATGTAAGGTTTAAAGTTAGTGTGAGCAATGGTTCAAAAGTTTTGGACAATGCTAAAAAGTTTTGACAGACAGACAGATAGACAGAGAGACACACATACAGACACACAGAAGAAAACAATTTTCCCCCAAGATCTGTAGCTGAGGAGAATAAAAATGCAGTCTAATTATGGTTCACATCCATATTTATTGTTTGCAAAAACCTGTCTTTAAGAATTTAACATTGTGGTTTTCTTATGCACTGCACTTCCTCTCATCAAGATCAATCTACATATGAAGTTTCATCAACCTAGCTACTTTAGTATTGGAGTTATGGTCCAGACAAAATCAAAAGATTAAAAATGACAAAGGGCAATAACTCCTTTCAAAATACATGCAGAGTTATGGTTCTTATGCACTGCACTTCCTCTCATCAAGGTCTATCTACATATGAAGTTTCATCAACCTAGCTACTTTAGTATTGGAGTTATGGTCCAGACAAAATCAAAAGATTAAAAATGACAAAGGGCAATAACTCCTTTCAAAATACATGCAGAGTTATGGTTCTTGTGCACTGCACTTCCTCTCATCAAGATCAATCTACATATGAAGTTTCATCAACCTAGCTACTTTAGTATTGGAGTTATGGTCCGGACAAAATCAAAAGATTAAAAATGACAAAGGGCAATAACTCCTTTCAAAATACATGCAGAGTTATGGTTCTTATGCACTGCACTTCCTCTCATCAAGGTCTATCTACCTATGAAGTTTCATCAACATAGGTACAGTAGTTTTGGAGAAATGCTCCGGACAAATATTTGTAGACCAACCACCGGACCGACCGACCGACCGACCGACCGACAGGGTGACTCCTATATACCCCCCCAAATTTCATTTGTGGGGGTATAATGAAGTTGGTAGAGAATAAACAAAGTGAAATCTTGCATTTTTTGTATTAAAAGGGGCATAACTCCTGACCTAAATGACCCATCTCAGCCACAATAGAACTCAATCGAGACATTATGGTCATTAACAATGTCATAAAGTTTGAAGATGATTGCTCAAAAGATGAAAATGCTAGAGTGTAAACAAAGTGAAATATGGCATTTTTTGAATATTAAAAGGGGCATAACTCCTGACCTAATTGATGAATCTCAGCCATAATTGAACTCAATCGAGACCTTATGGTCATAAGCATTGCCATAAAGTTTGAAGAGGATTGCTCAAAAGATGAAGATGCTAGAAAAAATCTAGAGGCAAACAATGTGAAATCTGGCTTTTTTTAATTTTAAAAGGGGCATAACTCCTGACCTAATGTTCCGATATCAGCCATAATCAAACTTGGCCGAGATTTTATGGTTATAAACATTGTTTTAAAGTTTGAAGATAATTGCTCATGAAATGAAGATGCTAGAGTGCAAACAATGTGAAATCTGGCTTTTTTTAATTTTAAAAGGGGCATAACTCCTGACCTAATGTTCCGATATCAGCCATAATCAACTTGGCCGAGATTTTATGGTATAAACATTGTTTAAATTTAAGATAATTGCTCATGAAATGAAGATGCTAGAGTGCAAACAATGTGAAATCTGGCTTTTTTGAATTTTAAAAGGGGCATAACTCCTGACCTAATGTTCCGATATCAGCCATAATCGAACTTGGCCGAGATTTTATGGTCATAAACATTGTTTTAAAGTTTGAAGATAATTGCTCATAAAATGAAGATGCTAGAGTGCAAACGAACAAATTGTGGACGACGGACGACGGACGGACGGACGGACGGACGGACGGACGACGGACATTCATCGATCCTAAAAGCTCATCCTGAGCACACGTGCTCAGGTGAGCTAAAAAAGACGCAAAAATATCAAGTTTTATATCGGAGACATTTTTTAAGACCTTGAGCTTATAAATGACAAGCATGAGATATGTCAGGTGTAAATTTTCCTTAATGAAATCATTATGTTATTTAACGGCTTTCCTCAATGATCTCTGGTCGATAATTTTCTAATAAAATTAACATGTAATTTTATGACTTTCTTCCATAATAAACCTCTGGTTAATTATTTTCTAATCTTGAAAACTGAACCAAAAATAATTAATTATTATCAGAATATGGCAATCAAAATAAATGTTCTTATTTTTGTGGACAGTCATCAAGACTTTTACAACTAGGTCACTGAAAGGAGTGTAAGTTACAATTTTAATCAATACAAGGTAATAAGTCCTAAACAGCTTAGTAGTACTGTAAGATAAGTTATCGAGAGCTTTATACTGCTCTTTTGTAAAAGAAATGTAACTAAAGTAAAGCAGAGATTCAGATTGGATCGGCCCTTCGGTCCAGGGCCGATAAAAGCTACAGATGACCGGAAAAAATAAACTCAGTACGCCCATCGGGCCGATAAAAATACAGTTCATCAGACAATGTGACCGACAAATGTCTGTACCGGACGGTGAAATTTCGACAATTAACATTTTACTTCATAGAGTCCCACTCTGACGCATTTACTTATTACTTCATACAGACGCATTTTGACTCAAATACCCGTTACTTCATGGAGACTCAATCTGACGCAGTCAGTTTTTAACAGCATAAAAGTTCCTTATCGGCAAAAAAGACTAAATAGCATTGTTGCTGTTGAAACTTTAATCATATTACAATCTATATAAAACATGTGTTTGTTCTGAAAATAATTACATTAGAAACATTTTGATACTTGGGGTCGCCGGTTTGTATGCGTGTTCATAGGGACTCGTACGTTGTAAGAAATTTCGACCACCGGAAATATCGATATTTGCCAAAGTTTTTACGCATAAATATCTTTCTTTTTCATAATTACTGGATTCTTTAAATTCAAATACATATATCAATCAATAAATCCGGAATATGACTAAATAAATAGAATGATGCGTGTCAAGTTTCGTTTTCTTTTCTTCATGCTATTCAAGTTCTATCCAGTGGAAAATTACCTATGCAAATTTATTCTTCTCGTGCTATTTTTTGAAACATTAGCGTCTGTCTATAAAAAGAACCAATAGAATTGTCAGATACCATAAATCACGTGCCACGTGGTCACAAGTGTCATTAAAACCGGAAATCGCGAGTCTTCTAAGAAATAAACAGGCCGTTATAAAATGTTGGCAAGAAACTGTCAATGATGATTGAAAAACAAAGAGTAGATAAGGTATCAAAGGATGTCGATCTATTATTGGGGGAATAAAATATATACTTTTAATTGATTTGTCAGCACTTCAAGTTAGATCGTATTTAAAGAACACGACTGTCGCAGAATGGAAAATCATTCTGACGAGTCGGATTTTTCGGATTTTGCTGAATTCGCCTTGACTTTGCTTAGATAGAAAGTCATATAAATTACAATTCTGTGTTTGATTTGATAAACAATCAAAATATCTTATATGTCCAATCTTTCTCTCACTCATCATCTTCAAAATTCTAGAAGTATGAATGATCTCACATTTCCATTTAAAGTTAAATAATTTAATAATTTATTATTACCTGCTGTTTTCTTGAGTCAATTTATCTTTTTTTTTTTTTTTTTTTTTTTTTTTTTTTTTTTTGCTTTTATTTGTAAGATCTTTTATGCTTAAGGGTTGGGTGGGTTCTCCTTTGTGACATACTAATTCCATACTGAATAAATGCATCCCTCCAGATACTAACTTGAATAACAATTATTTATTTCATTTCTATATAAGTAAACAAGGTATCAGAAGATAGTCATAACAACATATTTACCTAGGAAATTATTTAACTGACTGAAGTTTTGAAACAATCTTGAATGATATATTTCAAAGCAAAAAGAATACAAATAAATAAAGTAAACTTGAAAGTGTCATTAATGTCTTATTAAGCATTTTGCTATAACAAAATTGTCCGAAGTTTTTCTTGTAATTTAGGACAAATGACTTTAAAAAAAATGACCATTTAGGACAACTGTCCTAAGGAATGTGGGTCCAATCTGAATCACTGTAAAGCACCCTGTATTAACCCTTTCCCTCATATAGACTCATTTTGACGCACTCAATAGGTACCACATAAAGCCCGATCTGCAGAAAATCACAGTTAAACCTTACCAAATTTAATTACAAAATCCTCATTTCCAGACCACTGAGGAGCAGCGAACAGCATAAAACCTTATCAGTCTGCGAATTACTCGCAGGCTGATCTGGTTTTATGCTGTTCGCATAGGTCTTTTCATGGTTTCCTCTATGAGGGGAAAGGGTTAAACCTGATAGTGCTAAGTCTGTACTTATATGAGCCGAAGTAATAAATACTTATATATTTAGGAGCATACCATAAGGTTCTTGTTTCTGTCATAACCCTACAGTAATCAACATTTTGTGTCCCTACCTCAGTTAAGACTGAGTGTCCCTACCTCAGTTAAGATTTTGTGTCCCTGCCTCAGTTAAGATTTTGTGTCCCTGCCTCAGTTAAGATTGTATATCCCTACCTCAGTTAATACTGTATGTCCCTACATCAATTAAGACTGTGTGTCCCTACCTCAGATAAGATTATGTGTCCCTACTTCATTCAAGATTATGTGTCCCTACCTCAGTCAAGATTATGTGTCCCTACCTCAGTTAAGATTGTATGTCCCTACATCAATTAAGACTCTGTGTCCCTACTTCAGTCAAGAATATATGTCCCTAGCTCATTAAGATTATGTGTCTCTATATCAGTTAAGATTATGTATGTCCCTACCTCAGTTTGGATTATGTGTCCCTACCTCAGTCAAGATTATGTGTCCCTAGCTCAGTTATGTCCCTATCTCAGTTAAGATTATGTGTCCCTACCTCAGTTAAGACCGTGTGTCTCAACTTCAGTTAAAATTATGAGAATTATTAAGTATTGTTATTAATGGTTTTATTCTCGAATGATGATCCAAAGGTTGACCTTCCCCAGCAAAGTACTGGTCCAACCCAGGACCGGTCAAGAGGGATTAGTATAAGTTGTATTGTAAGAACTTGCTTTCCAATCGATGTAAAATCAATAACTTTATAACATCTTCTTGGGATACTGATTAAATGAGGCAAAGTCTTCCTTTACTTTTCAAGGACTATCAGATCCAATCTGAGACTCACTCTGACATTTCCAGGCCTACTCATATTCATTCCTAATTCGAGATTTACTATAACTCATCTTTTTCACCCCTATAAAACAGTGGGAAAACAAAGGCGTTCCTATCCCATGCTTGTCATTTAAGTCTATAAGGATCTAGAGAGATTGCATGTGGTTTGTCTATGTTCACATTAAATATTAATGAAGCACTCCACTTCAAATGGGAGTCAACTAATGCCAAAATCCTTAGGGGGCTTTGCTATAGATTCAATAGCAAGCTAAATACAGAAACTCGATTCTAAATTTAGACTTAATCTATTATGTAGATATCTGAGGAGAAAGCCAACAAACTTTCCAGTTCAATAGACATGTATCGGACCCACTATATGTAGCTACAGCAAGTTATAAAATTGCTTTTATTCCTAATCCAATGGTTCAGAGCGTAAACTCAACAGCCAAACTGACGGCTAAAGTGACATGCCCCTTTGTCAAGGAACTTGAGAATTATGCTTATATGTGATTCTGTCTAGCTGACATTGAGGATCCCCTCAATAGCTGGCTATATCGTGTTTTCAGTCCTGAATATACTTGCATTTCAGTGTATCCAACCAATACAGATAATTTGGTTTTTCATATTTTTTCCTTGTCATTTACAAACATCATTAATAAAATAAAGAACACATTGAAATTTTGTGAAATTTGATTCCTTAAAAATTTTAACTTTAAAACTTCTTATCTATAAATAACTCTATCGTTTAGGGCAAAAATATTGAAAATTCATCCAAGAATGTTAAATGAGTAGAAAAGACCTCAAAAATATTACTCTAATATGAGCTGAAGGCTTTGACTTTTCATTTGTTTTCACTGGACTGAACAAATCTTTAACACAAGTATGACCTTTTGCCCCAACATAAAATGTTTAAAATTCACTGGACTGTAAAATGTGACATTGGATACTTGCAGTTAACCATAAAATACGACTTAAAAGTATTGTTCCACAAAGTACTATACTTGACTCTAATAGGGTCGACTTTAATCCTGGAAAGTTAGATGTCTTTACCACCAATAAACTAAACTAGATGTTCAGATGGATTCAACCAGGAATGAAATACAATTAAAATTCCTTCCAGTCATTGATAAATACACTCACATTATTGCACAAAATGGGCAATAAAGGATTTCAAATTGGGACAAGACGAAGCAATTTGTAAAGTTGTAAATTTCAAAGAACACACCATATCTTGTTTATGGATACTACATATAGATCCAAACACCAAGATCTAGTTGCTAATAGAAACCAAGGGCTTATTACCATGATTCTGAGATTAAAGCTGCTGATTTGCAACACAGTACCTCCACATGACAGAGGACCTGAGTTATGTTTAATATGCCTGAAGATATACTAGTCTGCCTAGCAGCAGTTTATTGCCATCACTGTGGCAATGCAAGTCCTTCATCAGACACCGAGTTTCACCGAAGATATTGATTGAACAGGCACATCAGGAGAGGAGCTGAGACAGAAAAATGGCACAAGACAAATGAGGCACAAGGCTTTATGTTCCTCTGCTCTCTGGATTTGAAAATCAATAGTTTTATATCAGATGGGCAAATGAGAAAAACAAAACTTCCATGCAAACTGAAATTGATCTGAAATTTCTTCTGCACACTGCAGTAAAGAACTAACTGCTAAGAAGGGTTTGTTATTTATATGATTCCGTCTAGACATTGTTATTTGTCCATTGTCTGTATATAAAATCATTTGACAACAGAAATTTATCGAGATATCACAGTAACATGATTAACATCTGAGAATAACTAAGACCTTGTTTCCCCTGATGTTGGAGAAGGGGCCTTGATATCTTATTTTGGGGAAAATATCACTATAAATTTTGAAAAAAAATTCAGCGGGGAAGGCGCCTATGAACAGCCCCTGATAACGAAGGAAAAAAAGCCCTGGAACTAGAATTCTATAATTCTAACTTATTCTTTTATTGATAACATGTTTGTGATTGAACTTAGTTCCGATTAAAAAGAAAAGGGTAAATGCCATGCAATAAGTATATCAGCTAAGTATAACTTTAAACTTTGTTTATTCTTCCTTAAACTTACAAATTATATGCTGATTGGGAAAAAAAAATCTCAGCTCATAAACTATTATCCATCCCAAAGCTTCCTGGTTTAGACCAGTACTTTGTGTCTGGAAAGTCATGAAAAAAACTTGTCCGAACACAGTTCTAACCAATAACCTTGGGATTTCATAAGTCATGTATGTTACTACTGGACTAAAGGTTCCTTCATCTTTTTAATCTCCATCAGTATTACATGACCACAGTCAAAGAGGACAATCAAATCAGTAGGACAGTGGTTGCAATCATAATGACTAGGGAGGGATCAAACTCATGACCTAACTTAAAGATGCTCCAATCACTAAGGCAACTGGGCACATGTTACATTTTGAAAAGAAAACAACCAATTATTGTTGTTGGCATTTAATAGCAGACTTGCAGATTTTTAACCTTGAATGATGAGGATTCATTAAGCCACAAGGGTTTCAAATATCACACCACATTATTACAGTCAGGACTTATCAGATAACATGACATGTGCTGCCATGATGCCAATATTCAAGCTGGTATTTAATTTAAATACCTATTAACATAAAACCTGATATTTAAATCTAGACAGCAAAATGACAATTTAACCCTTTACTTCATAATATAGACTTATTCTAAAGCATAGGCAAACAGAGCAGACCCAGATCAGACATTTCCTATAGGAGCTGGCTGATCAGGGTTCCTCTGTTTGCTAATACAATATTATAGCTCAATTTCGACAAAGTCATCTGTACATGTGACAAAGAGAAAAATCCATTACTTGATAAACCATTTAAAGATAAATCAATTTATATTCATCAAGCCATATTTTTTTTACATGAAAAGCCATTGGGTAAAGGATTAACCAAACTCAATGACATATTAATTCTATGTGTATTCCCTGACCATATCAATTAAATTCTAGAAAAGTCAGCCATTATTCTCCTCATTAATTTTGCATAAATTTTCAGTCAAATGATATTTCCAAGAATCCCATGCATTTAAATATCATAATATTTAGCGTATTAATACCATGTTTGAGCTGACAGGTTTTAAATCTCTGGGGTTGGAAAGTAGGAAGAAAGATATCATCATTATAAACTGTAATGTAAAACAGGCGTCAGCTGTTCTGTGTAATGCTATAGAACAATTCTTGGAAATCTGGGAACAGAGAAACAAGACTATACTCCACAGGTAAATCAAGATCAGCCAGCTTTAAGCAGACATGATTGTACTTGTTATCATTTGACCACAATTATTAAAAAAAAAATTTAAAAAAATAACAGGCCTTTTGCAGTAAATACTGGTGGACACACACAAATCATTCATAAAGAATTTATCCGATTAACCCTTAACTTCATGAATATTCATGTACTAATTTACAACTAAAGAAATACTAATTTTCTGAGCTTTAAATTGTATATATATGAAACAATGTTGTTATTTTTTTTTCTTTGCCATATAAACTATAATACTGCACTGGCCTAATCTGGACCCTCTCTGTTTCTCTGTCATTGCATCAAAATGCATCTCTATGAAATAAAGGCTAACACTCTTATCTAATATAGATGGTGTAGCTCAGTACAGAATGTAGGGCATCTCATAGATGTAGATTTTTTTTTCATGACCAGAAAGATCATTCATTTTAAGAAATCAACAGATATGCCAACAGCTTTGAAAGGTACATGACAGCACATGGCAATTAACACAAGCTTAAAATCACAGAATTATAACTTCAAACTGCATTAATACCAAAATAAAATGTCTACTATAATGACCTAAGTGTTTAAACATGAACATCTATTTCCATCAATCAATAATGTCTCCTCTTGAAAGAGGCTTGAACGAGCAAATAAGGAGAGAAAAATGCAAATATTCAAGATGAGTCTACTTGAACTAAAGTGGGTCTTTCATGCATATGTAATTTCTGCATAATGAGCTAACTGAGGGAGGACCAACACCCTTTATAAACACATAAATAAAGGTAATCTGTATATGTCTATATTCATGTAAAAATATACTTGAATTTTAGGCTAAAGATCAAACAAGAAACATGCATTCACTTGCAATCAGTAATGCACATTTGTATGCGATTTGCATTTTTATGTGACACTGATATAAAGCATCAAATGTCCCACTTGCTTTGACCCAAATTGAAAGTTACCATGTTCATATGATTCTGTCATACCTGATATCACTATCGTTTGTCCACTGAAAACCAGAAGGGCTTATCGGCATAAACAAAAAGAGGGCTAATTAACACTTCTGGCTTTCAAAGGACGTATTTTTAATGTTACATGAAGATCTTAAAAAAAGCATAATGTTGTTCAAATCAGTAAAGTTACAAGTTTGTCATTTACCCACTTTTTAATTTTCAAACCAAATTTAAGTCACTTCCTTGCAAGTTTACAAAAAATTCCCATCATCTTTCAACACCCATTTTCATCCACAAAACATTATCATCATCAATACTGATTTACAATGAAACTCATTAATTCTATAATACTGTTACTGGAGAATTGATTTTTTTTTAATTTTTAAGAAAGAATAGAGGAAAAGAAAGATAACTATACTGGCAAACACAAACTAATGACAGGAATTGTCTATAGAGATTGAGAAAGGAGTTAAAATGACAATAATTATATAAAAATATATTGTGTGTGTGCATGTGTTTCCAAAACCTGTGTGGGAAGGTAGTTTACCGAACATAGAGTCTAAAAACTAATCATCCCAGACTATTATTTTCCATTAATTTGGTATTTATAAAAATAATTACCGTGAGAGAGAAATATAACTAAATTTAGTATGGTTAATAAAACAAAGAATAATTAAGAAATATATAAATAATGACCAGATCTGAATATACTGTTAAGGAATTATTAACAATTATAAATTCACAGCAAAGTTAAGGAGATTGAGCAAGAATAAGGACAACTTAATTTGAGTCATTCTGGAAATAAGAAGCACAAAAATTTTGATTTTTTTTTTTTTTTAAAAGGTCTTGGAAATCAGAGGCTATCTAAATACCACAAGAAGTTTTGAGCTGAAAACCAAGATGCAATAATAGTAGAGCTTTTAATATCATACAAACCATGGCAACACAATCTGGGTTACTTCATTACAATACAAACAGAAGTATTCCAAATGCACATGTAACCATGCTGTGCAATAAAGCGCATATTCAGGGACTGGCAGCGACGAACAGATAGTCAGAATCAGGAAGTACAATCCAAAGTCACCATTCTGTGTAGAACCATTGTCAGTTTTAGCATTTCAATGTTTGTCTTGTAAATGACCTTAGCTGTCTACAGAAATTTTTTCATTTTATTCAAAAGTAATCTGATTTGGGGGAAAACTATGTGAAATTTAAATATTTTTTGAAGACGAAAATACATAATTATGAATGGCCTCTGATTAATAAACGGGTAAAAAGCCCTGTATACTACTAACAGTGTAAATTTACTTATCACAATTCGTGGGCTGACCATGAAACTGTTCAAAGCGCATACAGAAATAGAGGGAGATAGGATAGTTTTATGGTCATCCCTGGATATAAGAAAAACACTGGTTTGACCCAGAGTAATGTATGTGAAAGGGGCTATGGCAGTCACCTATCCTAAGTTACAAAAAATAATTTTGGAATTGATAAAAAATAAAGTTAAAATAAACAAATTTAACTCAAGCCACATTTTGTGTAGCATTTAATTCAAACATTAACTTGTCAGTGACATTTGATTTAAGTCAAATGCAAACAAAGATGGCAGTTCCAGTACACACGTTCTAATTTTTCCAATTCATAAGTTTCATGTATATAACACTGGAAATGAACTGGGCTTGAGATTCTTAAATGAAGAATAACAAATAAACCCATCCTTAGTCAAAAACTACGATTAAAATTTATTTTTGTTGGGGGGACAAAAAAAATTATTTTCGCTGTTTTGAAATTATTTCAAATACAATGGTTCCACACAGTGTTAGGGAATATCATACATAGAACAAAACAAAAACATTCTCCTAGTTGGTTAACACAGAAAAACACTGCATACTGCATTAACATTGTCTATTCTAGCAACAAAACAAAATGCTTTTTTACAGTTCATTTTTTTTTGTATGGTTCTAATGCAAGATAGAACAAAATGCAAAATTTCAGATGGTGTTCCGGGGAATTACAATTGGAACACATGCAGCAATTACTACATGCTCAGAAAAATGTTTGATCATTTCTTGCCACTATTTCCTGTAATTAAAAAATGACACTTGGATCACATCGAATGACTACCATACGTAGGGTGCATGGAAGACTAATATACCGTGATTTGTTTACAAATATTTATCGTGATTTGTTTATTAACAGCACAACATTTGTCGTCCAATTGACGTGGTAATTCTAATGTGTTTACGGTTTGTATATTATACACATAGTGGACAACACAGTTTGGGTGCAGGACACAGTTGACACTAAGCAGTGATAATCTTTGGATCTTGTGGTCTCCATGAGGACAGCACAGTGGACGATCACGACCCTAACGTATTATCCGCCACCATCGAGACAGAACAAACACACAGTACATGTGAGAGAGCAGCAGCAGCGCAGCAAACATGAATGGCTGTGGTGGTCACTTGATGTGACCACTGGGCAGTCCAATCACTTAGGAGCACACATAGAAAGCTGACCGAGGCCTCCAATATAAAATGTGAGTTTATACAGGGCAATGCTATAGCTGAACAGATCCGATTCTGCTTTTATACACAGCTATAACATCACCACGCCATACCTTCAGATAACCCAGAGAATCGAGGAGCAGATTTTCGGGTTTTAAATCTCTGTACATTATGTCAAGATGGTGCAAGTACTCCAGTACCAACACAATTTGTGCAGCATAAAATCGGGAATGCGGCTCGCTGTTAAAAAGAAGCATGACAAATTTGAAATTTAAAAAACGGTTACAATTGATTACATGTATGTTATAACTAAACATGGGTCACTAACTAAAAAAGAATCAACCAGGATGGACACATCCCAAACTCAGGTCAACTCCTACATCCACAGGCAGGAACAAAGAAGTAAATAACAAGTTCACTCACAGCTGTGGAGAAAAAATAAACAAGCATACACAGCAGAAGGTTTGATGACTAACACTGCTGGGAAGATTTCTCTCTGATCTGGTTCTTGATGCAAACATACCTAGAGAAGCATCCACTATGCCGCCATGCTTTTTCTCCCAGACAGTTGCAGATCAAAAACAAGAACAGGTCTGAGATAGCATATCTCACTCAAACTTTGATGACAAATCAACATTCTCTCTAAATGTCTGGTGACATTCTCTCTGAATGTCCGGTTTCAAAACAATTTTCAGAATTTTGATTTATTTTAACTCCCAAACAGGGAAAGGCAAAAAAGACAGAAATGAAGATGAAGGGTACTAACAACAAACAAAAAACTTGCAGTCAACATGCAACATTCACTATCATCATCAAACCTTGTAAAAATAAAAAGAAAGGACAATATTGACCTAGTCTAGGCCATACATGGGCCGGCTATGTGTCCTTTGTACTTACTTTAATATACCCCTGATGATCAATTAGAAGGTTCTCGGGTTTTAGATCTCGGTATATGAGATCCAAGTAATGAAGATACTCAAAAGCCAATACAATTTGTGCTGCGTAAAATCGGGAATGTGGTTCACTGTTGAGCAAAGAAAACATTAGTTATATACATGGTTTCGTGACTGTGTAATTAACGACAAGAAAAACTAGACAAACAAAATCCAACAGACTAATCTGGTGCACAGAGCTTGAAATTGTTCCTCAATTCCATTTGTCCATCACTGCAGATATATATTTTACAGACATTTCTAGCACCTAGTCTCAAAACAATAATGGAAGTCTTAGAAAGACGGTCAGGTCTATTTACAACCTTTCAAAAAAAAATATATATTTGTAAAAAAAAAAACCTAGAAGTATTCTCACAAAACTGACTTTATCAATAACTGAGTGTTATCAAAAAAGAAGAAAAAAAAAATCAGTACTTTTTAGGTTTTTGGATCTTTTTTTTTTTTTTTTTTTTTTTTTGAATTTAGCATACATAGACAGCTTTCCGCTGATGAACAAATAGACAGGAGTTATCTCCCCCTGTGACCCAATTACAGCTAAGGTGATGTCAGATGACTGAGACAAGTCCTCACTGAGGAACACTCCGGTTGTAGGTATCCGTCTACATGCCTTATTTGCTTTGAACATTGCTTCCAAATCTACACCCTCTCAACAAAATCTTTCTGTGCTTCAAACTCTAAAAATAGCAACTGTCCTATCAAACAATATACAGGACTTCAAATGCTACATATCGCAAATTATTTACAATGGGCTTGCAACAGGATACCTAATGATCTTCACTTTTAGGCTATAATTTTCTATTGCCTGTCAATTCCAATGTTAAATCACCTAACTCAACTGAAATTTAAATCTTCAAATGCCTAAGTCTCGAGTGTTCAAAAGCTAATCGCTGGACTCTCATGTTCAAAGCAAATTATGGATTGCAGACAGACAAAACTTGTTAACGAAGTGAATCATCCCTGCTAAAGGTCATAAATCATGTGAAATTAATACCAAGGTAATATCTGGGGTTCAGAGAACTGAGCTACAGTGCATGTGTAACAACCTTAAGGACACAAAATCAGATTTTCCCCATTTAATAGGACACTTCCTTTATTTAGTCCTTTATAAGCACTTACAATATTTACAAACCTTTCCAGAATAATGAAATGCTTAATTGGGATATGGCGCTTTATTTACGTAATACATTATGTACTGTTATTCATTTGTCACCTTAAATACCTTAAGGCATTAAATGATAACCCATAAAAACTAAAAAAAGGGGGGGGGGGAAAGAAAAGCTGGAAGTATTTGAACCATGAACCAACTTGAAATGTATTTTGTCCCACCACAACGCCATCATCAGCAGTTGTCAAAAAATGTCAAGTTACAACAGAATCAAATGGACTTCACATTGTCATAGCCACATTCATCACCAGGTGACCTTTGGACACATAAGCTTTACGTGTCAACAGCAGCTGCTTATGGCAATTAAATTAAGAAGGATTTACTTCCTACCTCCAAGCACAGTCATGTTCAGTACCCAAACCATATTAAGTCTGACCTGACTATTTTAGAGTGTAATTTAACATCTGAACATGATATACTTCCTGATTAAATGACTCTTACAAATTTTGTGTTTTTTAACCCTCTAGATGTTTCCCTCTGTCTCAGAAGTTCAAGAGAGATGTTCAAAAGGAGTTTTAAGAAAAAGGAAAAAAAATTATGCTTACGTTTCTAGATCTTACTCAATCATTCCTTCCAACTCATTTTTTCGAGGGAGAAAGTCAGCTTCAATTTCTTCCATGATCTTTACCTGGCTACACACTTGTCTAAAATTTCATTGTGAGACTGTAATTTCTACAAAAAATATACACCTGATCTTTCCCTATTTAGCTGTAACTTCATATGATTATTAAAACATTTCCAAAACTCTTTCAGTGGTACTCCTTTAACTCTAGGGAAAATAAAACACTTTTCTCTGAACCCCAGATGCGCAGTACACAGTGACGAAAGAGTGTACAGCTAAAGAGCTCCGTATCTCAATCTGGACGAAGGTCTCAACGGAGCGGTCAGTTTAGTGAGTGTCCAAATCAAATTATTCATGGTCAGTGATTTTCACCCTTTATCGCAGACAGCTATGAATATTGAAAAATAAATATTGATTTAGTTGACCAGGATACAGCCTTATCAGCCTGCATGTAAAAGGCATGATGATCAGGTTTTATACTGTTTATTACTGATCAGTATCAATGAAATGAGAGAAGAAACTGTTGGGTATGTCAATTAGGTCTGGCTTTTCATTAATACACAGAGTTATTTCCCTTGATTATTTTGAAATCGGCTCAAATGACCCCCTTGATATTGTTATACAGAGATAATATATTGATAAAAAGACAAATTTTGAAATATTTGGTGGTCATTTACAAAATATGAGGGTCATAATGGGCTATTTTATAGTGCCAAGGAAAAAGGCTGAGTAGGTCTGATTGAAAGTAATGGCCAATCTTAAGTGGTAAAGGGTTACCTCTGTAATGTTCCAACTTGTTACTTCTTCATTTAACAGGCTTACAAGTATCAGACTCATTATTCAGTGTTTCTACTTTAAGAAATAACAAGCACCTGAGTGAAACTGATCAAGTCTTGTTCAGAATTTAGGGAAGAGCTTGCTGTAACCTTGGTAGCAATCTCTTTTTTAAAGGCGAACGTCTACCATGATGTGATAAGCAACAGAATCTTTACCTTGACATATGAAGTTTGAAATATTGTCTTTCACTGTGCCTTGGCAATACATATTAATCACTAAACAGTATTTGTTGATAAAGCTTCCAAAGTACTGTGTCTGATACAAAGTACTGTGTCTGTCAAACAATTTTTGGATCAAGACCAATGCAATTTTCCTGTTCACAACTCTTAACACATTTTTTTTCTGCTCCCACTGTTCAAAGACAATGCTGTGGGTACTTGCTTTTGACTGCCTTGGGCACCAGTACAGGCCAAGATCAGCTTGCACATCTGTGCATTTTGATCATGGTCTGTACTATTCACTATTCAATAAAAAAAAATGTTCACAGGCACCCCCATAAACAACTAATGGTAAGGTCCAAAATGAAGAAAGGACAAGTCCAATTAAGAGATATAGAATGGTAAGGAATAAAGTAACATTTCAATTATTAAGAAAAGCCAAGCATAATTTCATACTTCAGTATCTGCTAATTTTTCACTTAATAACTTGTCCTCATATATGGAATTACTGTCTGCGATAATTTGATTTAGAAGCTACTGAGATTTCTGGATAACTGGGTTTTCTGAGCACGAGGGGATTCGGATGTTAGATTGCTATCCACTCGACTTACGGCAACGAAACCATCACTGGCAATGAGAATATTTTCTGGTTTGAGATCGCGGTATGTGACATCGAGAGAGTGTAGGTACTCAAACGTGAGCACAATCTGGGACGCGTAGAAACGAGCCTGGCTTTCACTGACAACAAAATATTGGAGCCGACATAACAGGGCATGCACGATAACAAAATAATACACTGTCACATGGAATGTTTATATATACACAGATATGTTTCTTTCTGCAGGTATCTCAGCGAGAACTAACTTCCTGTCATATTTTTCCAGTATCCCCAAACACAACCTCCCCTTCCGCCCCATTTTTTTTTTTTTTTTTTAAATTTGTAAGAAATTAACACTTGCACACATTTGATTTTTTTTTCAAAATGGTCAAATCAATACTGATACCTCATAAATGGAAGCTTTACAAATACCCCCTCCCACCCCATACCCCCCCCCCTTTTTTTCCCCTTTTTTTGTCTGGTTACGTTATGGCCAGAAATCAAACCTACAACCTTCCAATCAGAAGACGATCACTAAAACCACTAAATAAAAATCAAAAATACTCCAAAAACATAAATAAATAAATCTGAGTACCATAGAAAATCAGAGTGCTGCAGAAGATACATAATTTACTGTCATCCTGAAAGAAAAGCAACTTTCATTATAAACTAATATATTTAAAGCATATACAGATGACTGATACACAAGAAAATGTGTATTGTTACATATATATGTGTATGTGTGTGCACAACAGACTTATGACCCACTCACACATACATACATATATTGACAGAGAGAGAGAGAGACAGAGGTAAAAAGACAAACATAATAATTATACTTATTGATCAAAAGATGAACAATCAATACCTGAATCTCAGACCTCTATATAATTGTATGGCATTCTTAAAACAGCACAAAAGTAATGTCACAGACTTGGCGCAACAGAAATTCACTTCACAACCTTGGGCCAAAATTTTGTTAATATTAACCCTTTCCCTCATAGAGGATACCATGAAAAGACCTATGCGAACAGCATAAAACCAGATCAGCCTGCCAGTAACTCGCAGGCTGATCAGGTTTTATGCTGTTCGCTGCTCCTCAGTGGTCTGGAAATGAGGATTTTGTAATTAAATTTGGTAAGGTTTAACTGTGGTTTTCTGCAGATCAGGCTTTATGTGGTACCTATTGAGTGCGTCAAAATGAGTCTACATGAGGGAAAGGGTTAAATATCATTACCTGACACATTATATCATGACTATGTGAAAAGTTATGTACTTAAAAATCAATTTAACAATTCACAAAGATGTAGATTTGGAGTCCAATTCTGGACCATGTTATATGACTTCTGTTTTATAATGGAGCGCGTTGTAATGGATCTACTACAAACATTTAGCAAGACCTGAGGAATTGGTCTCTATCAGCATGTATTTTCATTATGAAGACTCATGACATGACACAAATTCACCAATATACCATGTACTTGATTTTACCTTAGATGACTGTCAATAGAATGCACATAAAAATTGTTCTCCTATACAAGTTAACAGTACTCAGAGGCATTACTTCTAAGGCTAAAACTGACAAGCCATTATTCTCCATTGAAATTTGACTCCTTATCATAAAACTGATATTAGACTAGAGTTCAATTACTCTCATGATCTGGCAGTAATCTTCCGCAGTCGCATTATCTCAGCCGGTACATTAACATAACACCATTACTGAATTCTGTACATGGTATGCATTATGCCAGGGCTTTTAAAAGCTTGTTCCCTGCCATTGTATTTAGGTGAATATCCTGCATACAGGAGGGAAGGCAATGTGGCACGGATAATTACTCAATTCTAATTATCAACCTACAGTTATCCTTAGAAACCTAAGAGATCTAAAAGATGGCAGATGTACAATCATAAACTGATAAAAAAAAAAAAAAAAAACGTTGAAAATATACAGATGTGCAAATATCCCCATGTAGAAAACAAAGCCTCTAGTAAAACCAGGCCTTGAGAATTTTATAAAGACACTAGATTGGTAAATGTTGCAGGATATACTTAACCAATATCCTTGTTGTCATAAATGTGAAACAATTTAAAAACACCCATAATCTGTAACCCAAACTCAACAAAACCAAATTTTTCAATCCATCAGAGCATGGACCATGTGATCATGGATAATGAAAACAGCCCATTTCCATAAGCCATACACACTCCTGTACACAGGATCACTTTCCCCACTCATACCAATGACCATAAAACTTGTTTATTGTATTTATCACTTATCTTGGGATCCTCTCGCTGTCAGACAGATCTAGACTGTATGTAACAGCAAGCCTTCAGTGTACACTCAAGTACTGAGAGGTCTGCTCTCTGAGGAAACTAGGGGGTGGGGAATATCAGAAAGTACAGGCTCCAGGTAGGTCAAACGTCTGTTCTAATTATAGATGAGCATATGTTTGCCTGGCAACACTCTGTATACAACATCTTTGTTTATATTCAAACTCCTGCTATAGAAATGAAGCTGCTGTTCTTGCACTGACAAACCCTACCGAGCCAAGCTTTGGAAGTATGATTTTCTCTGATCATGCACGATTATCACTTCTTGACCTAAATAAATATCTTGGATTTAAAAAGAGGACAACGAAGACAAAAAAAAAATAAAAAAAATATTGGAACTATCATAATATATGATGAATACCCCCACATCCTATTTTATCTTTAAGGACGCTGTGGTCCAGTGGTAACATACCCAACTGCAGATCCAAAGGTTGTGGGTTCAAACATATTTGGGTACAAGGAATTTTCATGACCTTCCCAGGCACAAAGTACTGTTCCAAACCATGAACCGTCCAGAAGGATAAGTTTTAGTTGTAAGAACTTGTTTCCCAATCAATGTAAAATAAACAAGTTTAAACAAAAAAATTGTTTTCATGTTCAATAAGTGTAGAACGAGACGGGATGTGATGACAGCCTTCATTTCTGTGAAACGGGGTATAACGTAGCAATATATTACACAACACTAGATTCATACAGATTGCTTCTGCTCTATGTATAACACTCATTATTTTTCTTTAGAAGATGGCCTAAATAAAGAGATTATTAAAAACAATAAAAATAATTAATTGGTGGAATATAGAGATAAAGAAAATGAAAACGGAAAAATGAGTTCTAACCCCTTTGTTTTACCTACACAGTGTTGTCACAGTGACTCATTTATTGCTAATTTTCAGAAAGCTGCAGGTACTCAGAAAAACTTTCAGTGAGGCAAATCAGGAGTAAATAACAGAAGACTTACAAGTGAATATCTAAACTTTCAATCTTGCAAAATTTATCATGTGTATTGGATGACATAGTCTGAACAAAAATTATGTGCATTTGAATATGCGATATAAACAGGAAACAAATATTTATAACAGGCAATGACCGACTCCACATGTCATTTCCATGAATTTTGTTCTGAAATAACCGGATATATATTATTTACAATCCTCTGTACAATTCTGTTTCACCAATGTCTGTGACTGATGTTGATCTAATTACTGTTTCTATTTTAAGTTTTCCAACTTCTTTTTTTTTAACATTTTTCTCTTTTTTCTTTTTTCTTTTAAGAACAAGGGATTGATACATCTCAAAGCCAAAACAACTGTGCATGACAGAGTATCCAATCCTGGCCCTGTGCTCTGAATAACCATACAAGTACATACAGGGTACATAAAAGTTACAGTGAACTTTACACACATATAAATATACAAAATGTAACAGGAAGCTAGTTATTATAAAAAAATAATGATCCCATAATAACAATCTTTCCTCATTCAAAACAAACGCTACTGAGAAAAACTAGTAAACAACATTATTGATTTTATTTTTCATTCATGACTACACTCGATGTATTTCAAATACAGAGAATAATGTAAGTTTACAGCATGTCAAGCAATATAACTGAGCTAGACTGGAAACACTTGGGGGAAATCTTACCGCTGCCAGCCAAGTGTAGGAGACGGATATTTTCAGTTATATCTCATTTTCTTACAGAGCACGGAACGAAAAGTAGATCTTATACCTCACGGTATCTCTTAGTTGGATAGAGGGCTAATAGATGTATACGTTGATCAACTTAATGGAAAGATCAGAAATCAACTCACTTTCAAAGCCAAGCTCTGTTATATCTAGATATGCACTGAGATTGATGATCCAACACTCTAGCACAAATAGAGGCCACTTACGTTGCGAAAATAACTTTCACCTAATCTTCCGCAATATGATAATTAAGTTTATTGGAACTCTAAATTTCATTAATTTCAAATGCTGGGGAGAATTAACTTTTTGCCTGAAGGAAATGTATTTTGACATACATCAGATCAGTATAATTAAAAACCTAACCAGCATGCAAGGAATAATAGCTTATTAGATTATATCTAATGAATATGTAATTATTAGAGTCAATATTGAGTAAATCACAATGCTACTTGCAGTCTGAACTCATTCTATTCAGCTCAAGAGATCATTTTCCTTTATTGTTTCTCAACTTCTATGCTAAAAGCTCACACATACTTCAAAATCTGAATTAAATGTTTTCTTTTAAACAAATAACTGTGACCTTTTCTTATTTATTTATTTATTTATTTAATTCATAAACATGAAGAAACCACATCCTTCATTATAACTGAAAAAAAAAAAAGAGGTTCTTTTTTCTGTCTGATGTACACATTTACAAACATCGTTCTAGCTATTACCTATGTCAATTTAACCTTTAGCTGAGTATTTGTTTGATGGAAAAGTCCATTAAATACACTATCTTACAAATAATGAGGCAGCTCTAGGGATTTTTATCTCTGAACTTAAGCTTAAGACAAGACCATTGATTATCTTGTAAATATCTAGAAACGTTGATAATGATGTTTACGAAATTGTCTCCATGTACTTTGAAAGTCATCTTTATCTAAAGCCTAAAAGGTCTTACCTGTTAAAAGAGAGTTTAAGTGTCACTGAGCTTCACTTAGATTTAACATGAACCTGGTTTTATCACAATGACCCAATATTTAATGAATGCAAGAAGGAAGGAATATGCTATTTTAAATATAAATTTATTCACTGACTGGCAGTGGTAAGATTTCCGTTTGTACAATTAACATACACATTTCTTGAATAAAATTTCACTTAATTGTAGCCTTTTTAATTTACTGAACAGAAATGCAAAAAAAAGAAAGGATATACGAGCATTTCATGTGCTAAAATGTCTTAATTAAATTTACAAACAAAAGAGGCTGTTTGTATGACATTTAATGAGACAAGTTGAAATATTCATTTGCATTTCTCCCATTATAATTAACATCAAGGCCATATCTAAAAAAAGCAACTTCATTCTGAGATTATCATAGGGGTTCTTTCCTCTGTTTTTTCTTACTTTTACTCTTTATGAGGAACTCGGTGAAAAAAAACTTGCATAAAACCAGATCAATTTGCAAATCACAAAACTGCAGATATGTTTAATATCATATCAGGCAACAATTGAAGTCATGAACAATTTATTCAGAATGCAAAAGAAATCACTTGAAAGCCGATCCGGGCTGCTCTGGTCTAGAAATACTTCAAATGAAGTCTCCATTTATAAAGTCAATGAAAAACAGGGATTTGAAACGGATTTCATCTCTAAAGCACCGATTCATCAAGCCTTTACTTACCTAAATCTACCTATACGTCTAAGGTGGGAAAACATCTCTCCTCCAGTGACAAACTCTAAGACCATGTATAAATTGGAGTTGTCCTGAAACACACAGTATGTTATTGATTATTATACAAGGGAGATTGAGATACATCAATCAGTTTTATATTGGACTGGAAGCCAAGCTCTGCTTTACTTTTGTCCATCATCTAAGGTCACTCAACATTTATGCCATGGCCCATGGAAAAGATATATTAAACAGAGATAGGAACTCCTGTGACAGCCAGTTGAAAATATCAAACTTTTATCTAGAGGATACTCATCTTTATAACACAAATACATGTATATGTACTGACAGAATAAACTATGCCATTTTACTACAGATTCAAGTAAAGCTTGAATATGTAAACAAGAGGCCCATGATGGCCCTAAATCGCTCACCTGAGATAAATAGGTTGACCCAAGGAACATCTGTACCAATTTATTTTAAAATCTGGCCAGCAGTTTTGAAGAAGATGATTTTTAAAGTTTTCATATTTTTTTTTCTTTTTGTTGCCATGGCAACCAGAGTTCTACATGGATCAAGTTTATTTTAGCAGCTTTTGTGAAGGTTGACCCAAGGATCATCCCTGCCAAGTTTAATCTAAATCTGTCCAGTGGTTTCAGAGGAGATGTTGTTTAAAGGTTTCTCTATGTACATATAAGGCAAATAAGCCCCGCCCCTGGCGGCCATGTTTTTTTACGGATCAGAATAATTTTAGCAACTTTGGTAGAGGTTGGCCCAAGGAATATCTGTACCAATTTATTTTAAAATCTGGCCAGTAGTTTTGAAGAAGATGACTTTTAAAGTTTTCTTTTATTCTTGTTTTTTTGTTGCCATGGCAACCAGAGTTCTACATGGATCAAGTTTATTTTAGCAACTTTTGTGAAGGTTGACCCAAGGATCATCCCTGCCAATTTGAATCAAATTCTGTCCAGTGGTTTCAGAGGAGATGTTGTTTAAAGGTTTCTCTATATACATATAAGGCAAATAAGCCCCGCCCCTGGCGGCCATGTTTTTTTACAGATCGGAATAATTTTAGCAACTTTGGTAGAGGTTGACCCAAGGAACATCTGTACCAATTTATTTTAAAATCTGGCCAGTAGTTTTGAAGAAGATGATTTTTAAAGTTTTCATTTTTTTTCCCTTTTTGTTGCCATGGCAACCAGAGTTCTACATGGATCAAGTTTATTTTAGCAACTTTTGTGAAGGTTGACCCAAGGATCATCCCTGCCAATTTTAATCAAATTCTGTCCAGTGGTTTCAGAGGAGATGTTGTTTAAAGGTTTCTCGATATACATATAAGACAAATAAGCCCCGCCCCTGGCGGCCATGTTTTTTTAACGATCGGAATAATTTTAGCAACTTTGGTAGAGGTTGACCCAAGGAACATCTGTACCAATTTATTTTAAAATCTGGCCAGTAGTTTTGAAGAAGATGATTTTTAAAGTTTTCATTTTTTTCCCCTTTTTGTTGCCATGGCAACCAGAGTTCTACATGGATCAAGTTTATTTTAGCAACTTTTGTGAAGGTTGACCCAAGGATCATCCCTGCCAAGTTTAATCAAATTCTGTCCAGTGGTTTCAGAGGAGATGTTGTTTAAAGGTTTCTCTATATACATATAAGGCAAATAAGCCCCGCCCCTGGCGGCCATGTTTTTTTACGGATCCAAATAATTTGAACAATCTTGGTAGACACTTACCAAAGGAACATCTGTGCCAAAACATTTTGAAATTCAGTTGGTTGTTTTGGAGAAGAAGACATTTTAAGTTTTTTCTTTCCGTTGCCATGGCAACCAGAATTCCAAATGGAATTCAATTCTTTGAACAACTTTGAAAGGGGACCACCCAAGGAACATCCCTGTAAAGTTTTATCAAAATTGACCAAGCGGTTAAGGAGGAGATGTCGTTTAAGCAAAATGTTGACGGACGACGGACGGACGGACGACGGACGGACGGACGACGGACGGACGGACGAAGACCGGTCACAATAGCTCACCTTGAGCCTCTGGCTCAGGTGAGCTAATAAAAAACAAGAAACACGTCAAATGACACGAAACCAGGTTTTCAAGAGTCATCTCTGGCCAAGCATAACTATTTTTAGGTACAGTGACCTTGACCCTATTGACCTGAAAATCAATCCCAATCTTCCTCTTCCCCTATAAAGTATTTATCTACTAAATCTGATCATCATACTGGATTCCTAAAAGAAGTTATTTGATGAAAACGAAAAATCTATTCTTAGTTAACAGTGACCTACCTATTATCTTTAAAATCAATCCCAATCTTCCTCTTCCCATAAGGTATCTACCTACCAAGTATGAAAACTGTAATTCTATTCTATCAGATGTTATTCAACGAATTTGAAATGTCTGACACCCGCCAGCCCAACAACATATCCCATTCTTATAATCAGAATTCTCCTTTGAAACCAGGTTGGTAAGTATTGAATTTACACTCCATGCCAAAAAGTGACAACTAAAAAAACCTTTGAGCTTTTATCCTATTTTAGTCTTTGACATTAAACATTTTGACAGACGTACATTTGGAAATATCATGCTTCTGACTATAAATATCAAATCTTATCTATATTATAAGGTATTATTAAGGTGCCTCCAGCAGTACTCCCTCAAACCTTTGTGATCTTGAAAAGGAACGAAAATCACAGTGTTCCAATTATTTGAATGATGATTTGTAGATAATTAACACGAAAATTCACCAATTTGCTTCCACTGAAATGTCTTTCAAATGTCAAGCTCTACTAATTTAATTTATTTCAGGAGTATCAGTGCAGCTCATTAGGTAACTGTAATACAATCAGTTCACTGGGAATGAATCCTGCACATTATGATATTAATGAATATACATCTCCACCTCTTCAAATAACTGTTGAACCTGACCTTTATCATTCCATCAAAGACTGACAGATTGTCTATTAACCCTTTCCCTCATATAGACTCATTTTGACGCACTCAATAGGTACCACATAAAGCCTGATCTGCAGAAAACCACAGTTAAACCTTACCAAATTAAATTATAACGTCATCATTTCCAGACCACTGAGGAGCAGCGAACAGCATAAAACCTGATCAGCCTGCGAGTTACTCGCAGGCTGATCTGGTTTTATGCTGTTCGCATAGGTCTTTTCATGGTTTCCTCTATGAGGGAAAGGGTTAATAGTCATCAAAACACATGTTATAATGTTGTAACTTTTGTTATAACAGAAAACACATCGACATACATGCATAAATACATGATTTTCCATGACATATGCTGTGTCAAATGCTCAAATTGTCTAAATGACTGACAAATATTTCAAAATTAGTCTCTTTATCTTAATATCAAGGGATCACTTGAATTCCATTTGGATAAAGAAAATAGATTAATTTGATGTAAAGAACACCCATAAAAATACACACTTTCAGCTCATAGTTTTTGTTGACCTCTGTTTTGCTTTCTTTTTTTGGAATTTTTAGGTGTGTGTGTGGGGGGGGGGTCCTTTTTGTTGTTGTTTGTTTGTTTTTTTGGAAGGGGGGGGGGGGGGGGCAAATTTAGCTAACAACAATAGGGCTAAGATGGCCCTAGATCACTCATCTGAATTTGGTTTGTTGTAGAAAGGCTGAACCATGAGAGGATACTATATACCAAATATCGAAGCTGTAGGTCTGTGTTTCTAAGAGAAGGCATTTTATAGATATGCATTCTGGTTGCCATGGCAACAAAAGTTCATGATCCAACTAATGGTATCAGAAGTAAAGATTTTTTGGTTTTCCTTATATAGCTCCATACAAAATCTGGGTTTGGTCCCATGGGAGTGTCCTCTTGGAAACCCTGATGCATATATTTGTTGTAAAAGCTGATGCTATGTACCAAATATCAAATCTGAAGGTCTGTATGTTTCTAAGAAAATACTTTTTGAAGTTATGCTCTCTGCTGCCATGGCAACCAAAGTTCTTCATGAAATTCAATAAAAATTAGGAATTAGCCTCAGGCTAACATAGATATCATTTTAGGTAAATAAGGTGAAAATCCATGGACTAGTTTTGGAAGAGAAGATTTTCAAGAATTTCCTATATAGTCCTATTATAGACCCATTGTGACCTAGGGGCACAAATTTTGCACTGATGTTGAGGCAACATGAGCTGATGCTATGTACCAAATATCAAAATCTGTAGGTCTATACATTTCTGAGAAAAGGCATTTTAAAGATTTTATCTTCTGGTTGGCACGGCAACCAGAGTTTTTCATGGAATTGAAAAAAAAAAGAAAGAATTTGCATTAGGCTATTATAAGTATCATTTTGATGAAAATCCATCTGGTAGTTTCAGAGGAGAAGATTGTTGAAATTGTTGAAGCACAACAATACAAGTTATGTATTCTGGTTGCCATGGCAACCAAAGTTCTTCATGAAATTCAATAAAAATTAGGAATTAGCCTCAGGCTAACATAGACATCATTTTAGGTAAATAAGGTGAAAATCCATGGACGAGTTTTGGAAGAGAAGATTTTCAAGAATTTCCTATATAGTCCTATACAAAAATCCGGTTGTGGTCCTTGGGCGTGGACCATTGTGACCCTAGGGGCACAAATTTTGCACTGATGTTGAGGCAACACAAGCTGATACTATGTACCAAATATCAAATTTGTAGGTCTATAAATTTCTGAGAAAAGGCATTTTATAGGTTTATCTTCGGGTTGCCATGGCAATCAGAGTTTTCATAGAATTGAAAAAAAAATTAGGAATTTGCATTAGGCTATCATAAGTATCATTTTCGCAAAATTTGATGAAAATCCAACTGGTAGTTTCAGAGGAGAAGATTACTGAAATTGTTGACGCACGACGGACAACGGACAATCAAGTGATCACAAAAGCTCACCCTGAGCTTTGCTCAGGTGAGCTAAAAAGACTGAAACAGTTGGAAATTAAGCACTGACCTTAGGCTTAGCAAATGTAAAATCATTCAAAATAAATCATTGAAATGGCAAACAACTTATAAATTCATTAATTTTTCACACCTTGTTCACTCCGGTTAGATTTACATAAGGCCTTGACAAAAAAATACGAAACAAATCTGATGACAACAGACTCTGCTTGCGACTTCAGTCAAGGTTCAACCAGCTTATATATCCATAGATGGACCCCTCATTAGTAACACGGTTACCAATCCATTGCTATTCCAATGTAATTCAGCAGATAAAATTGGCATAGCCAGTTCAAATAGAATGTAAACACCATGACAATGCATTTATATTCATAATAAGCCGGGGTCAAACCTTGAGCTAATAGCAGACTTAGTGATTTTTTTATCTTTTTTTTTATTTTTTTTTCTGCAAAAGATAAATCTTTTAAAACATGGTAAGAGGATGGTAGGGTATTTCAGTATTGCACCAGATAATTCTGTTGATCAAAATGATTTTAATATTAAATAATGTCTATTTACATTGTTTTCTGACTTGTTGTGATATCCCACAATCTGTTCTGAATGGTTGGATGTAGTGTTTTATTAATGAAAAATAAATTGCAATTCAAAGTTAGAACAGGTGAAATTTTCCAAAAATGATAAAATTTCTGTTGCAAATTTAGAATACATGCATGCACATTGTACATGGATATAAAGACTTCTAGAATAATCTATAGAAACACTTCACTTACCTTAAAGTGATATTCTAAACTAACGAGAAATGGGAAGGTGATTGCTTGCAATATCCGTTTCTCATTCAATGTGTGTTCCACCTGCTTTAATTTCACCACCTAAAAACAAAATAAAATTCATATTTAATGCTTGCTAGTTTGCTAGTATTGTATACTAAAGCTACTTTAATCTTAACCCTTTCATTCACATCAATAGAAGGAAAAAAAAAATTTTTTTGGTCATGTTTCCCATAACTCCATCATTAAGGGGCCATAACTCTACAAATATCATCTGAGCATACCATGCTGACAATAACTACAACTAGGATTTAATACCGATTACTTCTGTGAAGTTTGATCAAAATCCTGCAAGTGATTCTGACTATGAAGTCCAGACAAACCAAGGCAGATGGATGGACAGCCAAGTCTTAACTAATGTCTCTAAAAGAGACGCGAGACATAAATAACATTTTCAAATCCCTCGTGGCAATTCTTTGGGATGAGGGACGGTTTATAACCATATCTTAACACAATCTGGATTTGCATGAAGTACACAGAATCTGAGATCTGGTAAAATATTTAGACAAGCTGATGTTCAATTTCACTTCTGAAAAGTCGTTATATAACTCTCGGAAAGTAAAAATTTACATCTATCACTTTAAGACAAATTAACCTAGCAGTACAATAAATGTATGCTCTTACTCTGCTCTTAATTAACGACTCAGACAAAATCAAGTCTCAATATAATTGAAAGATTTCAATGCTTCAGTATCCTAACGATATAAATCACAATTTAGAACGATGACAAGATATGCTACATATATGGAAATATGGTGTAAATACTCGTTAAATCTTAATTTAATAAGTTTCATACAAGAGACATCTAAAATTTGCTTTGTAAGCAATGTCACCTGAAGACCATGTCTTCAGTGTAATAAAAGAATTTTATTTCCAAAGAAATTGACAAAGACAAGTCTTCTACCTCATTGTGAAATATGTGTCAACTTAAAGTGGCCAACACTACAGATCTGATGGGCAATACAACCTTATTCCGTGGCACAAGTAAGAGACTTGTGAAATACTTCATTAGGATTTTCTTCAGTGGTGTCCTCTCTCAACACTAAGCTGACACAGGCTCAGAACTTAATTAAGACGATATGTTCCAGGGAAGTTAAGAAGATTTTCATACATAAAGGAGACTCCCAGGGAAAACATGAACTAAAAACTTGGTTTATGTTGTCAGCCAACTGCTAGACTGGTCTAATGAGATTCTTAATGTCATAGAAACTAACATGTGACTACGTGGTCACGTTTTTAGGCTCACACGCGCTTAGACTGACAATGGAACAGCCATGCTTCCAATTTAATTCCTATCTGAGTCTCAGGTGAGAGAAATAAAGCAAATATTTAAGTAACATGATGGTAGCTGAAGATATGGCACTAAAAACATGACAATATCATTTTGAGCTTATTATTATTATTTTTTTAAATATAAAGTTCTTTGTTCTTGTTTCAGCATTTCAGTCTCTCTAAACTTAAAAAAAAAGTATGATAAAAACTTGGAACTTTTATATTCAAATATCATCTATTTCTGTAATGTATTCCTCTTTTTATTTGTATCAATAGTTCTTGCCAGGTAATAAACCTGAGGCTATACACCATGCTCCTTAGTTATCTTGTTCCTATTTTTGGCTACAATTTCTTCTTAGTGCAGTGATTTTAACAGGACACAGATATAAATATCACACCATAAAAACATGGCTGACAGATGAAATAACCACTGTGAAGGGAAATCAAAGTGAAGACAACCATATATACATCTACATTTTATATTACAATGCATCAATCAAATGGGCATAAAGGACAAAGCCACCTGGGAAGAAGTTCTATTAAACTGTTATACATGAAAAGGTTACCAAAGCAGGCATCATCAAGCAATTTACAGCTTGGCTCACCTGCCCTCGGCTACATTTAGATGTATACATGCTTGAATAAAAAATATTCCTCATGTATGTACTTGACGTAATCAAAACATAAGCTGAGCTTGGTTAAAAAATTTCATTTTTTAAATAAATGATTAATTGGAAACTTAAGACTTTTTTTTTTCCAGAACTTCACTGCTGATTCTGAGAGGAAGAGATTATGCAATAATTATGTATTGATACTTTCCATGTAAAAGAACAGCTGAAAAGCATTTGAGAGTCTTCCCAGATTCAGATGGTATTTATAATACAATGAAACATTAAAATCAAGGTTTGGGGATGAACAGCCCCCCTTTAATATCTGTGTGTAATTTGAAATAAGCTAGTAGACAATTCTAACAAGCCCAGAATGCATTTCACAAACCTGTTTCTGAAGCAGGCTTGTACAATTTTGACCACTTTCATACAGTTATATACAAATTTGAAACAAGAAATATCTTTTGAAATTTTTTGGCACAAACCTGTTTCTGAAGCAGGCATGTATATTACAAATGTACGCTAACAGCGGTAAATAATTCTAAGCTGAATAAAAGGACTCCTGTTATTGGTTAATGCATCGTTATGGACTATAAAATTACTGTAAATAAGGGGTGCAGCTTGTATATATCATTCAGCTTGGTGTTATTACTTTTCTTTTTGATGTAAACATGAAAGTGATTTCAGTAAGTTAAATACAATCCTTTTCCATCAATTGAGGAATGCTACTTTGTGAAAATGATTTAAAACAACAAAAAAGAATCCACCGTGTTATGACATGAAACCCCTTAATTACTATGTATATTGAATTCTTCCAGCCTGCCGAGATGCTCTCATTGAAAATTAATTCGCCAAAACCAAAACAACTAATAACGCTTTTATATCATAATTGTCATATGCAATAATGATATGAACAAATATCAAAAACCTTTTTTTTCCGTTATAAATAAGTATATTTCATAGAAAAAATACAAGTGCGTCGGTCTTTCGCGGCTTTTCCTCGGAATGTTCTAGAAGACTGGAAATCTCTTTTTCTTTCATCCTACGCCGAATATCTTTTTTAAAGATATTTCTTGTTTAAAAATATTTGGCGGCATGCTTAGTCACTAGCTGCTGTACCATTAGATC
>CM037782.1:55172173-55222173 GCA_021229015.1 Solen grandis | reverse complement strand
ACAATTTAATATTGGTACCCTTACATAGCAAACAACTCTATCTCGGATTTTGCTCAGTTTTCATGTCCAAAAACATTTGTGAAACATGAAAAGCCTAAGGGACCATTAGCCAATGACAACACTGTGCATTTCTTATCATTTCTAACTGGTCAAAATCAATAGTAAAAGCATACAGCTGCCATTGAAAAAAGAACAATATGAACATTCAGCTCGTTCTATATGTAGAAATACTGGATATACAATTATGCAAATACTAAAGAACCATTTTTTTCTTCTGCAGCACTATCTTACCTTCTGTTTGTCTAATATCTTCATGGCATAATACTCTTTATTTGCCTTGTGCTGCACCAACATCACTCTCCCGAAAGACCCTGTTCCAAGGGTTTTTATCCTGTCAAAGTCATCAAGACATGATGTGTTCTGAAATGAACAGAGTGGAGAACATTAGATTTATTTGTGCAAGGAATGTCATATCTACACATAACATGCATTGCCAAACTGCTGTTAACATTGGCACAGGCCTGGTTTGATGGTTTTTAATGAACCCCACGTTACAAAATGTTCCATTAACAAGCAGTAACAGTGTCGTTCATTTGGTCTACACATAGCTTTTATAATTCGCTTTTATATGCCTCCAAAAAGGATAGCTATAGATGCATGATCCTCTTTCAGTATGAGGTTGCTTTGAAATAGATAAGAGTAGATGCTTTTATATATTTACATATAACTTCTACTTGATAGCAATTAAAGCTAACCATAGACTGTGGTAATAACAATATATGTATCATATATCTTTATTCACAATAAAACATATGTCACACCCTTTTCTTCAAAATCGCACCATTTGGAGAAAATATTCCATGCTGTTTTCATATCATGGGGGAAAAATTTGGTAAATATATCATCCATAGAAAGCCAGTAGGGCTCATCAGCATAATATAAAAAGAAGACAGATGAGCCCTTCTGGCTTTCAGTGGACGATATATTGCTGAGTGATAATATTTGTACATGCTGATACAGAAGTTATGATGAGGGCCTGTTTCATACAGCGTTTATAGCTCAGTCACTGTAAATTAATATTCATGAAGTCATAAATTTGTACATGAATATTCATGAGGTAAAGGGTTAAACAATACATCACATCAAAATCATAACTGCGCTTTTGCCTTCAACTTTTTATACACATGTGACATTAATGTTTTATATCTCTCGTACCTATAAACTCTGGAGTCAAACCATTAACATATATGTATGCCATACATGTAGCTTCAAGAATGTATGCAATCTCTCTTGAAGAAAAGTCACAAACCACTCACAATATGCAGTTTGTAAATTGTACAGCGGCTGATGTTATACTTAAATCAAGAAATATCCTAAGACAATATGGCTGTCATTTAATAAAGATATAATAACCTTACTTTTTTTTTCTTTTTTTTTTTGCTACATACTGCCGAAAAAAAAAAAAATCTCAAAAGTTTGAGAGTTTCTTTTTTTAAAAACTGGGGCTATGGAAATGTCATGTTGATCATCATCAAGAGTAAAAACCTTTACTTCATAAATATTTATCTAAATATTTGACTTAATGAATATTAGTCTACTTATGGACATTTCAGTGGGTTACAGCTGATTTTGATTTTGGTAAAAAAAATGTTTTTTTTTAATTTCTCATTCATTTTAAGTATAGTGATAGAAGAAAGCCCAAATTTTAAGACTCATGTGTTAAGAATATCATCAAAAGCAAATTTGCCAAATTTTGAAGGTACAAAAATCAAAGTTTAGTGTTTTTATGCAATTAAAAAAAAACGGGGGTATTCTTTTTTTACATTTTCAGAAAGCATTTATATAAGAGAACTGACTCTGAAAATATAAAGGAAATCTGTCCGTTGAATTTTTTTTTTATTTAGAAAAATATATATAAAAATTCACAGTTCTGGGATAGTTTTTGTATACATTTTGGTCCGGACACAAGTGAGATTTTATACCCGTTTTGTATTTTCAATGAATATTTGACAGTATTTTTATCTGTAACTTATGGAATACATCATAAGTTAGAAATGGTGATAAAAATATTTAAAAAATATCATTTAAATATGCTGTTACAGTATTTAGAAACAAATTTGTTCTATTTTTTTAATGCCATGTTTTTTTCAAGAAATTTTAGCAAGTAATGATGCTCTACCATAAGCTTGATCTCTAAAACAAGCCTAGTGACCCCCTATTTTTAATTCATTTATCTTTTAGTTGAAGTCTAAGTACTTTTATGCAAATTTTTAGAAAAATCTGTCCGTTAGAAAAACCCCGCTCAAATGCCTTTAAATTATAATAGTACAAATGTTGTTTCTTTCCTTGCTGTGCAAACTGTGTAAAATCTTAGCTACAATAATAAAAGAGCAAACAGGAGACCCTGATCAGACAGCTCATATAGGAGGTGATTACAACACACTCTGCCTTAGTAGATTTAATCAGAGTTTTATATAATGATATACATGTAATATTGTTAGTACATGACAGTGTTGCTAGATATATAATGCAATACTTAATAATCCTGTTTTACATATATACATCAAAATCTTGCTATGAAAATACATGATAATCTTGCTATCTAATGAAAATATTTGCAAATTTGGGGAAAACTGCATGAATCTAAAGAATTTTTCAGAGGGGAAGGCATCATTGAACAGCCCCTGATAATGAAGGGGAAAAAAACAACATTGACTTTATGGTACAGGGCCCCGCTGCTAGTCCAATCCTTATAGCTGACTGAGAGGTTTTGAGATTCAAGTTAAATGTTAACAATCACTCTCACTCTCTTCCTCTGAAACATTTCAGAGCAGTTACAGTAAACCTCATTAACTGTAATTTCAAACACAGCTTAATCTGAATATCAATGATGCTTTCAAAATCAATATACAGCTACACAACTCTGATTCTGGTTCAGCGCTTGGATTTGCTCTATCATAGACTTAAATCTATGTAGTGAATTCCATTCTATCGTCACTAGGATGCACAACTGACAAAATAACGGAAATTTAATTAAAAATCTGTTCCTCATCTAAGCGATAATTTGCTAATTCTGACACGTACCAGCAGGAAATAAAAGTGTTCATAAACACAAAGATCTGGAGAAAAAAAAACATTTTCAAATCTAGAAAAACAGCAGAACTGGGGGTGGGTATGATCTATTCAAGGGTAAATTGATCCCTTATTAAGTGAAGTTTACAGTAGTCCTAAACTTAAACAGCTCCGCAAATGAAAAAGCATTCGCATCACACACTGAAACACTTAAATCTCTTCTATTCAGGAAAACCACTATCAGAAATTGGATACAAGTGTCCATCAACACATGTACATGTTGAGGCCTGTATACATAAAACTGCTGATAACACAAGCTGTATCAACTGCTTCAGCAGGTGTACTTGCTAACTCCTGTGTGATTATATATTGTTAGTGTGTGTTTAAGATCATACATCAGTATTTTGCAGGCCTGAAGGTCTTTTTTTTTTCCCAAATGATATGGAAAAGTTCCTGATATCATATTTTAGGAGTTAAAAGTACTCTTTTTTTTTTATTTTGATTGGAGGAAAGGAAATGAAATTCCTGGGTTAATATAGATATTTGGAAATTACTGAATGAATTACAATAAATTTTCAGCAGGGTGGACACCCATAAATGGCCTCTGATAAAGAATGGGGAAAAAAAACCACCGGAGTCATGAATTGTAAATACAGCACCAGTAACAATATTTTCCAGACTTACTTTATAATAACTGCATATTTTCAAATAAGTTGAAGCTAACACTGAAGTACTGCCAGATACCAAAAGTAATACCTTTATAAGTCATTTGATGGCTTTTCAAAAGACACACGCAAATTTATATTAAGAATATCATGTATAGTCAGACACCATTCTCAATCGCTAATGTCAGGCCAGTATTTTATTTCTATCGCGTTGGAGTTTACAGTCGCTGTGAAAACATTTCACAGCCTGGGTGACATTAATTTCAAAAGTAGGAGGTAAATATATCTAAAGAAGGCGAGGTTTCAACAGATTTGAAAACTTGCTATGAGAAAAGTAGTCTCCAGGTGAGGATGCCATGTAAACCAAATGATTTCATCGGCTCCAGGCTCTTATTGATACCCCTATTTCAATCATATATTGATTTTGCGACAACTGATTTATTACTGTTTTAGCTTTTAAGGTAATCCATCCATCATTAAATTATAATCCTGGTTCTTCAAATGCTTTGAAGGACTTCAGTGCAGATACAAGCATCCAATGACTTTGAGTTAAAGGCTCTTTTGCTCAATGACTATAAAGGATTGAATTTATTATAAAATTATCATGATCACTTGATGGACCATGATCACAATTATTGATGATGGATTACCTAAATCTAAAATTATGATCTAAGTGACAAAATTTTCAAATATACCAAAAAGATGATGATAAATCGTAAGTCTAATTTTTTCCATCTGCGATTCATATAACTGAATTTGGGTCACCATTAATTGGTATCAAATATTGATAAATGTTTATTATGATCTAAGTATAATACAAACAACATGCTTCTGAATATACAAATGGTCAGATAATAATTTATCTATTCAGTCAAATGATAATGCATGAATACTCTCTCTAAATATACCTTGCCATTTCAGTATATGGATCAAAATTACGTTATTCAACACTTATCTTCATAGACATTTGTCTTTCATTATCAAAATTCAATTTCCATGTATACATATATCATGAATACAAGTAAGAATTTATCATTTTTGTATACAAACAAAGGCATGGTGTTTATACATGTCAAACATATATTACTTTAATTTGAAAATAAAAGTTAATTCTGTTATTCACCATGACATTTGCAAATTTTTACATCTGACATGCCTTGCAAGGAGTCCAACACATGCACTTGCTAAATTTATCTGACCTCATGACTTAATCTTTTTTATTTCAGCTTTTTGATTCGTCTTTAAAAAATTGGGGGGGGGGGGGGGGGCATAATAAACCTAAGCTTGTTTAGCAATCCACCACGGAGTAAGTAGTATTGATCTAGTGATCAATAAGAAAACATGCATATCGGAAAATATTTAAAATTCAATGAAAGTCTAGACATATAAGAAACTTATTTCCTTCTCATGATCATGTACGGCATGTTATACAAATAAACTTGTAATGAGACTTTTAAAATAGTCTTGATTTAAATGAACATATCTACCTGACAATCCAGGTCTTATTTTTGTCATTTGAATTAGTAAACATGAAAACCCAATACAAAACCAATGAACCTTTGCATAATAATGGCCTTCTATATAATGACAAGAAAGAGGAAGACACAATACCTGTCCTGGGTGATCCCATTTCTGTGTGAATTCTTCTTTGGCCTTTGCCAAAAATTCTTTGACTGAAAAAGAGAGAAGAAATATAAATCTTAAATTAGTGAAGAAATGACAAAATTCAGAAATAAGCTTAACAAAATGTTGTTATCATTCAGGGCTTTTTTCCCTTCTTTACCAGGGGTCGTTTATAGGCACCCTTCCCTCTGAGCATTTTTTTTTTAATGCAGTTTTCCTCAAATTTACTATTTACCACAGAATTTCTGCCTTCCCAGTCTAAAGACATGGTGATATTTCCCCTAAAATATGGTTATTAAGGTCCCTTTTCCATCATCTATAAAACAGGCCTGTCATATAAATGCAAACATGCATTAAAAGAAATTTTCTGAGAGGAAAATGTCAGTAAACAGCCCCTTAACCCTTACCCTGCTGGAACCGTAAGTGCTAACCTTTGCCACCAGTAAAGAGCAAGGCCAGCCTGCACATCTGTGCTGGCTGGCCTGGCTCTTTACTGCTGGCTGACCAACTACAAGTTTTCATCTTGTTATCCCTGAAACTGATAATGGACAGTTAAAAAAGAAGGTGCTGGCTAAGTCCAGGTTAAGGGTTAAAGACAGAACAGATACTGCAGAGTATAAGCAGGTCTTCTCAAGATGATGTGAGAGGATCAGAGGCCTTAAATTATGGGAAAAATGCACTATTTTCTTAAGTTTGGTACACAAAAAGCTCTTGAGGTAAAAAGTTTTGGGAAAACTGCATGAAATTTCCAGAGGGTAAAACAACTAAAATAGCCCCTGAAAAAGGAGTGAGAAAAAAAAAGCCCTGTGAAATAGTGTGTATAGGCATTATTCATCAGGGCAGCTGGGGAAATGGGGAGAAAACCAGGACAGAAAGTACAAGGAGGTTGTGATATGGCTGTGCCACAGCTACTTTTAAATGCACAGTGATATTATTTGTTGATTGTTTCTAGAACATAGATTCCCCAACCACATCAGTCAGCACTACATAACCTGTCCAAAGAAAAAAGCTAAGGGGACTCATAACTAAGTCAAGACCAGTGTTCTACCAAGGATGCGGCCTTGGCGCAGTGCAATTTCATACATCGCATGGAAAATTGGGCACTTAAAAAGAAAGCAAAGGAATGGGTAAATTTTACCCTGTCCCACTTGTAGAACGCAGTTTTCAAAGTAGAAGTAAGTTCTCTAGTAGCAATAGATGTAATTCTACACTTACTAAAAATTAATTGATACTGCTTAGCCAGCTTCACGTATCAAGCCATTTCACTGGCTAAGTGTAGTATACTACCGTCCAATTGCAAGCGGTTTATCAATTCGCTCTGTAGTCGTAACGGCATCTGATTCAAAACAAAAGTCGCAAACAATTTTAAGCTAGATCGAGACTGATTCCTTTAAAAAAACTTAATTCAAATGAAGGTTAAGACCATCCCCAACAAGATAACACCAGGGATATAATTGAAAATGAGGTAGATACCCAAATACCGCAAGAAAAGCAGTGTCAATCTGTTCAAAATAACTGGTTAAGGGAATATTTGCCTGATTACAATTTGATGAAATAAATAATGTTACAGCCTGTGGTTTGTGCAAAAACATTTCAGTAACCAAATACGAAAGTTTGTTAAATTTTCTAGGGGATTTAATGGTTTTGTTTTGAAACTGGAGGGTGGTACTGCAGACCAATTCGACTTCGAAAGGGATTTAGAACACTGGAGGAATGCAAAGCAAAGGAAAATTCTTTGCCTGTTCAAAGGTCAGCGAACAGAATTAATTCAGAACTATATGTTTTAATTAAACTGTAAAGTCCTAAAGAATAAGTTGACTGTTACTGTTACAAAGAGGGACTAAGATAGTTGAAGTTCAATGAACGTATTGTTCAAATGTGCATCAACAATAACATTGACAGGAACAGGAATAGTTTTTTTTCACATGGAAAATTATGTTGGGCCCTATTAAAATTTGGATTGACCCCTATTTTTAAAGCCCAAGGGGTCAATGTCCCAACATATTTGAATTCTTGGCAGAACACTGCAAGACTACCAGTAGAGATAAAACGATGATTGAGTATAATCGATCATTGATTGAAAGCCACTAAGGTCGGTGATCATCTAATGTGTTCCTTCAAAATTGATTCTGCAAGTTTTTCTCTTTGCCAGTAATAAAGAGTAAGCGTACCAAGAAATGAAGGGGGGAAAAAAGAAGCAATATGAACACTAGATCTACTCAATTTCACAGTGTTTTATTTTATTTTTTTCCTCTTATTTTTCCAAATATTTAAATATTTTTCAGTCTTGCATTAAAAGCCTGCTAATTAATTCATGCCCCTTGTAATTTAATTTCTTTGATATAGTAAGTTGTATCTTTGTCTAATGTAAGACTTTTTTTTTTTTTGCTTTCAAAGTCACTTTCTAATATACATGATGGTTAACAAACAAATCAATTACATAACTGATGATTGATTGAAATATCTTGTCAGATTATTTAGATCATCAATGTGATATTTTTGGCTAATTTTGAAACTCTAACTACCAGCGTAAAATTAGGGGTTATAATTTAAACTTATATAAAAAAAATTTAAAGAAGATTTTCATTTCAATTATTCTATTTTTTGTTTTACTATAAAAATACAGAGGGGCAAAACAGCTGTGTATTTGCATGATTCCTCAATTACGAATGACAAAATACTCAATTATTTTCTGATGGATAAGTTCAATTAAAACCTGGGATAGCTTAAATCATTTTCTTTTTAAGTCAGGGTAACATCACTTGTGCTGGTGAATTGAGATAATGATAAAACATTAAATATCTGTTCACTAACAGAACTCAGTTTGCATGTATCTTATATGTCATACAACTAGATCAAAGTGAGCACTCTATGTAAAAGTGAAAGAATTTAAAGTCCCAAATAAAATACTCAATAATATATGATTGGGTAAAAGGATAGCTAATTACTCTATCACTTTTGGGATACTCAACTGCAGTGAAAGATAATACGCAATTGATAAAAATGGGTTATCTACTCCTCTGATATACATATTTATCTCATGACGTTCCTTGTTTCCGTGTAATATAACCAATTACGTATTTTCTTATATTTAACATGTGTAATATAACAATGTCATGACATCATTCACCCTATACAATTCATAGGATAAAAACAATGTGCAAAAGCGCGCGCGAAACGTCAAATATTATTATATTTGAGAGGCTCGCTTTTTACCATTTTCTTGAACTCGTTTAATAAAATTCTATATGACAACTCATGTGAGATCCTATATCTATCGCATTCTATCTATGCCAAGTATAGTGCAGTCAACAGACAACTTTGGGAGCTTTAGGGTCAATCGGTGGCTTATGGGTTGTTTTTATACTAAACTCATCTTCAGTAACATTACAATGTATGCAAATAAATTATAATACTATTTTATGATTCTATTAATTCCTCATTTTTTCTGTAGTAGATGAAGTTTGTTTTCTTTCTTTTTATCCCCTATGGGATAAAAGCGTATAGACTGAGTAAATCAAAAATACATTTACCATTAAACTTGGAAATTTCATTCTCAGTACAAGACAGAAATGATGGAATTTTTGGAAATGATTTCTCACGAAATGGAACTCTGGGAATAGATGTCTCAGTAATTCTTCAAAACTTGATTCTGAACTCTATTAAAATCTCTGTTTAATCAATATTAAATCTCAGGCTGTATTATGAATGTCACCTGATTAAGAAAGGCTTGAATAATTGATAGCAAAATTATGAGAAAATATGTTTGGCACTAGAGTGTGATATTCTCAACACTATCATGAAATTCACTAAATAATCTGTATGTAAAAATAAGAATGCTAGTCAATCTTATATCAATTAAGTACACAGCCATATTTATTCTGAAAAATACAAACCAAAAAAATAGGGAAAACAGCCAATGAAAAAAACAACAAAGACAGTTTGGTCAATCTTAGCAAATGCCAAGCAGACAAATGACATGTTCATAATATGTGAGCAATGACACTGCATTGAGACTTTTATCACATAAAAATATAAATATGCAATGTATGAATTTATTTTGTTTAAACAAATACTGTCAAGTATACACAGGCAACTGCTACTAACATCTGGAATTAAAGCTGTCAAATCTGAGAGCATAGCAATGTACACATATATTAAGATATGAAACTTGATGCTGCATCATACTATCAAGCAATACACAAATTCTTCCATCAGGGGAACCAATAAACCACGGCCAGAATTCATACCATTTTCTGCTGGATCACCCTTCTTGGCGGTAGCAGCATTACCCATAGTGAATAACAATTATAAATCCAATCAAAATAACACAAAACAGTCAATTAAATAAAATACACGAACGTTTATTCATTAAATTTAACTGAATGTGTAATCCATTGAATTCTACTAGTGATAGATCTATGCAAGGTGCTCGGTGACAGTTTGTGTATTCATACTAATAATGGGATATATTCATACTCCAGTGTAACCTTTGCTAAGACGAAACTGAAACAGGTATAACATATTCAAGATGCTAAGCAATTAATGCATTAGTAAGTACATAAATTATTCTCTTCATTTTGTCTTTTGATGTTTTTTGGGTCTGAAGAAGAACTATTTCGTGCAGCGTAAGAATCTATATTTAGGTTGTAAGGTTATCTTTATCGACCTTCGATTGCTAAAAATAGATTGACTTAATGGTTTTTACACAAGTAATTAACATGCAATACGTGATCTAATGTATTGAATACCAACATTCAAAGCATATGTATGCTTAAGATGACACGTATTGTGCAATATATTGCCCACTTTCCTTAGCAGAAGCAAATAATTTTTCTCCTTTCTATTTTTAGATATATGCTGTAATGACTCTGAAAATCGCGCTTTTTTCAGAAAGCTAAAAAAAAAAATAATAATAAAGAATCTTAATATAAAACAAAGAAAAGAAAAACAAAATGTCTTTAAAGGAGCCAACAATCAGAAACTAACTGCTTTGAGTTTCACACACATATGTCTAAATGCCAGCCGAGATCTAGTCTATCCGATAAAGTTTGATAGAAGTGACTTTTTTTCTTTTTTACTTTCTTTATGAACATTTTATCAAATTATTTTCGAAACTTCACGTAGAATAATTATCATCTGCGCCTATACAATGATTTATAATGTAAACCTACACCATGGATCGAGATTTTTATGATATTCGTCTTCTGTTTCCCTTCTACTCATTTTGATGTTGCAGACGTAAGTTTTCCAAGGGAAATAACTTTTTTTACAGTGGAGTGGATAGTTTAGAAAGAGTGATCTAGATTCTATAGTCTGTTTCAGTTATTTTGGGTTATACTTAAAATTATAGTAGTAAATATTTATAAAGATTTATTAGCAGTCTCAAAAACAACAATATGAATCATCATCGATCTTATAAAATAATTCACAATGAGGAACATCACAAGAGAGAATATAAGGACGCCGAAGTTTTGTTGCAAAACAATGGCAACTGCATAAAAATTAAGAAGTATTAAATTGCATTTTCTTGCATCAAATATCCTATATTACTAATATTCCAAATTTAGTGTTTGTTGTTGCTATTTTTTTCGGCTGAATATAGCCTTTATTCGACCATATTCCCCATGCCAAAGAGTAAACTTATATATATTTGTCTCAAATGGAATGAAAAGATTCCAAGTTAATATTAATATTCGATGGTTCAATTTGATATATATATAATTCATTTACATACTTTTCCACACAGGCTAATGTATTTGTTGATTAACACGTCGATATATCTTAAGGCTACTTTAATTCATTAGCCCTAAATTGCTATTTTCCAAATTCTAACATTTCTCGCGAAATTCCCCAATATCAAGGAATAGGTCAGCTTTCCAAAACTGGGAAACAAGCTTTTTCAGTTTATATGTATCTCTTCCAAAGGTTGCAGAGAACGACTTTGATTCAAAGTATGTAAGCTAGCTACCCGCCGGTGGTAACTAAACGATATAAAACATCACTGCGTGCGTCATTCATCAATATGCTGCTCAGAATATGTATATATATCTGCACGTGGGACTTACACCATACGAGTGTAGAAATCTATTCAGCACATTAACTAAATGCACTTACAAGATGTTGTTTATGTTATATATGCAAATCAAGTAAATGCTCGTATTTATAAGTAGACACGTACTATGTTTATCATATGGCCAATATATAGCCACAGTATGTAATTTTTAGCAATATGTCATGCTGGTCAAGTTCAGGCACGTGGTTCTATTTATAATCATAATGAGTATAGTGATGGATTTGATCTGGTCCGAATGGACACTTTTCTGGCCCCCATCTGACTTCTTTTTTTTTTATCTCATGTCGACAATAACAGTTCAATGGTAAATTGTTTAGTAGTGCTAGCTAGAGTACTCTTACGTTCATTGCATTGGTGGGAATAGACAGACATTATGTTGGACTATATATATATCTGTCCTCTGTTTCAATGCTGTTAGGGTTTAAGTTTCTAGTCAAAAAAAGGTTCCTTTTATTGTAAAGGTACTCTTAATTTGATTCATGTATAATCAGCCTGTACGGCAAAGACAATTCTAATGCCTAATATACCAATTCTACAAAACATCTCTCCCACTCTCCCTCTCCCTCTCTCTACCCCTCTCTAAATGAGTATGAGTGTTCTTATTATGTTTTCCTTTTTTTTTTCTATTTTTCCCATATTTCTTTTGTTTCTATATGTTTATGTGAAAAAAATTATTTGTATATCTAATGAATTGCCTCTATTCACAATTTAATCTATCAATAGAAAATCTCAATAGCTTTTAGCTTTCGATTTCATCCTATTTTGTACTATGTTTAAATGAATTTTATATGTAAAATATATCAATAAAATATGTTTAAACTAATTATAGTTTATCTAATTAATATTCATGATGTCATAAATTCGTATTCAAGAGATAAATGGAAAGTTAAACCCGCGCAATAGTTCAGTGGTAGAGTGTCTGGGGTTCGAATCCCAGTCGGGACACTTCCTCCGGTGACTGCGTCAAACCAACGACGTAAAAAATTGGTACCCCAGATGTACTCTTGCCTGGCATTCGGCAACATGGGGTTGCTATGGGAACTCGGAATATTCAACACTGGTTTTACCCAGGCACTTGTCTTCCGTGTATTGGTGCTATACACCGGGCACGTAAAAGAACCAAGGGGTCTAATTCGCAAAATGAGCTAGGGTATCGCACCGGGGTGGACTCCCTTGTATCCAACTACTGTCCTCTTCAGCAAATCGACCGTGAGGTCTAAAATATGGCCATAATAATCAGAAAATGATTGTAAGTCATTACAAAAAAAAAAAAAAAAAAAAAGTGCATAGAGGACCACCGACCTAAGCAATTCCAAAACTGCAGGGCTTAATTCCTAGACTACTAAGATGCAAACCCACAGCAGTGACCCTCGTTTCACAAATATGTTGAGATAAAGCGTGCCTAAACATAACTTCTACCCCTAATTAACCAAAAATCAATAAATCAGTAAATCGTTCATTTTAGATTTCTTCGCCAAGGTCTTCCACACGAAATATATAGACTATTTGCCTCCATATAATATATAATATAAAAAAAAGCAAAAGTAGAGTTCCCTAATTTTACCCGTAAAATTCCTCCTGTAATCATAACAGTGACAAATTGGGTGTTACCCATTTTCAAGCCGGAAGAAAGCAAACACTTTAATGTTCTGCTTTTTCTGCTTAAGTGAGTTAGAGATATGATCTAATGAATTTTAGTTATTAGATTTTAAGCTATTTTGAGAAACGATTGGATGAGTAACAACCGACCTGTGAAGATTCCGTGATATTATGAACAACTTAAGGTAACCCATCTATCATTAAATTGTGATCATGGTCCATCATGGATCGTATGAATTTTATAGTAAATGCAAGCCTTTATAGACTTTGAGCAAAAGAGCCTATAACTCCAAATCAATGGATGCTTGCATCTGCACTGATTTCTTTTATAAGCATTTGAAGGACCATGATTATACTTTAATGAAAGATGGATGACATTAAATACACCGTTGGGAAGCATGTAGGCCTACACTACATTTGAAATCTTGCATTCTTGAGCGATTTTACTATCTCACTTCATGACATCTACATCCATCGCCGTAGCTCCCTTTAGAAATATTAGGCTCGGGCCGGCACACCATTTCGAGAAATGGTATTTTTACAAAGTCAAAAAAAATAATAAAAAAATGCACCAAAGTCTATAAATAAAAAATCAAAAAAATCCCGGGAGTTCATGCCCCCGCCCCCCCTAGTTTGATCCTGCACATAAAATTTCTAAGGCCCCAGCTACGTCTATAACATATACAGTGTCACGATTGACTATTTTGAGACACAAGTGGTTAGGGTCGAGAAAACGAGAAACAGAGAGTGATAGGAAAGATAGGATTAAGCGGATAAGGAAAGAATGGACTAAAAAGGTGTGAGCCAGCTATGTTTTCACCTCCTCCTCTGAAGCTTCTACAGACATGGTGATTACAGCCGTAAGCCTTATAGCTGGACCCTGACTCAAACAGACACAACAAAACATTTAGGATATTATTTTTTTGGCACAGTGTTACACTTTTCAAAAATGTAAATGAACAATGATCCAGTGGAAAATTGGAAAGATCTCATTTGAATTACGGGATATTACATATATTTCACACAACCTTCAATCTTTCCCCACCAACAACGAGCTGATTACTGTGTACGATTTTAAACCGCTTTTTGTGAGAAAAAATACTTTTTTACATTTAAAGTTAGACGGAGGAGAACTTACTGAAAGCAATATACATGTAGTCAGAAAGAAAACAAGAAGCATTGTGTGTGTTTGAGAGAGAGAGAGAGAGAGAGAGGTCCATAAGAAATGTTCCATAAATGAACGACTTTTATTATCCGTATTGACTTAAAACAATTCGTTTACAGATGGTCATTGACTAAGAAAATGATTGAAAACTCTCTATATGTGTATTGCCTCTATCAATACACATCTAGTAGAAGACGCATGCTCACCCAATGCAACATTTCGTGATTATAATAAAAATGGGTGGCTCTCCTAAAAGGCAATTACGTTAAGGGCGGTATTAAACCTATATTTAGAATTTCTTTTTTCCGTGTGACGTCACATTACTGATCACATTCACTCTTCGCGCATGCGCTAACTTCGCAGGCAAATTCGCTACCCGGGACTGGTGAACATGTAATTTGTAATGTAGTACAGCATGAACCTGCTCCGGAATTCCCCTAAGTGCCGTGTGACCTACACTTGCTTTTTTTTTTTTTTTTTTTTTTTTTATGAAATGGAGACTTCATCAACATTAACGAGGGAGAGTAAAAACAAAATATGATCAACTGTGAACGAGATGCCTTCAAGTAGAACCAGGAAGAAGAAATTCAATATTAGGTCGGTGACAGAAGGTCTTCAGTTCATAGGCTACATCAGTGTGCAGTGGAATAGGTACTCAAGTATAATTTTCATACTCAGACTCAAACTTTAAAAAAGAGGAATGAGTATGATACTCCAATTTAAGCCCGCGATCGTACTTAAGTATTTTCGAGAACACGGGGCCTGTGACATCATACGTATACCGTATGTTACCACCCAAAATCAATTTTAACAACTTGGCGTTCGTGGTGAACGAGAAAATATATATCGTAATTGCCGCTTACTGACTAAGGTAAAGTTTGTCTAATTCTCCATTCTTTTTTTTATCAAAATGCAGAGCCAAGATTTTTTTTGCTGCATATGTTTCGTTGGTTGGACCAATACACTGAGCCCGTGCATGTCGAGACAGATCCTTGGGGTTCGAGCTCACGACCTTCAAACCCGAAGATATGAGCTTTACCATGCAATGTTAATACAGTCTTCGAGAAAGCAAACAAACGTATACAGTAAATTAAATGGTTAGCGACGAGGATCGGGATTGCTGATGGGTGAAAATCATAAGTAGATACAGTGTGGATAAACACATTTTGTTGAAGTTTACTTAACAAAAAGTATCCTGGAGCGATGAAACATGAAACGTTACCACATCCGTCAGAAGTGCATTTAAACAACGATTCATTCAGGTAGAATTCAGGTAGAATGTCACTGAGTATATAAACACTTTATTTTACATTTTCAGTTGAATTTAAACAGGTAAAACAGGTAGAAGAAGAGGGTGAAAGTTAAGGTTTCTGAGTGAAAAAAGAGTCAAAGCTGGAAGCGAATCTGTAAAGCTGTGAAAATACAGGTCTAATGACCGAAAAGAAATGGGTGAGAAAAAAAAATGAAAAGGAAAAAAGAAGAGAAGGAGAAAGAAGACGAAGATGATGGTGAAAGAAAACCTGTCATACTATTAAGAAAGTACATTCTGCTATAGTTTTAAATTTGGAAGATTACTAGAATCACAAAACCCCTATATACATCGAATAAATAAAGTCATACCAAATTTATCCCTTTCTTTTGTAGATTCCTTTGATTCTTTGCCCTTCTTTCCATCTTTCTTTGCTTCTTTTTCCCTTTTCTCTTGTTCGAATAGATCAAAAAAGAAATCCATCTTTATCCGATTTTATCCACCGTAACAGTAAAGGGAAAACAACACAACTTGTAATCTAGTATGCCACAAAACAACTTTGCAACTGATTTAAAATCCGGACAGACATGGATATGCAATTGGCAGTTTGTTCAATCAATTACACGATGCAAACGGTAACATGTGTCACAGGTATCAGATTCATCAAGTACAATAGTGAATAGCCGTAATCCTAGAAAAATCAACTTTATATACAGCCAACCCACTCAGATCTTTTATTGTGAATTAGGTCAACATTGATTCATATTCCACTTATATTAAATCAATAGAATTAATCAATCTGTTTCAAGTTCCTGTAGTGCCTTCAAATGGCAAATATATCTGAATTCGAATTCGTTGTATACGCTACAAGTCGGATTTTAAATGACAAGGCATTTCTACAAAACATATTGTCTGAAATATGTTGAATCGACTTAATGCGTCATAGATCCTCTAGCATCGCACAAAAAGCTGGTTCACCATGCAGTTCAACTTCTCCTAAGATCGATAAACTCAAGAAATGTCCATTTCTTAACGGTTAACAACTGTTTTGTGCATATGAACAAATATTAACAATTGTTAATTGTCAAACAGTTGGTCATTTTTATATTCAAATGAATTTATTTTTTTATCCTTGAAGTGCCCAAAGTGCATTCAAGGGAAGTAAGTGATGTTGACATTGTCAAAAATATACGTGTAGTTGTCTCCCATATTATCGTAATAGTCACCTGACACGAAACGTACATGCAGTCCTGCACTTATACAGGTAAGTACAAATGTTCACCAGGCGCAGGTAGAAGATGCACTCTACATAATATCACTTGATAAAGTATATAAAATACCTCAAATAAACGTTGTTGAGGTAAACAACTCTAACCACAGTGTTCTAAGTTCGTATATATAACAAATATTGTAGTTCGGTACAAAGATATAAATAAATGCATTAACATTATATGAACAAATGAATGGAAACAAAATTAATAAATCGTATATTGCGGTTATCTGAATATCATTAATTTGTTAGAATTAATTAATAACAATCGATAGCTAAGAGGAAAATGTCCCACGATGAAGGATTAATGCTCATTACGTTAAGGTAAGCAATATGTTTTAGTGCACTTTATTTGCAATAGTGAATATTAAAATGAAGTTGTTTTCTCGTAAACAAGAAAATGGCGCGGACCCTAAAGCTGTTACAGTAAAATCATTGATATTCGTTGACATTAAATTTCGTTGATTATGTACCTAAGGGAATTTCGTTGGTACCTTTATTCGTGAACTTATGTTCTAGACAGCGTGAGGTCTATATAAAGGACATATTTTCTTAGGGATTAATATTCGTGGATAAAAATCTCCACGAAACGACGGAAATCAGCGTCCCACGAAAATTAATGATTTAACAGTAATTGTTTTGCCAAAGAGAATAATTATAGTGAGCCCAGAAATGAACTGTAGAAAGCTCGAAGTCAGTACTAGTACAATGGAATCCAGAATGGATTGAAATATATCAAAACAACCATGACTGAATTCCACATCTGATAAATCTTAATACAACAATAGAGTGAAACATTTCTAAATCGATTCAGCGGGGATTTGGCAAACGGTTAGAAACGGATTTCAATGAACAGCAAAGATTTCCATTGTATAGATACTAGTTAGTCAGTCACATTAAGTAAAACAAGTTAATGTTCATATGCCAAATTAAAACTAATCGCACAAGGTTTAAAATATAGCTAATGGATACTGCAGGTTTTAAGCACGTCATATTTTTCAGTAATTCCAGTTATTTACAGCTATCTATTTATTTATTTATTTATTTAGTTAGTTAGTTAGTTAGTTAGTTAGTAATACATTTATTTATACATTTACTTATCTGTTCACATATTCGTCTATGCCTTTTTCACAGAAAATAAAGAAACCAGTCACGTAGTTCAGATATACATATAAAACGTGTACATGCACTTATAAAAACAGTCAAACAGCACTCAGAAGAAACAGTATTGATATTTTAGAAGAGCTAGTAACCTGACAAATAGACACCCGACTGTGGTACCGCGTAGGCGTGGACAAATGGAATCACACCTCGCAGATTCCCTAGTGCTTTACTTATATACAAAACATTTTTTTTATTCTTATTTTTTTTTGGGGGGGGGGGGGGGGGGTGTTTACGTCCCGCTAACAGTATTTCAGTCATTTGGAGACGATGTCTACTTGAGACAGATAATGGTACTGACACACTGCAGTATCACGCCGTAGACAAGTGGCATGATACCACACACAGTCACATTATCCTGACACCAGGCCAAACAGTACTGGAACTACCTTGTACATATGGTGAGCGACAATCAAGGGAGCTAAACAATTCTGGTATACCTGGGATCGAACCCATGACCTCCCTGTCAACGGGGCGGACGCTCTAACCACTCGGCCACCAGGTCCTGTACATCATAAATGACAAAGTTAAACTGGGGCAGATCCAGTAGATTTATTGATTGATTGAGTGATTAATTTTTGAGTTTACCGTCGCCACGACAGTAATTCAGTCATATAGCGACATCCAGCTTCATCACATGAAAATCCGAATGACCCTGCCGGGACTCGAACCCACGCGTTGAGGGGCTGAGTGAGTGTTAAAGTCAGCGACTTTACCCTCTCGGCCACGGAGGCCCCAGATCAAGTAGAATATTACTTACAGATGAACCTGTATTAGCCGCCACCTGTGCTTAGCGGTCAGCCTGCATTTAGCGGTCAGTTTCGATATAACGAAACTATATCATTTTGTTTTATTTAACGACAACCTCTGCTAAGCGGCCATTTTTTATACCTTGATCACTTGACTGACTGCTTATGGCAGATTTATCTGTATTTGTTATGATGATAGAAATCGGGAAAAAGTACCACGATCTCTAAACTTTTGTAACACCCTTCCCCAAGTAAGAAAAGTAATATTCTTTATCGCGCTACGTTCGAAATGAACGCTGCTCCGCGGGAGAGGGGGGGGGCGGGGGGCTTAGACCTTGGGGTCAAGGTCATTTTAAGGTCAAGGTCACATGGTGGGTTGAGCTCATCAAGGTTTATACACCTGTGAAGTTTGGAGGCTGTAGGTGGAAGGACTCCCGTGTTATGGTCAAGGTTAAAGTTTTGTGACAAACAGACCGACCAAAAACAATATGCCCCCACCCCTACCTATCGATGTGGGGGCATAAAAAGCACAAGATTCAAATAAACCGACAAACATCTGAGGACAAAGATATGTATAAAAAGGAGAAGGAGAGAATGAGGAAGAGGAGGTGGAAAGAGGGGTAGAGAGAGAGAAGGGGGACACATCGCCTCAAACTTGACAAAACTCTCTGAATATGAATGCTTTTAAGCTTCATTTGCGTTGGATTACAGGCTTACATTTATAAGGTAAAAGCAAACATCTTGGATTAAGTAAGCACAAGTAAGATTTACGTTACATTGCATGGACGTGCAGCAAGCGTTTACCTGTAAATATTTTTTCCCGAAACCAGGACGTTTGTCATTGATTTTCGAGACCGAAAAATCAATCATAGGATAATTCGGTTTATAAATGTTCTGTTTGTTGAAAGATTTAACCTAAAATTACTTCGAAGGGCAGGTAAGCATTTTTCCTGCTTAAATAGTGATCCAATAACCTGGTAACCGTCAAGGAGTGTTTTCATGATGGTTAAGAACGAAAAGATAGTTTGCCACGAAGATCATTTATTTTCATGGATATAATTTATTAAAACAACAAACTGCAAAAACCATCATTTTTCGTTGACATCACATTTCGTGGACTCGGTAATAAAGCCAATTCCGATTGTAAATGTATCCATGAATTCATGTTCTTAAAAACGAAATGAAGCAAATGAAGATTTTTTTCGCTGGGATTAATATCATCCACGAAATCGAGGAAAATTAGTACTCCATGAAAATTATTGGTTCTACAGTTGCTTAAAAAATAAGGGGTTATTGGTGGTAGCAGGTATGCTCTTGTAAAAGTAAACTTATTTTTGTTTGTTTATTTAATTTTTTTAAAATTGGTTTTTATCTTTATTGTAATGTTCGTAAAATCAATGACAAATTTTGGGTATTACCACAATGGATGAAAAAGGCAAAAAGACAAGTTTTGAAGAAAACGTTTTGCAGATGGAATCAGAAAAGAAAACTGTAACATCAGTTCCAGATAAGTTATCATGATACTTTGGTGTTCCACCCTTTTTTGATTTATGTTTTCAACCGCCGGATTCACCATCATTTTCAAAATGGCAAACAGCCAATGATTTAGAATGCTTACATCCTGAAAACGAACACCCATTTATTATTCATATGTAAAAACAAGGTTAACAGATACTGCTAGATTTACGAAAGTCTAAAAATAATGCCTGAAATATTTTTTGAAAGATAAATCATCGTTTTATAAATGATTAAATATAGTATCATAAACAGTAAATTCTCCTGCACACACTTGATAATCAGTAAAGGCAATCATATATCCATTGACGGAAACTCTGTGTAAATAAATAGAAAAAAAAGTTAAAAAAAAATAATATATATATATATATATTTTTTTACGTCAGATTTTTTTGGTTTGTTTGCTCGTGTTGATGGATTGAACGTACAACTGACATTATTTCAGCGCCTACTTGAGACAGATATAGTGTTGCCACACCGTAAACATGATACCACATCAAGTCACATTATCCTGACAACGGGCAAACCAAACCTGAAATACCCATATATGCTTAGCGCAGGGGGTCGAACCCACGACCCCGCTCCCGAGGCGGACACTCGAACCACTCGGTGGTTAAGTTTTGTCTTTTTTTATGTCAAATGTATAATGCAACAATGCGACACTATATCAATGCAAGGTCGACTGACATGGCACCGCGCCTACTTGACGCCGACAAGTCTTCGACAAATTCCATTTTGTGGGCGTAAGAAAGAGGACGATTAACGTTTCTCGGGATTATGAGTGGAAACCAAAATAGTCATTCCACCAAACTGGACGTTTAATATCAATCTCCTCGCAAGAGATCTCAAACAGATCTCTCTGCCACAGTGAGCTGAAAATAGCTATATTTCAGCTATATCGCAAGTAAACGTGCAGACACAGCATGGTCACGTGGTAACCTACTGCGGGAAGCCAATCCATTGCACCAAGTCTGGTATAACGTATGGTTAACTGAGTCTTCACAGAAATATGTCATGGATCGAACATCAGTGCTGCACGATGTGTCTATCACCACTGCACGAGAACGCTTCATATGGTCATGTATCAACCGCGTGTATAGACGTTTTATCATGATTTTCTAACAATGCCATATCGGATTTGGCTTATTGTTTCATGACCGAAGTAGATGAAGACGATAAATTGACATACATCCACGCTGATATTGGCTGATCAAAAGGTTGACATAACTTAAACAAAAAACCAGACATATCAAGATTTTACGATCCGGAGTACACTTCGGCAATTTCCGGTAAGCAGCCGATATCAATAGCCATGTGTAAAGAATGTTCCATAGGTCTAACAGGGATTTATCATGCTGCAATTTTGTATACAATTAAATGCAGATCTCAGAGAATCCCAACGTGATTAAGAAAGATTAATCGAAATAAATTCAATACGAAAAATTTTTCTTTGCAACAAGAAAATGTATTTATGATTGCATTCATATAAAAAGAGCTTAGTTTTCGAGTTGCTTTCAAGTGGAGAATGAGAAGGCCTAATGAATTTTCAGGTTTTGATTGTAAATGTTTTTCCCACAAGCATTGGGTGCATTTGGTTATTACACCTATCGAATATGATAATATTATGATGTACATGTATGGTGTGATGAATGCATGTATGTATATTTCAATTCCCTTTCAGACGACAGACAAACAGACATTCATACATAAATGATACGGAAACATACATACATACATACATACATACATACATACATACATACATAAATGCATAGAGAGGGAGGAAATTTATCGACGTTTTTCAACTTGTATACTTATTTGTTTACTTGAAACGACATGTTATACAAAAAATACAAACGCCGTGTATTGATATTCACTTAGTTTTAGCAATAATAACATAATTTCGTATCCTTTCCTCTTTTAAGACCAAATGTATGTTTAATTGATCAATAAATAAACACTTAGCAATTCTATTTTAAAAAAGGAAAAATTCCTTAAAGATATGTATGTAAATACATGAATATATAATTACATTAAACATTGCACATGTATTACATACATACATACATACATACATACATACATACAACAAAATACAACATATTACATTACATATCACAACATAACATATAACATAGGATAACGTAATTGTTGAGCAAGGTACGTGTAAAATTATTACTTACAATCAAACTTTTCCTTCTTTTTCGTCGATTTACCGTTAGCTCCACTCATTTTTTAAGTTCTTTTTGAAACACTCATACGTGACAAAACAGTTCCGTCCCTATCCGGGTCTATACACAGGGCAGTCAAAACGTATCCCAGACTGCCGGAATAAATTTTGTTTGTCTAAATTTATGCACGCAAAACTAAATAATCTGTTGGTAAATATTGACAAGTGATCCTTAGGATCGCTCAATTACAATATACAACCAACGGACAGCGTCAATGGAGGAACCTATAACTTCTGCCTCACTCTCTACCTGGTCTTTCCGGGCAGCTCTTGAAAAGCCACAAAGAAAAAGTCAGGTGACTCGCAAAGAAAGCGCACTTAACCACTGGCTTTCTTTCGTATCTTCTCTAACTTTTATTGTCAAAATCTACACGTGCAAATAATAGGCTTTCTTCGGCTAATATCAAGTCATTTTTGTCAAATATTAATTCATATAACAGACGGGTATATCCAGTATGTATCCATTAAGTGTGTGAAACTGGAGCTTAATGTCCTATGAAAAACAGTAAAACAAATGATACCTGAAATTTTTAAAGGGTCTACGCGACACACATGGGAAAAACACTATCAGGTTATAATAATCCGTTTAGAGCTCGTTGCTTTTCTGATACTGTATTGGCGAATGGAAGCCTGATTTAAACCGGGTGTTGATCACGCGAGACTTAAAATATTAAAGACTTACGCAGCTTAAAGCCTATTGTTTAATGTATACCCTGAAAACCTCTGTGTTTTTATATTGCCCTGCGAGCACTAAATATATACACAACTGTATTATCAAATACACAATGTCTGTGATTGAGCCCATAGATTATAAAGCTAGATTGTTGTTCAAATGACTTTGCAATTTGAAAAATAATTGTCGGAATCGGCTGCCAAAGCAATTTTAATATTATTATTATCTTTATAGGTTGATATGTATGTTTTTCGTACAGCTAGCGTCCAACGTTTTTTTTTTTCGTATATTTCCAGTTGATACCCGAGATATTTCAATAGATATATTATTCAATGACATATTTTCATCCAGGGCCTACAAATCATTTCGACAAGGTGGTGGGGGACTTTCTTTCTTTCTTTCTCTTTGTACATACACGGTTATGAAGGGAAGCGAGATAAAAAGTAAATGGATGTGTTTATCAATGCATTTATGAACAGAATCTAAACACATAAGCAATCGAAACACATGCAGTAATTATCTCCCCTTATAGTTGTGGGGCGCCAAAGGGAGATCACTGAGGAGTAGAAGTTTGCCAGAATTTAGAATAGTGAGAACCAATGTTCTTCAGGACACGTGACAAAACATAGCGACAAATTCAAAACATTGTGATTACAAATCCTATTCAAGGTAGTAATCGGATCACATCTCGACCAACCTCGTCGAACAGTCATCGTCCAAATGGTCAGAGTGGCGGTAACGGACGAGAAGTTCCGATTGTTGGCGAGGGCGTAGCCTATAGAGTTAGGAGGGCACGAGTCAGTACCAGTTAATCACGGTAAGGTTTGACTTATCATAATCCGGTTATCCCAAGGTTGCACATATAATAATATATTTATTTTTAACATTAACTAATCTAGTCAAGCTTGCTTACACCTTGCATACATATATATTGTTAAACCTGTATCAAACCGTCAGTTAAGGGAACAAAATACAGTGACCGCTGAAATTGACGGTAAATAAAGACTAAATCATTATGTAACAAAATGCTATAGTTGGGTAATATTAAGACTGATTGCTAAACGCAGGTTGAGCGCTTAATAGAGATGGTCGCTAATACGAGTTTAACTGTATACATAATTCTAGGCACGAGCGACATAAAACCATCGACCTACCGCAAGCAAACTGGAAGAAAGAATAAAAATACACGTAACGGGATTCGAACACACAACTGTACGTGGCTGAATTACTTTCGACTTAAGGTCATCTGGTGGTACAGTATAACAAAGAACACATTATGCCCTCGAACTTTGCGATTTCGTAGTGATACAATATCTTATTTGCCTACAAGAGGCAGATGGTCGCAGTGTTTAACGTCCCAGTATTTCAGTTATTTGGAGACTATGTCTTTTTGAGACAGTGATAGTGCTGCCATACTGCAATATTTCGCCGTAGACATGTGACATGATACCATATCCAGTCACATTATCCTGATACCAGGTCAACCAGTCCTGGAACTACCCTTATATATTGAGTTACTAGTATATCATAATCTGGTTTACAGTGGTGTTCTTTGAGGTTTATGGCATACATTAACCATCCAAACAAACAACCAACCACCCAACTATAAATGTGTGAATTAATAGATAAAGTTATTTATTCATTCATTCATTCATTCATTCATTCATTCAATCATTGATAAAAAAAACATGTATTTTCCAGTGCGGAGACAGGTCATTGAACTTTTGTAAAAAATAAACGAACACAATAAACGAATTAGCGACAAGGACCAAAACTTAATCCCATAACAAAGTAATTAACACTTTCTGAACTTCCGACCACACTGGTCCCACAAGTAGTTCAGTCCCCGTACATACAACCATACCATGCTCACTCTTATAACCTTGAGAATCATAACCTTTGCAGAATTATATCGAATTATTCATAAATGAAAAACTTCCAAAAATTCTTCAAAGTATTAAAATGATAAGGCAATCCTGCTATCACTAAATCGTTTAGTTTCGAGTTACTGTGGTAAGAGAACCAGAAAGAAAGAAAATAATTAAAACGAATAACAACCAAACACATTATTTGCTAGCGAAAGTTTACTGAAGGAAACCAGGCATTATGAACCGAACAGTAACTGCAATACACAAGTACCTTAAAATGTATTTCTCCTTTACTAGCATCCTAATATTCCGCATTCATCAATATAATAAAATGTATTTATAACCATTATCTATGGTATAAAAGGTGAATCTCACAAATTTACAGTTTGGAATAATAATATGGGACCAACCTAGTGCAGTCCTACTCGTTAACATCTGATACTTTTAGATTCTTAAGAATATGAACGCATAACACCGAGATGCAACGCGTTGCTATTATCTGACGTATGCCATGTAAGGGGGGAGGGGGCACTTGTAGGTAACTCGCAAACTTTCATGCGTACCATCCTAATTACGATAGTCCTCAAATGACTGAAATCCTGTCCTTAGGACATTAACCAACAACCACGTCCTCAATCAAAGTACAAATATATCCGACGATGGAAACGGGGACATGAGCAGTGAATTTCAATGAAAAGCAAAGCACCGATAGTACTGAACTGGTTGCTTTCTTACTGAATAAAACACATTTTTGTTTCTTTCATTGCTTACAATTACAGCGTCTATGAAAGTTATGCAGATTGCAGACGATACACACCTAATTACGCCAAAACCACGTGTGATATTCCCTTGAATAACTCATACCTGTGAGATATCAAAACAAATGAGGCTATTTTCCTGACGCCTCTCTATGTTAAATCAGCTTACAAACTGTTATTATCCGCATCTCTGATAATAATAAATGTAACCTTGATGTAAGATTCATTGCATCCATAATAAAATCTTGTTTCTGATTAAAAAAGAGATGTTTGTCTAAAATAAGCCTCAAGCGATCGAGATAACGTTTCTCTCTTTCAGCTCTAATAGGCCTGATAGACAGCAGAAGAGGGTGATGGGAATGGATTATTAGATCTAGTTTCTATTTTTACATAAGCGGCTTTCTTTATCTTCTCCTTTTCTTCAAACGATTTCGGCTAACATCAGTTTTCATCGAGTTTTCCATTTCTAAGTCGTGTTTTGAATCATCTGAATATGTTACATACATTGGTAAACAATTTGCACTTATTTCTTTTACAGCGATAATGAGTTTTTGCAGCTTATGCTTATTGATTTTTATTTCATTTAACAAATTTTAAAAATTATTCTTTACACTAATTTTTTTATAGAGTCATCTTGACGTATTAGTAAACTTAGCATATCGTCTGATTAGGGTATCCTCTGTTTCATAATATACAATAATGAAGCTCAGATTCTAATCAGTCTGCCCTATTGACCCATAAAGCAATTTAATACCTGTAAATCAATATTCACCAAGTCATAAATGTGCACATGAATATTCATGAGGTAAAGGGTTAACATGTGATATTATTTATATTTTATATTTAAACATTTTTCACTGTCTTATTTTTTTTTGGAAACAACATGGATTGGTCGAAGGTTCTTTCTGTCTCCTTTGGACATATTCAATACGATTTTTATTTTCGGATATACTACATTTGGCCAGGAGACTATTTTACGACAGAAAAGCGAGGAAAATAACTATATCCGCTGTACGGAAAACATTTTAAAGGGAATAAGAACACGATTTCTGGCATATGTCTCCAATTCAATCCCTTGCTGTGCATGGGCTCTTGTGACTGCCTTTGCAACCAGTAAAGAACCAAGATCAGCCTGCACATCCGTCCTTTTTGGGGAAATTAGTTTTTGATGGAAATGTGAGGAAATGGCTTCATCCGCTTGACAGGTAACAATCTGTTTTGAATCATACCTAGGTGGACTTATCTTGGGAAACAGTAACTGTTTTATTTGATTACCAGATAAAAAACATCAATCTTTTCGAAATAAATGCATAAGTAGCCAGACAGTCAAAAAGACTGGCAGACAGAATGGGAGACATAGAATGTCGGTTGAAACAGGTTTCTAAATGAAATACAATGGATATCATGCACCTGAACAGAATATTTGCGTATTATGAATATAAAATCTTTTCATTAAAAAAAAAATCCAAGTTTATTCGGCGTAAGCTGTATAAATGGATTTTTACCTATTTCTTGAACCAATCAAATCTTGGTTACCAAATGAAGAGTTCGGAAAAGCACTTGTTTCATTGGTTTGCATAAATTATTTTAGGATATTCCATCATACAATGCCGCGGAGTTTCACGGTGCATATCTTTTTGCATGATTGTCAATTGGAAAATAACAATTTAATCTTCCAATTTAAACATAAAAAAAAACGTACAGTTGAAAATATTAAACATAAACCCATCCAGTTGAAAAAGTATGGTGTCATATTTCTGCCAACCACTTATCCACTTAGCTATGTCGAAACTTTTTGAAAAAAATGTCACATATTCAGTTATCTGGCAAGTAGAAAATTTTCAAGTTATCCACTTAGGTATCTTAACAGGACTAAACTGTCTGTTAGTGCCCCACTGCCAATCACATATTACGGTTTTTTTCCTTTTTCAAATTCTATTAAAGGCGAGGTTAACTGGATATCATGCTTTTTTTCCAGATAATTATGTGAAACAATGCTTGTTATCCACATAATTTTACTGACTAACTTGAAAAAAGGCGAGGTTTCCAGTTATCTTAAGTGAATATATGGCTGGCAGTAGTGGGCACTAACAGGCAGTTTTGTCCTGTTAAGATACCTAAGAGGATAACACGAAAGTATTCTACTTGCCAGATACTAACTGAATATGTGACAATTTTTCAAAAATGTTTCGACATAGCTAAGTGGATAAGTGGCTGGCAGAAATATGCCACCTTAAAAAAGTAAACACGTGTGAGTCTTAGAAAACGTAGTTAACCTTGATAGTGGACTCGTCCCTCAAAGTCACAAAAACTCGCAATGTATAAGTTAGCTAACAAACAACAGCCTCCGTGGCGCAGTTGGTTAAGGTGCTCGTCTGCTAAATTAAGGACCCCGAGATCGATATTTTCAAGTTTCGCTTATATTACAATTTTCCCCTTTCATTTTATAAATTTGGCGACAAATACGTTTTATGGCATTATTTTAAAACCACAGACCATTTAAAACGTGCCAGCTTTATTATATTAAATATATTGTAACACTTTTACTTTCATTAACTGTCATATTTTTGTTGTTGTTTTTCTTATGCCGAATATATATTTTTAAGATATTTCTTCTTTTTAATCTCTTATAAAATAGCGCTTTAAAAATCATGTCAGATTTGTAAAAGGACCATTAAAAAGGTCACGGTGTGGCATACGTGTGACAGACGAACACCTGGTTCTCATGCCCATGAAATCCGAAGATATCCGAATCCATGTTTCACATGGTATACACATGGCACTGGTGCTATTAACAGTGTGATAATCAATATACGAGCTTACTTATTGAATGATTCGGCATCCTGTCATCGATGAACGAACGAAAGAAAGAGTGAATGAATGAATCAGTCAAAAACAAATACATGAATAAGACACATACAAATAAAAAGAAGAAAATATAAGCATTAACGTTAAATGTATCGTAATTTATACCCCTTATGGCCCGGGACGAAACGCGACGCTACGGGACCGAACGCGATGCTACGGGACAGAACGCGAGAACGCGATGCTACGGGACAGAACGCGATGCTACGGGACGCATATACGTTGTACATGTATGGCCTCAAAACTTGTTTGGTTTGGTTATAACAAATAAAAGAATAAATAAATGATAACAAAAATAAATCAATAAATCGAACAATACTATACACAATAGACATACTGAGAAACTTTAGCTGGCATCTACACGATTTGCACTTGAAAGCTATCATAGTATTAGAAACATTCTGAAGACTGGGGAGTAAGTGATTTTTTCCTTGTGAAGTGATTCCCGATTTATTTTGCGAACGTTGTCAGTGTGTATGGTGTTTCCCCAGTAAAGAAGGAGTATTTATACAGCAAATTTCAACTCGTATCCTTGTCATATTTTATCTTTTTCAACATAACATTTTCTAGCACTAAATCTCAGTACAGTTTTATGTCTATTTATGGTAAGGGAGATAACCGATACTATAACACCATGAAACCCAAATAGCAGGCAAAGAAAATTATATATACCACCTCCACAATCATGATTCACCATGAATTATTTATCAATAAAGAAAGCAGAGGCACAATTTTCTTTACATATCAACCTGTGTAAGCGTCCACCTGTAGTAAGCAACAACCTTTAAAATGCCGGGAAAAGTTATCATATACTTGGCCTCCAATTAACGACCATCTGCACTAAGCAGCCAATATCCCGTGTTCTCTGGAATGACCACTCAATACATGTTTTATTCTGTTTCAAAAGGAAAACACACTGTAAACCCCGTTTGACAATCACGTGAAATCGAACTTCGTGCACGCTAAGCAGTCGGTTTATTCAGATGACCGCTATCTACAGGTTAGCATCCGACCAGTACCGGCTGCCTATCACTTGTTGTATGCAAACCCAACGCAGTACGGTATACCTGTCACGGGGAAAGCCCCGCTGATATAACAAGAGATTGATGTACTTCAGACATTAAGATAAACATTCTCACCCTGTATCTTCATCTGCTTTGTAAAGATACATCGCAGCCGGTTTTTATGAGTCAGATCATTTTATATATAATATATATATTTTAGGCCAGAAGAATAGGTGTTGTTTTCCATGGAAACAGGTGCCTTTTTAAACAAAACCAAACAAGAGATGTGAGTCATGTGAAAAAAGCTTTGTGCGTTTTCCAAAGCTAGACCATGGTAAACTTTATATTCTGTTGAGACAATTACATTTGGCTTTACTGATTTTTATTTGATTTAGACTTATTTCTTTAACCCTTTCCCTCATAGAGGACACCATGAAAAGACCTATGCGAACAGCATAAAACCAGATCAGCCTGCGAGTAACTCGCAGGCTGATCAGGTTTTATGCTGTTCGCTGCTCCTCAGTGGTCTGGAAATGAGGACTTTATAATTAAATTTGGTATGGTTTAATTGTGGTTTTCTGCAGATCAGGCTTTATGTGGTACCTACTGAGTGCGTCAAAATGAGTCTATTATGAGGGAAAGGGTTAATATCGTGTTGGAAAGTATAGAAGAATGAAAGACAAAAGCACCAATACTAATCCTTGACGATTCCTGGGGATGGACTAGTTCACTGCGCCAGGAAGAGGTCTTGACTACTTTAAAACCAAGTGGGGTCAAACTCGAAACCTCATTTTCTTTTGAAAGGGGACATAAAAAGCAGGCCAATACCATTTAGGCTCTTCATGTTGATACTGAATTTAAAATATATGAGGTCTTAGCATTCTGTATAGAAATATCACAGACCTGGTTAAATATTACGTATATTTCAATTCTTGATGGAAAACAGTAAACGTTTTTACACACTCTGTATACAACAACAATCATAACAACAGCAGCTACTTCTACTGTTGATGCTGCTACAGCCACGAACTACTTCTAAAACAACTGGTATAGCTTATTCCCTTTACGAAGAAGAAGAATAAAAGCCGATAAGACTCTATAACATATGTTTTTGGCATTATTATGAAAAGAAACAAGCTGCCGCTACAGTTAATTCCTTTCAATTTTATGGGTTATAACAAAGTAGCTGTTCTATTTATAGACAAGGTTATCATTAAAGTGTACAAATTTACCTAAGAATGCCTTAAGTGCACGGAAGTTAAACAACGGCAGAATGGCAGACGATAGACAGTCCCCGCCTATATCACATAGCATGTTGACCCATCACCATGTGTATCTATCCACTTCACACCATTTCAGATGTTAAGACTGAAGGGACTTTTCAATCTGGCCAGGGTTAACACTGAAAATATCATATACCATAAAATTATGGATGAATAGCGGACACATCAGTAAAACCTCCCCAAAACGACACCTCTGAGCAACGGCTACTTCTTAGCAGCAAGAGTTTACCAGTCGAGGTACCTCTGTATAGCAACACCTCTCAACAGCAACACTGTGACTCCTGCAGATGTTGCTGCTGAGAGGTACCACAGTATTTTCGTAACCTATGACTAAACCCATACCTATTACACTCAAGACTTTTCAAATCACCATAGTGACATTGGTAATCCGTGGTGAATTTGACACATATAATGTCGAAACTGTTCACAACAGGAATCCTGGCCACAGGAATTTCTCCTAAATTCATCAATAAAGAAAATCAGCCCAGTGTAAGTTTACTGAGACATGGTATTATTCTAGGAATGCCGTTTGGCCAAGGTTTACCAGACTTTTGACTTAAATTGGATCCGAAAACGAAACTGTAAGACAAAGGAGTCGATAAACAGAAAAAAAGACTCCAGTGTCTGGCGCCCTATTGTTTTATTTTTGTGCTATTTAAACAATGATATAAGGGCGATTAATGACACACGAGAACAGATCTAGCTACAAATCCTGCAGATCAGTTCTACCCTAAGCTATCAATCTTATCTTGCACACACTTCTCGTAAATTCACCTTTTTTCTCAGGTATACTTGGCTACCAAACAGGCAGTACTGCAAATTTTACAGGTAAGGGTGTTAAAAGACGATGAAGAAAGCCGAGGGATACAGAATGCAGTCGCGTGCACGTGAAGCTGTCGATCAGTTATATATCGTAATGAACTAAACACATTAATGTTTAAAAACATATTTTCTGGATAATTGCATACATAAATAGAACAGAAAATAAACAGGAGATGTACTGATTTATCATGTTTAAGTTTCACTACAGTGGTCTATTTCATCATGTACATGAACTATATTTAATCGATCATTTTAATTACTTTACAGGTGCCGTGGTCCAGTGGTAACATACCCGACTGCGGATATGAATGTTGTGAGTTCGAACTCTGTTGGGGGCTTAGATTTTTCATGTTCTTCCAAGGCGCAAAGTACTGGTCCAACCCAGGAACCGTCGAGAGGGATTAATATAATATGTAATAACTTGTTTTCCCCATCGACGTTAAATAAATATTTTTAACTAAATAACTTTACAGGTGTTTTCATGAGATGTAAAGATTAATATCGAAATTTGCCGAAAACAAACACACGTGCACGTGTCACGGAAACGCTTTATTATCAATAAATTGCAGCACAGACCCGAATACGAAGTAGACTGACTTTGCAAATAAAGAAAGCATGCGTATACCCACATTACAGGACATTTCTTTTTCTTTTTTTTCTTTTTTTTGACAAAAAATTAAATGAACATACACAAATACTGTAAAATCATTAATTTTTGTTGACATTAAATTTCGATGATTATGTACCTAGAGGAATGTACCTAAGGGAATTTCGTCGGTACATTTATTCGTTCGTGGATCTTTGTTCTAGAAAACGTGATGTCTATATAAGAGAAAGTTGGCGTTGGGATTCATGTTCGTGGACAAAACCCTCCTCGAAAACAGAATTCTGTCAGTGGGACGTAAAACCCACCCTCAACGCAGACGAACACATTTTTTTTTTTTTTTTTTTTTCTGTAAAACTGGGGTGTCAGTTTCAGTACTCTGGTACCAGTGCGTACACCGCATCTCACCCCACCCCTCATAAATACACTTTTAGTCATACCATCATAGAGTTGTGGCCATTCTTTCACGGACACTGTTAAAGGCCCATTATTCTTCCAGAAGGATTGTATATTCTTCGGACAGAAAGTGAGCTACAGATTTGTTACGAGTACTCGTTGACGAAAACAATGCATGAAATAAGAAAGAATATCTTACTTGAGATCATTCAAAACAACTAATTTGCATATTTCGCATATAGCTTCGGCAATTTTCTGACGTTTTCCATAAACCTTCCGTATGCATCCGTTTACGAATCACGAGTGCATAAATTGATGACGCAGCAGATAAAAAATGTGATTCGACAATTCAAATCATTTCTGATTACAGATCGTCTTCGGGAATACTCGCCAATGCAAAATATAAACAATGGAAGTATTTTGACATCCATCCAAAATACTAAATTGCATAATTTGATCAACATTTTCAGTGCGTACAGCAGATATTTGCACATGATGTACCATTTGTTTTAGTCTACAATATATGTTATTTTATATTTTTCTATCCACGAAAAGTGAACCATTTTGATATATAATGAGCTTTTAATATTTTTAAAATTTAACTTTATGATCGGTCCACATTGTTTCTTAAACCAGCTGTGAACTTGAAAGTAGTCCCAGTGGTAGGTAGCCTAATTACTGAGATTTCACTGTAAATCAAATGCCATTCATGTAAACATTCATCTTTTTTTATTGTTTTGTTGGGTTTTAAAACCAACCGACATTATTTCAGTCATTTTGTTTGTTTGTTTGTTTGTTTTTTGGTTGATGGATGGATTTAACGTCCCACCGACAGTATTTCAGTCATTTAGAGACTATGCCTACTTAGTTTTAACTTTATTCACTTTACATAGCTTACGAAACAAGTTTCACTGTCGATGGCTCTGGTGGCGCGTATGTGTTCATTTTAGCGGGTACGGGCGCCAAATGTACCCTCTCATGTGTACGTGACCTGGATTCGAACCCAGGACGCATTGGTGAGAAGCGAAGCGCGCTACCACTACACTATCCAGGCAAAAAGACACTATGTCTACTTGATACATTCACAGATATAGTGCTGCCACACTATGCAGTATCACACCGTAGACATGTGGCATGATACCAAACCCAGTCACATTATCCTGACACCGGACCGAACAGTCCTGAAACTCCTGTACCTATCCTTAGCGCCAAGCAGTACCATTTTAACGACTTTGATATGCCTCGATCGGGGATCGAACCACCGAGGCGGACGCTCTAACCCAACGGCCACAACGGCCCAGGGACTGTAAAGAAACATATTTAACAATATCTTAAAATGAACTGTATATCCTTGCTAAGCTATTTTCCAATCGATAAACGTCCTTATATTTTTATGCTATATTCTTTTCACGTAATACAAAAAATGCATTTATCTAATATTTTATCTTACTTGACATGAGAGCAAATATCTAAATTTGGAAAAGTCAAGATCAACAGTCGATTTCAGACGCCATTTTTTCTAAAAAATGGGTTACTTGATAAGTTCATAATATCTAAAGGCTTTATTGTGAAACAATTGTAAAATGAAACACAAAGTTGTAAGACCATTCTTGAAGGAAGGCACGCAGACGTCAACATTTGACTGTGTTACGCGCGTATTGGTCAACTTACGCATACGAAGTTTGTTTGATATAAACAACTTTACAACCCTTGGCAGGGTATATTCAAACAAACATGGCCGAATTAGGTTAGCCAATCCCCGAATTACTTAAGATTCAAATTTTACAAGAGGCACTATCTTAATCAAATAATTTTTCAAATAGGTCGACAGGGAAATGAGACCAAATGTCAATTTTGGTACGAATGAGGGAGACAGATAAAGCCTGGCAGGTTGATATTGCTTGAATGGGTTTGAAATTCTGAAAAATGACTGGGAAAGGATTATCGATGAAGTTAGGATAAGCCCCTCGGTAGGGATAAGAAAATTAATTCTTATTAAAAGATTTTTGGGTAACTATATAGCTTGGCGGAATGACATTGTGAGCTTTTTGACAAGATTTTGTCGAAGTTTGGCCAGTTTCTTTGACCATGCGGTTAGAGCGACCATATCAAGGCCGTGGGTTTAAGCACTTGCAAACAGCTGTTGCTTAAACTGATTTTCCAAAAATGGTGATAATTGTATGGGCTATGCTGTCCGGTATATGGTGATTGATGACGATTAGTAGAGAGATAAATATTTTATTTAAACTAAATGAATTATGCACATTAGTTAACTACATGATAATAAAACACACATGTCTGTTATTCCATCATCATATTTATAATAAATATAACAATATAAGCATTGATTAGGTACGGGTAACCACAGTAATGGTTAGCCCCCGTGTAGGGATAACATGACTACGTGTGGTATAATACCGCATGTCTACGGCATAATACTGCAATATTTGTGGCGGTTCTTTATCCGCCTCAGGTAGACATTGTTCCATATATATCCTTTGTAGCAAAACAAGATGCCGTAAATGACATAAGACAAATATATCACAACAAATCGCAGATTTCGTGGGCATAAAATTTCGTCATTCTGTTGTACCTGACGAACTGAAAACAAAATTTCGCAGTTCCACCAGAGATATACGGAAATGAGTCACGGGTGGGAATATTCAGCGATAATGGCCCATTAGCTAGTTATCATCTACAGCAATCATTAGCAGACGATAAATACATACAGACAGCACCGATATGGATTCCATAATAAGAACATAAACATATTACGTACATATTAAACAAATAATATGTGCACTAATATTCTCATCATGTTTATTAGATGTACTAAAATAACACCTGGAATTCTTTTTTTTTTCCTGGCAAGTTACAATATAAAGTTGGATTAATTGTAATTAGATTGACGTCAATCAAGTCTGATATTACAATGACGTCAATCAAATTGCAACACGCTTAGCGACAGAATGATTGACTGATATACATGTTTATATATTAATACTATTTTATATTTGTTTTAAGTTATAACAGGCACAGATGTAAGTAATGGTGATTGACATCAGGACATATGACCATTCTGAGACCTCTTATAACAAAACGTTCTGGCAGAGCAGAAACAAATACAAGGTAAAAATATATTAAAAAGAATAAAAAACACCATTCATTTAACTAGAACAAAATTCACGTCATTCAAGCAATCACAATGTCAAGTACGCGCACTATATGTAATAACAACCCAGCTGCTTTTAACGTTATTCCACTATAGCACAGCTCATTAAAGCGCACGATTATTTGGATGCTGAAACCGTGGCGTTGACGTACTTTTTGAAGAGCAAGTGCTTTGTATCGATTAAAATATCGTTATAAAAGTCGGATAGATATCTTCTGGAATTGCAGGGTTTAACTTTATTTTTTTTTATTTAATAATAATAATTCTTATGATAAATTAATATGAAATCTAATTTATTTATATTTTTATAAAGAAGAAAAGGGATGAAGAGTGCTGTGCTGCTACCATCATTATTTATTAGTATCATCATTAATATTACTTAATATTTGCACACAACATTAATAACGTGAAACTTGCATAATAGTTTTATCCTTTAATTATCTTTTTCTATGATACGTGGTATAAATTACTTTATCTCTCTTGTCACTATTTTTAAAGAAATCAAGATAAATACCTTAAGTTTAGAAAAAAATAACATATCCCTTGCCAAAAGGAAAGTTAAAGCAAGTCAGATCAGTTACCGTTGCTTCAAAACAGTTATCACGCCTGATATCTTCTTGTTCTAATTGGCCGTGTCTCCAGAACGCTAGACTGTCCCCCATCTTGCCAAGTGGGACAATTAAATAACAATTAATTACACAATCGTCTGTTATCTCCGGTTACAATAGGGCGAGATCTACCTATCTATATTTCTGGAGGGCTCAGATATCGCCCAGGGTCTTTCTATGTTGCTGGGATATCCGGTATTTTAATTAGAAGATAGGTATTTTATTATGTACAAATGTATAAGGATGAACGCATTTTCCCTCCGAACGTTTAAATGCATAAACTTTACATATTTGACGTTGATTGCATATAGGAATTTCACGCAACAAAAACAGAACCTGCATCACTTTATAGTAGAGTCGGTATCACTACGTGGTGTATACAAAGAAACTGGAAGCAAAAATACTACTGTAACTTTACTTCAAGGAGCATGACTCAGTTAGTTTACGTCAATTGTTTTCTGCAAGAGAGAGAGAGAAAGAGAGAGATCCCAATGTCCCGTTGGACGAGAGCCCAGTTATGACATCATTTAGCAAGTAATGCATGCTGTCACGTGATACTTAAATATTAACAGCAGACGACTGTAAACATATTAAACAATATATCACAGAGCATAAGATTAACATCTGTAATCAAGATTTGCGGCGTGTTTTGAAATTTTAACTGAACATGGTTTCTTGTTCTAAAAACGTGGACATGGTCCCCGGTTAGTTTTATAATTTCTCCAATCAGCGCATGAGGGTTAGGGGTTAACGATATAAGACTGAGATAATTTCTGAGATGACAGAATGAGATAGGAAAAGTTTGTTATGGGGAAGTATTCGCTGAGGAGGATAGCAGGCAATATGGGAGGAACAGTTGGCAGTTTGATGTATAGAGCACAATAACAGAAACTTTTAATATTTTGGTGAGATCTGAATTTGTTAATGCAAGATTCTATGCAAATCTAGCTTATGTGAAAGTGAAACAGACAGACCAAGGGCGGGGTCTGTATGAATATGTATCACTCTATAGGGCGGAACCTGTATCACTCTAGAGTCTGAATCACTCCATGTTAGAGCCTGTATCACTCTAGAGTCTGAAACACTCTGTAGAGCGATCCAGAGTCTGAAACTCCATGGTAGAGACTGTATTACTCTAGAGTCTGAATCACTCCATGGTAGAGCCTGTATCACTCTAGAGTCTGAAACACTCCATGGTAGAGCCTGTATCACTCTAAAGTCTGAAACACTCCACGGTAGAGCCTGTAGCACGCACTCTAGAGTCTGAAACACTCCATGGTAGAGCCTGTAGCACGCACTCTAGAGTCTGAATAACTCCATGATAGAAACTGTATTACTTTAGAGTCTGAAACACTCCATGGTAGAGTATCAATCCAGAATCTGAAACACTCAATGGTAGAGTATCACTCTAGAGTCTGAATCACTCCGTGTTAGAGCCTGTAACACCTAGAGTCTGAAACACTCCATGGTAGAGCCTGTATCACTCTAGAGTCTGAATCACTCCGTGTTAGAGCCTGTATCACTCTAGAGTCTGAAACACTCCATGGTAGAGTATTAATCCAGAATCTGAAACACTCCATTTTAGAGTCTCTGTCACTCTAGAGTCTAACACTCCGTGTTAGAGCCTGTAACACTCTAGAGTCTGAAACACTCCATGTTAGAGCCTGAATCACTCTAGAGTCTGAATCACTCCATGGTAGAGCCTGTATCACTCTAGAGTCTGAAACACTCCATGGTAGAGCCTGTATCACTCTAGAGTCTGAAACACTCCATGGTAGAGCCTGTATCACTCTAGAGTCTGAAACACTCCATGGTAGAATCTGTATTCACTCTAGTGTAGAGCCTGTATCACTATAGAGCCTGTTTCAATCCATGTCCGAGTCTGTATTTCTCTATGGTATATTGAAGAGTTTGCATCACTCTATAGTTTAGTTGACATCACTCAATGGTAGATTTTGTGCAATGAATTCTATAAAAGCGTGTATAAATAAGAAACAAAGTTGCGGGCTAGATAAAATCTTTGTCTCGCATGTTTTCATTGACTTGTGTTTATCAATAAATGCTCCATGGTGCTCTAATTGAAATACGTATGCCAATCAATCATCTTTAACATATTTTGCGAATGCGAAAATGTTTTAAGTGCATAATCACACGGAACAAGATAAACCAGTGTCACATTTAAACCCTCGAGTTATGTTACACAGTATCTAAAACTACAAGCAATTGCCACTGTCAGTTTATATACTACTTTGGAGGAGAAAAAAATATGATTAAACGCCACAGATGCTTCGAAACGTATGGTGGCATATTTCTGCCAGTCACTTATCCATTTAGCTATGTCGGAACTTTTCTGAAAAATTGTCACATATTCAGTTAGTATCTGGCAAGTAGAAAACTTTCGTGTTATCTTTTGGGTATCTTAACAGAACAAAACTGCCTGTTAGTGCCCACTACTGCCAGCCATATATTCACTTAAGATAACTGGATATCTCGCCTTTTTTCAAGTTAGCCAGTTAAATTATGTGGATAACAAGCATATTTTAACATAATTATATGGGAAAAAAAAGCATGATATCCAGTTAACCTAAGTGAATATGTGTTTGGCAGGAGTGGGCACTAACAGACAATTTAGTCCTGTTAAGATACCTAAGTGGATAACTTAAAAATTTTCTACTTGCCAGATAATAACTGATTTTTTTCAGAAAAGTTTCAACATAGCAAAGTGGATAATTGGCTGGCAGAAATATGCCACCATAGAAACGTTTTTTCTGTTCAAGACTTCCGTAAAAGCTGGGCGATTGATAATTTGAAACTAATGATTATCTACACGTGCACTGGACTATATATAGCTTTCAAGGGCGCCGTGTCACATGACCTCCCCAAGCGCAAAGTACTGGTCCATCCGAGGAACCATCGAGAGGGATTAGTATCAGTTGTTTGTAGGTTGTTTGTTGGGCTTAACGTCCCACCGACATTGGTTCAGTCATTTGGAGACTATGTTTACTTAATTGCTGGTATCCCCCCCCCCCCCGCCTGCTTGGCTGGTTTGCCCGGTGTCAGAATAATGTGGGTGGGTGTGTAATCATGCCACATGTCTATGGTATCATACTGCAGTGTGGCGCAGCATTATATCTGTTTCAAGCAGATATTTTCTATATTTCTTAGAAACCATTACATTTAGGACATCTAACTCAAAATATACGAGGAAAACACCCCCTGTGAGAAAAACTATCGTCACAGAAGATGACCTTTCTAAACTCTGAAGTCACTGGCCCTCAATGAAAATCTAAACTACTGTAATAAATTGAATACATATTTACATAAACTGAAACTCAGGCGAAAAGAGATTAAGCCAGTCGACATTATCTTTGTATGGTGATAATTTTTTCATCCGTATATCTTACCACAAAGCGTAAAAAATGGTTTATTATTATGGAAACCGTAAATTACAATGGGTGTCAACGAGAGCTAGTTTAAATATGAGTAAACTTGTCGTCTGTGAAATAAAAAAGACTTCGTATGTATGTATTTATGTTATTATAAAGAGAATAAAACTCTTGTGACATACTTGTAGAGCAAAGCTGTCTCAAATCAGTGAGCACAAGATATGTATTTGAATTTGCTTCTAAAATAATTCCTATTTTATCACATTGCCAGATTGTATTTTAAAAATCATATTGGAATATATGTAAATAAATATAAATAAGCAAGTTATATTAAAATAAAGATTTCGCACAATGCAGGTTCATACAAATCTCCTCTGGGAATTTGTCATAACATAGAGCAATGCAGTTCAGAGCACACAGGATCATATAACTAAACTTGTCGATGGAATAACCCACGCCAGTAAACAAGCAAGCGGACAACATCATGTTTAACCCTATACGCTGACCTTGACTTTTAAATTAGACACTTATATAGGTAAATGATCTGTCAGATATATAGGAAATTAATCAATATCCATACAGGCAGTGTATTGAATACATCGTTCATTCTATGAAATGCAGGCGTATATGAATTTATTTGCCAACTAAAGAGCTACCCTTTTATATATAACCTTCTCAGGTTCTGCCTTTTTGCATTAATTAAATAACACCGTATTCAAATAAATTCCGTAACCTATTCTATAGAAGATCAGACGAATTCACATGTGAAATTGTGAAACATACAGTCGAACCTGTACTAACGGCCTACTTGTATTAAGCGGTCAATTTTAATATTGCCAATTTAACATTTTAACTATATCGTTTTGTCTTAAATTGAACCTTCATTCAGCGGCCACCTCTGTCACGCGGCCATGCTCTTGTTCCCATGACTGGCCGCTTAAGATAGGTTTAACTGTTATATGGGCAACCGTATTGTCAGCGTCTGATGCAATTGGTACATTATCGTGGGTGAAATAATACAAAATAAAAAGTAAATAAGTATTGATTAAACTATAAACTATACCTATAACTAAAGGTGATTTATACCCCCGAATCCCATCTTGTCTTCATGTACTGGTCGGGACGGGGCGCAACGAACGTAATTCTTATACAGAACCCACTCCTGTCTAGAGGGTATACTCCGAAATGTGACGTAAACCTACGTAAATCAACGAGCTCTTCCCGAACACAGAACCTACCTGCTGGTGTACAATTTGTTCAGTGGGAAATAAAGATACACTTAAGATTTTCCTCAGTCACCGATTGGTCAATTTAAATCGGCGAATTATACCGGGTATTGCCGATCCTTTGGTGAAATGGTCTATAATGATCATGCATTTCAATACTGGTTCAACCAAGCTACCATGAGAAAGGTTAACGTACGCTGAAATAGCGTGTTTTCGAGTCGACGTAAAAATAAATTTGTTGTGAATGTATTAAAGATAATGAAACCTTCATTTGTACATTTTTCTGACTTAATGAAGATGCTATGCAAGTGATAGATTTGTATAAAGGTGAGTTTTCCATGTATACAACTCAAGATTATGGTAAAAGAATAGTTTAACTAACTGGCCTGTATACAGTGATGAATTGTGCTTACTGTTTACGGTTCCCTGTAGTTGCTGAACCTCTACTTTACGACCTATCATGATGAAAGGCTGGTAACCAGCGGATTGGTCAAACTTAACCCTTTCCCTAATAGAGGAAACCAATGAAAATACCTCTGCGAACAGCATAAAACCAGATCAGCCTGCGAGTAACTCAGCCTCCTGCGAGTAACTCGCAGGCTGTTCAGGTTTTATGCTGTTCGCTGCTCCTCAGTGGTCTGGAAATGAGGATTTTGTAAATAAATTTGTTAAGGTTTAACTGTGGTTTTCTGCAGATCAGGCTCTATGTGGTACCTATTGAGTGCGTCAAAATGAATCTATATGAGGGAAAGGGTTAATAGAGGGCGCGGATCAAAGATTACAAGCTGAAATTCCGTAATAAGTACTTAACCTATATCTTTAAAGTGTATGTTCTGGACTTAGATTTGATATGGTATGATAGAACCATTAAACACATGCATGGCAGGGACTAAATTATTTTCATGAATACAGATGAACCTGTATTAGCGATCCTCTGTATTAAACGGCCAACCTGCATTTAGCGGTCGATTTTGAAATTACTAAACTTTAGCATTTTGTTATATATTTAACCTTCATTTAGCGGCACCAATGTTAATGGGTCACTTCCTCTTGTCCCCTGACTGACTGCACTTAAGACATGTTTGACTGTTTAAATACATTGCATAAAACGCATTACCTACAGTGTAATACCTGCTATAACTCATTTGTTATGAAAACAATGCTGAAGTTGTTAACTTATAAATTAGTCTCAAACGACTGATAGAGTAAGACTCTGCCAGAAATCCAACATTTCTCAAATTTAATGAAAACGTTTAACTTTTTACAAAATATGTGAGAAAAAGATAAGGGTATCATTCCAAAAAATCAATTAGCTGTAAATTTTAAAGTATCGTTTTTGATGTCGGCCATCCATCATCAGAAAATTCGTTAGCTGTAATAACAATACTTGATAAAAAAAATACAGTAAATAAGAACCAAACGTTATCTTTCAGCAAATCAAAGCGTTGCATCACTGATATATTTACTGAGTTTGGGAAACACTGCAGGTTGTTCGCGGTCACGTGATATGTATTTATGTACTGAACACTGACACTGATGTTGTCGTAAATGATATCAAACCTGTCTTAAGCGGTAAGTCAAGAGATGGTGGCCGCTTAACAAAGGTGGCCGCTGAATAAAAGTTAGATTTAAGACAAAATGCTATAGTTTGGTCATATCAAAGTGCACATCCATGCAATCTGATCAGTCAATATTTTTTTCAGCAAACACTCCCATAAACAACTAAAGCTACTGTCCAAAATCAAGAAAGGGCGAGTCTAATTAAGATATTTAGCATGGTTTAGTCCCTTTGAATCTACTCCAGCGATCAGATTTATGCATTAAGACCTCTTAAGTCACCATGCCAAGTTTAAACAGTATATATAAGTTATAATCATATTCAGTGATATCTACATTTATCTAAATCAGTTACCAGCATCCGGGCATCGTGTAATCTGAAACGTCTATATGTCATGCATATTATGTCCTGATATACCACGTGCTATAAGGGTCCCATTCTCTTTCGTACTATTTCCTCATATCTGGTTAGAACATACATTGCACAGAAATGCAATCTGCATTCAGGAAACATTATGCGAGGATGTCAATCTCGTCAGAAAATCTTTGCAAAATTGGCACGACTTATACTTTGATATCACTAGGAGCCAAAGTCTAACATCTATAGTGTGCAAGTAATTTCGTCTTTGACAGTTTCGAGGTTTTATCAAAATAATCTTGAGTCTCACATGAATGTACAAGCAAAGCTCTGTATCACAAAAAGACACCTTAAAAGCCGTTTACATGTCAACCTAAAGAATTAAAATTGTGTCTCGTACATTTCCAAACCACATGCTTTAACATAATTTGATGTTATTTCTCTCATTTCATAACTGTAGTGATATAGAATTAGAGATTTTTGATATGAATGAAATTTGAGATGCATCCTACGTAAAACGCCGAAATAATCCCTAGAGAACGACTTTCTCAAAACTGGATACACATTGGCGTCACCAGCATCATGCTGTGACATGGTTTGTTTTTACTTTTTCATTTCGTCTGAATGTAATATGGTTTAAAGTAATCGATCTATCCTTAAATTATAATCATGGTCCTTCAAATGCTTAAAAAGAAAGTGAAGGTGCGTGCATCCATTGACTTTACTTATAAAATTCCCAAGATCGCTTGATGGACCACGATCACGATTTAATGATGAATGGATTACCTTAATGTGGTTTTCAACGTATATGCTTTCCCAGAATCATGGGGCTCGTTTTACTAAACTTCGTATGGAAAAAAATCGTAAGCGTTAAGTCAGAGATAAAAATAGCCTTTTTCACAAAAGTTTGTGTAATGCAATGTAATGCATCAAAGTCTATGTTGTATTGTGCAAATACGAAATTGATAGATACTTTACGAAAGAATACGACTAAGATTAAGTGTTAATGAAACAGGCCCCAATAATCTTAATCCTTATATCCCTTAATTAACCAGAACAAAAGATGTTCCATTTGTATGTAACTGTTAAACTTTCTCAACTGAACCAGATATGAACATAATAAAATCGTGAATTTAATAGCTTTGATTTTTTTTTTCAGACACCTTGCAAAAAAAGGTGCACTGTTCATTTTCAAAGGAAACAGATTCGATTTTTTTTTTACATATTTTTGAACCAGATCCCATTTTTTTACCAACTTTGATTCGCATGGAACATTTTAAAGTTACACCTAAGTACTTTTAAAAACGTTTAATTTGCGTCGCCGAGTAGGCTAAATTGTAAGTGACCTAACTAAAAGTGCACACACGTGGTTTACTTGCACGAAACCGGATCGTGAAAAGTATCTAACCAGCATCGCATGGAAGTGACAGCTGTTTTTACAATCATCTGAGGGGCAGTGTGCGAATTGTGTTGTTTTACTTGTTATACTGGTATATGTTTTTCATCAGTATGTAATAAAGTAGGCATTAAGCCAGTTTCGTGTAATAAACAACAAAGATAAATATTTATGGTAGCAACGTCTTTTATTTAATGAAGACCAGGAAAAACACTAAAATAATATGTTGTTTATCCCTGTTATGCACGTTAAAATAAACATGTGAAAAGTCGTCCGCCATCTGTATACAGCACCCACCTTGTGTTAAGCGACCTGAAGCCCGTTTCACCAAATTCATACGAAACATTTAATCATAGTCGTAAGAATGCTTTGTTTTCTAAAAAGTGTTGATCAGTTTCTAATTTGTTTGTTTGTTTTTTGGATTTAATGTCCCAACAACAGTATTTCAGCTATTTGTAGACGATGTCTACATGAGACGATATAGTGCTGCCACACTTGCAGTATCACGCCGTAGACATGTGGCATGATAACACCCAGTCACATTATCCCGACGCCAGGCCAACCAGTCATGCAACTACCCTTATATGCTGAGTGCCAATTTTAATTTGTAATATAAATCACAAAGAATATGACCCATTACATTGCATTGTATAAACTAAACACTTTTGTGAAAAAAAAATACTATCTAACATCAGTAACTTTACATGGAGCCAATGATTACACGTTCTTTAACAATTATAATTAATTTATTCTACTTAGCGACCTTTTCAGCAAGTCACCCCACCCAACCTTGAAGCAACAAACCTATACCCTGTTTTTTTGTTTGTTTGGTTTTTTTTTTGGTTTTTTTTTACTTAATGGTCTCCATGACAAGTTTCATTCTGCGATTACTTCTTGTTTCCTTAAGTGACTGTTATATAAATATTTGGATACACAGAAATTCCAGGCCAATACTTAGGACTATGTACATTAAAATTTTTTAATTTAAATGTGTTTCTGCACCCATCATTGGCCTTTAAATGTTGGTACTATTATTACCAGTCAACAAATTGAGGCTAACAAGAAAAGGGTAGTATTTAAGTATAACATAGCGCTAAGTTTGGTCGGTGGAATTCAAACCTGATTGCAAAATTCATCAAATTCAAAATGAATGTGTTTTCTAATTTGCGTATATGTTGCATTTTATTACTTTTCTCCAGAGTGTGGACGTTGCTGTTAAGCTAATTATGGCGATGCGGGCAGATGAAGATACCCTCTCATCAGGAACATACAATATCAACCCGCCCAATTATCTGTATCCCATTACAAATAATAACACTGGGCCAACCCGCCCCTAGTACAAAACAGTACAGCAGTGTATCAACATGACAAGACCTAGCAGAATTTAAAATAGCCACGACCCTCGGCTAGGCCCCCGGGGCCCTACGTTCGCCCTATGAGTATACATATATAACGATATGCGTTGTATATTCTTTGGAACACATGTCACCTTCTGAAGCGTGACGGGAAAAAAGTGTGACGGACCGGCGTGACTGGAAAAGTGTGACGGACAGACAGAGGACAGACAGAAGATGGTCAGACAGACGACGGAAAAGTGATCCCTATGTGTCACCTCTGCTTAACAGCAGATGACATAAAAAGCTTTTCAATTAACATAAAGCTATATCCGGGGTAAATATTTAGCGTTTTCTTTACGCTAAAATTCTGTCAACATCACATATCATATTTCCAAATAATCTTGCAATAAATGTTTATTCATACTCTAGGAAATGAAATGTGTTCAGATACAGGTACATTTTTATAGTATACATACAGAACGCTTACATTACATAAAGTACAGCCAGGAGGCCTTCGATTGGTGGGCTTGAGCTGCACTTTTGTATTATCAAACAGGGGAGACACAGATCTTTCAGGAGCGGTTTGATCTAGCTCGAATTCCACCAAAAAGTAATACAATGTACTTAAATTCTTAAACTAGGTTGATACACATTCCACAATTACTATTTTATGAAATATTCAAGCACACGACTTAGCTGAAATTAATTATTTTCCTTAATAACTAACATTTTTTTAAGAAATAAAATATTTGGGTATTTTTGTTAGAGAAACAAGACTAATGAAATTCGCCCTTAAGTATTTAAGTTTTACTTAGCGCTAAGAATTGTTGGAGAAATCCGACCCTGATATATTAATCAATTTCTCTATTAGTATTTACAATATCTGGAAATCTTTTCAACTCTTCCATTCTTATTTTTTTTATCAGTATCCTATCAAGTTCGTCTGGCACATTTATCATCAAACAGGCTGGAATGCATACTTACAAAATGCTGTCTCCTTCTCAAGTTTATCCGCCATTGTTTACACTATAAAATCCCGTAGGCAGCAGTTCTCCGAATCCAAATACCTTGTATTTTTGTACTAATCAAAGACGACTTGGAGAATGTCCAATCTCTGGGTCTGGCACCACTATACACATTGGGGCTATTTTTTTTTCTAGAATATTTTTTAGTTATAATAGTTTCGTTCGTATTATATAAACAAGCGATGAGAGAACCAACGGATATTATTCGTTAATATGACAAAGCAGCGAAACACATTTATCTCACTGAACACACACACAAAGATTTTAATGATATTCCTGTGCGATTTCGCGAGACAGGTTCACTCTTTATTCTTAATGATTCCAAACTAAGATAAATTGTCATTAATATTCACCAATATTTTGCTTTTCTATAAATGCGCTCTCTTGTGTTTTCGAAATTGTCACACTAAAAAAGAAATAATTCCTTCTGAAATATATCCCCTCAGCGCAACTTTTTCCTGAAGTATGCCAAATATTACTGTATCACTCCGTTCCCATAGTAATTAAAGAGATAATCTTTCATTCAGTTGACCTTGGTAATACAATCAGTTAGTTCACCTCCAATTTCATTTCAGACACTAAAACACAACACTGTGTTAAATACATTACACAATATGCAAAAGCCAAAGTTTTGTCTTCTGTAGAGATCCACAATAAAAACAGCACGAAAGTAAGTTTTCGCTGATCTGAACGAAACTAGCAAGGTATATCCCTAGCAGAGAGTCATTCGCATCTCTTTACTTGTTCGGAGATAGCGCTCACGGTGGGAAAAACCGCTAGAGTGTTTATACTTATCTCCCGTTTGGAGGTTTACGAGTGATTCCACAGGTACTTGCAATGCTAATTTAGTCTCATAAAATATCACTTGCGACTAGTACCCGATCTTTATGTGAGAGTCGAAAATCTATCATTTGCAGATCGATTTCAAATTGCCCGATGTTCAAAACTTTGACGGTAGATACCGTGTCAACACAAAGGAGGGCATCCAAAATCCATATACCTTGATTGAATTCAATTTATGTTGACAAACGCATAACCCGCTCTCATCTGAATATTTTTCACGTAGAAACCGCGGTAAAGCGATAAGTCAGTACATTTAATACATAAACTATCGGATAGATACCTGACACCGAGCCATCTTTTCGTCAGTTTTAACATGAATCTGGTCAAGGGCGAAGTTAAAATTAATAGAATTACACTGCTTGATAAAGCATGAGAGGAAAATTAGATTTTGGAGAAAAAAGAGGAGAAATAGACAGCATGCGTGGATCGATCGGAAGCTAGTTACGGGTAATGGAGCAGATGATAGGGTGCCTCGAGTTGAAAATTCTTTTTACAAGGGTCCGTCGGGCATACTGTATTTAGTGGATTGTCCATGGAGTCGGATTTAAAGCTTACATAACAGTCGTGTTTTTATACTTAAAAGAGACCGTCTCATTTAATATTTAACTGACAAATACGGATATTTCATATTCACAGCTTAGTCAATATGTGAAATATTGTCAGTAAATCTGGGTCTATAATATACTGCGAAATCATTAATTTTCGTGGGACACTAATTTTCGTCGATTTCGTGGAGTGTTTTATCCACGAATATTAATCCCCACGAAAACTTGTCTCTTATAATTATAGACCTTACGTATCTTAGAACATAGATCCACGAATAAATGTACCCACGAAATCCTTTACGGTATGATGTCGCAGTGTGATAGCATGGTCCTAAAATGACTGAACATTGTCGGTTGGACGTTAAAACAAATGAGGCAAACAAACAAACATAAAGATTTATTTTATCATAGGTGTATCATAAAATACCGAGATATGGGCATTTTTTTTATTTTTATTTTATTATTTTTATTATTATTAGTTAAGTGAAGAGCGAGAGAATGAAGAAAAATGAAAAGAGGTCTTCGTGACTGTCCAGTCAATGATAAGGCATTACATGTTTTACAGTTATATCATTGTCACGTCATTTACAGGTGATACTGCCATTGGAAACATCAACATCGATAATTAGGAGATAAACAACCAACCAAATGTAATATTTGGACACTTTGGAACACCTGCATAGGCAGCCAACAAAATTTATGGCATACAATCAATGTCGTTCTTTCTAAAGCACCTGCTTGTTACGGACAGATGTTTAGTTCAGTTCAATTCAGTTTCTTTATTGCCACTAATCGTCTATATATTTCAATTCATTTATATCTGATTCAAAACGAAATGATATAAAGATATAAATAAACGTATTTGAACTATGGCCGTGTTTCTGTCATCATGCGTTTAGGTAACGCCAAAAAAAGAAGTTCCGTTTATGGTCTCCCGACCGACCCTCTTTTTTAACGACCGACCCTAAAGATTATTTTACCTTTCTGCCTTTAAAAAAATCTTTCCCCCTTTTTTGCCTTTCGTTTAAAAAAATCCCTACCTACATACCCTTTTTTATTTTTTTTTGCTGGAGACCAGAACGGAACTATTTTCTTTTGGCTAATTTACAACTTTAAATCGATCATACAGTAATTCGAACCCGAATTAGGGTGTGAATATTTTGTTAATCTAAAGTAAGAAATTCCTGATTTTTACCAGATAATGCCGATTTCTTAAACTCAGTTTAAGGCTATAAAACGCAGTCGTATGACTTCGCCTATCTTCGGAATTATCCGTGTGATACTTCTATCGCTGATGACGTTAGAGAGGACATAAAGACAAATATTTTGAACAATTAAGAAATAAAACGATTATTCCCACGCAGATTAATTCTATGTTCCAGAACATTCGTTGTCACCCATGTTGGCAAGAAATCTTTTTCGGACAAAGGCCATTATCAGATTATCGACAATTATTGACAACACTACGTATATTTGCATTCTCTGCAACCAGTTGACAGAAAATTTACACATTACGACTTATCAAGCATATTCTGTGGAAAATAAATCTGTAATTTGTAGGCCTATTTCATAAATCAAGACTTTCTCAGTGATGTTCTACTTATTCTGTAAATACATGTATTTCAGTGCCTCTAAATATATTTCAGCGAATAAAGCAAATCCTTATCAGATATAATTGATATTTCGTAAATATATTCATTATAGACCATCTCTCCGAAATTGAGACTTAAATCTACGTAAATCAACGAGCACTTCCCGAACACCTAATCTACAAGCTTGCATATAATTGTTCAATGGGACATAAACATACACTTGAGATTTTGCCCCAGTCACTGATTGGTCAATTTAAATCAGCAAATTACTATATACCGAGTATTGCCGATCCTCTGGTGAAATGGTC
>CM037782.1:55142246-55165954 GCA_021229015.1 Solen grandis | reverse complement strand
AATTAAAAGTTTAAAATTTTTTTTTTTTTAATAAAAAGTCTTCTAGGATTAATGGTCAACCTGATATAATCATTTGCCAAGATGTAAGCGGGGTTAACAAAAATTAAAACAAGTAAAAGGCAAGATACCTGCATAGGGAACAATGTCTGAACCTGTTTACCAGAATAACTGTCTCAGTTTCTATAACCAGGGAACAGTATAAAACTTGATCAGACAATGAGTGACTAACCTTAAAACTACCCCAAATGGTCATTTTTATTCTCTAATAACAAGTGGTTACTGATAAAAGACTTGATCAACCTGTGAATTATCGTAGGTTTCTTAGGTCATATACTTGTTTCCCTGATATTTTAATTGTGCAGCAATGTCCAGCCAATTCCAAGTGGAGAAGAGACACTGATACACAGAGGGGAGTCTGGGTAAATCCACCAACCTACTGCAAGGCAACTAAACGTTCTGCACATTAAAAGTCTGAACAAGTCAGCAACCATGACCACTTGGCCATGGAGACAGCTGTAGAAGATACACCTACCTCATCCATCATAAGAGACTTGTTCATGCCCATGCTGGAAAGAGTGATCCAGAGATCTTCTACGTCCCCGCCTGCATCCTCTGCCTCCATCTCATTCAGTGCGATAAACCCAGCCTTAGTTATCTCCCCATTCTCCAGCTCTGTACGCTCTGGAACATCCATTAAGCATACTGATGTATATGTGTATGGTATGGAACACCAATTTGCCCTATCACTGAAGGTAATTAATACCCCACATTATACACCAAATTGAGTCAACAATATGAGAAGATATTGTTATGTTTGTCAAAACTGAATGGGACATGACTAGACGCGACAATACAAATTATTTGAAAATATCCTTTCAAGGCAGTGGCGTAACAACATGCGAATATCTGTAAGTGAAAAAGAGCATCAGATAAAATCTAAGTCTATCAAGTATATGATGATGATTTGCTGACCTTCCACGACCTCCCATTCATCCTCTCCGAGCTCCTCCCCGCTGGTGCGCAGGTTGAACCAGTTGAACTCATCCTTGCTCATCGTCCCATTGTCATTCAAGTCACACAATTCAAATATGTCCTCAAGGGCTTTCCTGCATTCAATAACATTAAGATTCAGGTAAAAAAGAAACATTTATAGTTCCTGCTGATGTATAAAGTAAATTTATTAAGATATGTGATATGAAATCTACAGATCCAATTGATAACATTAGGTACTAACAGTAGGTTTTGATCATATTGCTTGGTAACCTGTATTTGAAATGAAAAAATACTTTTACCAGTATCCTAGTCATACAGATCTTCAGCTGCAAGACAATATTTCTTGTATTTCTACATGTCTTTAACAATTTTGATCAAATGCCCTAATAATTATAATCATACACTTACAAATAGCAAACAAAAAAGAACAACACAACTTGATGAACAAATACCTAAAAGCAGACGTTATCTTAACATTGTCCTCCTTGTCTTTCTTGACGAGTTTAGCCTCCTTCATGTGTTGATTGCTTCCCTCCTTCCTCTGTCGGAACCGGCAGCCAGTCGTGTACGGCACAATCTGATACTCGCCCGCAGTCAACTTACATTTCACACCGTACACCTGTTACAAAGAACAGGGTAGTGCTTATAAATACAACTAGAGATAATGCTGAAGGAGATCAATACCCCACTTTACTGCCTTAACTAGACAATATATTGTTTTTTCTTTTGTCATACTTCCTAGAGCTAGGGGTGATACTATTTTATAAATATCACTCACCCTGTCTAGACCTTCCAAAATTTAAGATAGTAAAATCAAGAAACTGCCCTGATTTAATTTTAACTGACCAGGGTGAGTGGAATTTCACCCCCCTGTTATTGCCCCTTCATTTTGTGAGGTGGGGATATAAATAGGCAAGGTAGGCAGTACTTGATATTAAAGGGAATCTGTAAGTCTTAGTTTCTTTATGTTTATCTTATACAACCAGATTGTGTGGTTTATAGGTAGTTCACTTAAAAACAAAAACTAACAATCCTGGTTAAAAGAGCACTTGGCACAAGAATATCTGCTTATTTAGAAAAAAAATTGTCCCCAAAAAGTAGATATGACATGTTTTCCCTGAAAAATCTTGTGTACCTACCCCACTGGTGTCTCTTTGTTCGGTAAAAGTGACCAGTCTACCTCTCTCATTCAGGATAAACAAGGCTGTGTCAACTGGCTCTGAGCTGGGAAGATTTACTGAAGGTATCAAAAGATGCATAGGATATCAGTTTTGTCATTGGTAATGATTTTGGTCAAGGTGTTAATCACAGTGACAGGTGGCCGGAGTATGGTTAGCAAGATAATGTAGGTTTGATAATGACTTTGAGGAATCTCACAGAAATTATGTAGGAGATATTATATAGGGACCAGGAACAGAGATTAAGGAATCCAAAATGAAATGTTAATATAAAATTAGAAGGGTTAATTCAAGGGGTTGCGCTTGCAGCATGAGTCATTGTCGGTATTCAATGAATCCCAACATTGAGGAATCAAAAGACCACTGTAATAAAGTGAAGATTGTTACAGATCAGTATTACACTTGGCATGTCTGACTTAAGCAATACTGGTATCTTTTATTTTGCAAATGTTCTGATCTTGGGGGCTATATATTGACCTTCATTATGAAAAATAAAGAGTAAATTACATTGTAAAAAGAAGTAAATAGTCTATGATTCACACACAGCCTACAACCCATATCATTACAAAGCATGAAATACCATATGGTACTTACAGCATGCTGGTTCCTGTACTGGGCGTGCAGAGAAGTAAACATTGCTGGTGTCCTGTAGACTCAAACTGTACACATGGGTGACTATTTCATCCTCCTCATAGAAGAAGCATCCTTTACTGGTTCTGTGACACCAATCCTACAAGTGCAAATAATCATGATGTACCTATGTAGATTTCCCTGTAAAATTCCATTTATTACAATATGGTCTGATGTAACACAGTAACAAGGTTAAACAACACCCTATAATGATTTATCATTCTTTTTTTTTTTTCAAGATTACTTCTGAGTCAGTGTTCAGTCACTGCACTACAGTTAAGTGTTAGTATTAACAGACTGTTTCTGATGGGCTGGGGGTCAATACCTACTGAGGACAAAAGTCATTGAGGGCCTTTTCAGGGATTGAGTACTGGTTCAACAAAGGATACATTTAAACAGATTAGTATCAAACCATAGTATCAAACCATTGTTTCATTATACAAACACTAACTGTCAATGTTTCATGATACAAACTAACTTACTGTAAATGTTTCATTACACAAATCAACTTACTGTCAATGTTTCAATACACAAATCAATTTACTGTCAATGTTTCAATACACAAATCAACTTATTGTCAATGTTTCAATACATAAATCAACTTACTGTCAATGTTTTAGGGTGAGGTAAAGAATCTTTACTCCTGGCCGAAGGAGACTTTGTCTTACTGCCAGAGCGAACTCTAGGTGAGGGGCGTGGCACATCATCTGTAACACAGACCCATACAAAGGCATTAGCACTAAAAAATCTTAAAGACAACATTGTCTTCCTAAATATTGCTTTCATACAAAAAAGATTTCAAATCTCACATCACTGTGACATTTCTTATAGTTATTTTTCTTAGAGTAAAAAATGTTTTTTTTTCTTCAAAACATGAAGTTATAAAACTCTTAAGCATTATACTCATGTCATCTATAGTTTCCATGGTAACATATATACTTGAATTTAAATATGAGTTAGAACTCAACATCTGCACTTTAAAAAGACTTATATACAGCCAGGGTTTGGGCTGTACAAGGTTTGGAGAAAAAGGTTTAAGACAAAAATTAAACCCCAAACCATACAGTCAAGAGTCCTGAATTGTGTTCAATCTGGAGGAAACCATCTGTAAGTTATTGTAGAGTGACCAATGTGCATATTTGAGTGCCACCTTAAAATACTTATACAAGAATTGACAGAATTAATAAGTTTAAACAATTGCAAATCCTAGGATTCTTTCCTTGAGTAATGTTCCAAAAATTGAGGTAAAATTTATTTTATAGAATGCTAAAAATATCTGCACATTTGAAATAAACAAAATGTTATTTGAAATAAACATTCATGGCAAATTTAAACATAAAAGTACATCTTGAATATTTGTTCATTTACTTAAATTTTTACTCTGCAGTTAACTATTTATCAATACAGTTCTCTTAAAAACAACAACAACATCAACAACAAAAAACCCAAAAAACTTTGGATTTTAGTGAATAGGTAGAACATCATAATTAAAAATTTAAGGTTAAACTTTGGTTATATACAGTTGTCCCAATCACCTGTTTAGCTATGATAGGATCTCACTTGTTACCAATTCTACACATGTATGGATGTTAGTCATTTTAAAGTGCATTAGATAGGGTATTAAAACACAAGTACAGGCATTGCTCAAGGTAGATGGTTATCTGTAAAATTCAAATTGCAAATTCAAAATATATGGTAAGCCAGAATATATTTTCTCACAGATATGCAATGAATTGGTATTCTATAGCATATTTTTCTTTTCAAAAAGACTTACGCAAATGAATAAAATGATGTCATACTGTACAAAGTTTACAAATCAATGAATTCACTAATCATACAAATACAACCATTGGACATTAAAATGAAATATGAAATCTTCAGCATTACAGTAACCGTTTTCTAAACATATCACAGTCACTGAATATAATAATAAAAAAAACTCAGCACTCAACAAATAAACGAATCAAATGTAATAAAATTACAACTGTGTCTGCATTAACATTTTCTTTCACTCTGATACAATGTTCAACAAACAATCATTAAGTATAGGAGATTAGCAAAATATATTTTTTCTTGAAGAGTAATTTTATTTTCACTGATTTTTCTTTACTATATTGTAACAACAGTATATGCACTTTGTTTAATAGATTTTACATAATTTTATCAATCTTGTAACACTAAATACATTACACATTTTTAATATCTACACATGCAAATTTCATGTTTTTTCTTTACAACAATTTTCTTTTATCTCTTCAAGACTATAAACTATGGCCAAGCTTTCTTGATTAAACTGAAATTATAACTGGATAAATTACAATAATTATAATGTCAAACTTCTTAACAAATGATCACACACAGATTCAAAACTAAAGATATTACTAAAGAAGAGTAACATCCTTGCCACACTGCTTTGTGTCAGTTTTCAGTGTTCAAATATCAATGGAGTGCCAGTATATGAGATATCAACCCTTAACCCTTTCCCTCATAGAGGACACCATGAAAAGACCTATGTGAAACAGCATAAAACCAGATCAGTCTGCGAGTAACTCGCAGGCTGATCAGGTTTTATGCTGTTCGCTGCTCCACAGTGGTCTGGAAATGAGGATTTTGTAATTAATTGGGTAAGGTTTAACTGTGCTTTCTGTAGATCAGGCTTTATGGTACTATTGAGGGCATCAAAATGAGTCTATATGAGGGAAAGGGTTAAATGAGTCTATATGAGGGAAAGGGTTAAGTGAGTCTATATGAAGAAAAGGGTTAAATGAGTCTATATGAGGGAAAGGGTTAAAATGAGTCTATATGAGGGAAAGGGTTAAATGAGTTATATGAGGGAACGGGTAAATGAGTCTATATGAGGGAAAGGGTTAAATGAGTCTATATGAGGGAAAGGGTTAAATGAGTCTATATGAGGGAAAGGGTTAAATGAGTCTATATGAGGGAAAGGGTTAAATGAGTCTATATGAGGGAAAGGGTTAAAATGAGTCTATATGAGGGAAAGGGTTAAGACAGATCAGGCTTTGTGTCTATATGAGGGAAAGGGTTAAAATGAGTCTATATGAGGGAAAGGGTTAAATGAGTCTATATGAGGGAAAGGGTTAAATGAGTCTATATGAGGGAAAGGGTTAAATGAGTCTATATGAGGGAAAGGGTTAAAATGAGTCTATATGAGGGAAAGGATTAAGACAGATCAGGCTTTATGTGATGCCTACTGAGGGCATCAAAATGAGTCTATATGAGGGAAAGGGTTAAAATGAGTCTATATGAAGAAAAGGGTTAAAATGAGTCTATATGAGGGAAAGGGTTAAATGAGTCTATATGAGGGAAAGGGTTAAATGAGTCTATATGAAGGAAAGGGTTAAAATGAGTCTATATGAGGGAAAGGGTTAAATGAGTCTATATGAAGGAAAGGGTTAAAATGAGTCTATATGAGGGAAAGGGTTAAATGAGTCTATATGAGGGAAAGGGTTAAATGAGTCTATATGAAGGAAAGAGTTAAATGAGTCTATATGAGGGAAAGGGTTAAAATGAGTCTATATGAGGGAAAGGGTTAAAATGAGTCTATATGAGGGAAAGGGTTAAAATGAGTCTATATGAGGGAAAGGGTTAAAATGAGTCTATATGAGGGAAAGGGTTAAATGAGTCTATATGAGGGTAAGGGTTAAAATGAGTCTATATGAAGGAAAGGGTTAAAATGAGTCTATATGAGGGAAAAGGGTTAAATGAGTCTATATGAGGGAAAGGGTTAAATGAGTCTATATGAGGGAAAGGGTTAAATGAGTCTATATGAGGGAAAGGGTTAAAATGAGTCTATATGAGGGAAAGGGTTAAAATGAGTCTATATGAAGGAAAGGGTTAAATGAGTCTATATGAGGGAAAGGGTTAAATGAGTCTATATGAGGGAAAGTGTTAAATGAGTCTATATGAGGGAAAGGGTTAAATGAGTCTATATGAGGGAAAGGGTTAAATGAGTCTATATGAGGGAAAGGGTTAAATGAGTCTATATGAGGGAAAGGGTTAAATGAGTCTATATGAGGGAAAGGGTTAAATGAGTCTATATGAGGGAAAGGGTTAAATGAGTCTATATGAGGGAAAGGGTTAAATGAGTCTATATGAGGGAAAGGGTTAAAATGAGTCTATATGAGGGAAAGGGTTAAAATGAGTCTATATGAGGGAAAGGGTTAACCCCCTTATACACATGTGACACTGACATATGTAGCAGACCTGACCACAGCTCCCTCCAGGTGCTGTCTGATCAGGGTCTCTGCTGTTTGCTCATGTCACTCAGATTCTACACAGAGTGCACTGTAAGGAGAAGTCCATTATTTCATAAACTATTTCAAGTTAAGTAAATGAATATTCAGCAAGTCCTAATTTTTATATGAATAGTCATGAGTTAAATGGTTAAATGCAGAGAAACCCAATACCATAAAATGCAACAGGACTTGAAATATTACACTCAAGTTAATTAACTTCACTAAGTGAAGATAGGGTCTTATGAACAGCTTAGTAATGCTAAAACCCTTTGCACTAATTAATAACCAAAACTTAGAATATTATTATAAAAACTCAAATATTCACTTAGCCTCATAATGTTATTACCACAGATTATATCAATATCAAAGTATTAATGGATTTTTAACTTACATTATGACACAAGCAATGCTGCTTAAATTCAAAACACTATGGAAAGTGCAATTTCTATATTTTGTGTAATTAACACTTACAATGCAGTAAATATGCAGTTACTTCCAGTATTAGTAAGCATCCCTTACAGTTAAACACAATCACCTGTCTGCAGTGACCACTGTTTACAAAAATTAAAATGAGTAGTCCAAAGAGAGACCTATCTATAAAGGACAAGCCTATAGCTGCTTAAGACAGGTTTCAATGGAGGGTTAGAAAGCAATGAATTATAAGAGCAGATCCATTATAACACACTTCATTACAACAAAAATTCAAATATATTGGACCCAATATATTGAACCCTATATTTTTTTTTTATCTATATTGGGCAATTTGAATTCAGTTGTAATGCTGTCCATTCAGAGTCCAGACTTGGACCCCAAAACAGTGTTAAAATGGAACTGCACTGTATGAAGCTGTTGTTATGGCAACCCTTTTGGTTCTGAATAAGTAAGATTTATACACAGAAAACAATCACAATGTCATAGCATTCTAGACCAACACCTAGCATTTACATCTGTACAAGTCTTGAGCATGCAACCTGTGCCTAGAACACTACTGACAGACACCCTCAAAAGCTGAGCCCTTTACAGGAGGTATAAACTTCTACTTTCAGATGAGTATTTTCTTTAGCTTTCAATATCATTTCTTACAAATGATGAAAATATAAAATACTCTGGTCAGATAATATTATGTTAAGTTCACTAGAAAATAAATAAAAAAGATAGTACAGTCTGACCCTGACCTTGTATAATTAAATAAAATAGTATGTATTTCTTGATACCCCTTGCCATTTTATGTACATGACTCTATTGTAACATCACTAGCATTTTTGATAGAACATCATAAATGCAAAGGAAGAAAACATCAAGGATATAAAATCTGTTCAAAACATCAAATCTTCACTCAAGAGCAAGCCTCAATCCCTAAGGGACAACCATGGGGTGGCAAAGCTGTTTGTGACATCTACCACCACCAGTAGGGCTGAGATCATAATGTGTGTCCATTTACTGATAGCTGACCAACTGAATCATTTTAAATTCATCATGTATGGGCTACAATAATTTCCTATGTAATAACTATGTGTCCTTTTTTATCAAAAGTAATTTTGATGTCTGAGGAAATTTAAAAATAGCTTTAAGGTAATCCATTATGATCATGGTCCATCAAGTGACTGTAGGAATTTTATGGCCTATATAGACATTGAGCAAAAGAGCCTCTAACTCCAAGTCAGTGGATGCTTGCATCTGCATTGAAGTCTTTTTAAGCATTTGAAGGACCATGATTATACTTGAATGACAAGATGGATTACCTTAAGAAAACACATCCAAATTAACTGTAGTTTTAAACTCTAGCTCTGTCACATGATCTGTGATGCGATTACAGAAAACAGAATGGATGTATAAATGTACTGTTCACAATGGCACAACTGGGTATTCCAAATACAGACCGAGGGATTATTTTTCTCGGAGAGGGTACTGGAGCGCTAGATAAAAGTTTGTCACCTGCAGAGATGAGAATAAGGCTGTATCACCAGAGAGGATATACAGGAAAACTTGTTACATCTAAAACAATTGTAACAGTAATGCTCCTTTTAAAACCAAATTGACCAGTGCTAACCCAATCAGTCTGCAAGAAATTGTCCACCTATTTAACTTTTAACTGGAAGTTCAAAAGATGCTTATAGATAACCATCAGCTAAACTAATAAATGTAATTTACTTCCAGGCCTGCTGATTTGGGTTCACACTGGTCATTTTCATGAGGTAAACAGCCATAGGATTTTTTAAAGAAAAACAGCTAATCTTCTACATTCAATTAGTGAATATTTAGTAATTACTAATCAATCAAGCACCATGATGATAGCATTATATCTTGATAATACCCAAAGTTATGTAAAATATCAATTACAATGTGAATTAATTTACTGATTTTTTTCTTTATATTTTTATGTTGCGTTTACATTTGACATATTATCGCTGGCCTTAGGAATATCAATATTGGATATCCAAATTAAAAGCCCTCTAGTGGGCAAGCTATGCATGCACCTGTAAGCTTGTATCATCATTTCACAATTGATAAATATGATTGCATGACAAGCTCCTGTTTAGGTGTGTGACATTTTTAAACAAATGCACAACAGACTTCCTTATATGATTTTTTTAACATTTTATTGTAGAGCACAACAAAGAATAACTCTGCAACGATGGGTAAGTGGTAAAAATTGTCAATTAATCAAAATATTATGAATGAAATATGTGACGTAAGCATCGGAAATTCACTAGACATAAAGTGCAGCAGTTCATGCACCTTGGCATGTAATATGTCATTGTGTAGGTATATGGCAAATAAAATGATGTGGTTCTCTGAAGTATGTTGATAACTGTAAATTGATATATTAGCTCTAGTATCCATCTGACATGTAAAATCATTAAAACAGTCCCAAACTACAGGCCACCTGTCTTTCCCCTTATGCTTCACACAGCATTTAGGACTCTCTGTCCTTTGATTATATATATATTTTTTTTTGGGTAAAACAGTCCAAGAAATTGCCTCTTTTTATTTACATTGACAGAAATACTGTTGAAAAACACTCTCATCTGAGCAATAATTCATTGTTACAAATTGTGTTATCAGATAATGCCATAAACTTACCAAAAAACTTAAAATTAATAATTAGTGAGAGAACAGGTGATAAAATAAAACAGGAAAAGTGCTATATCAAACAAGAGGGCCATGATGGCCCTGAATCGCTCACCTGAGTACCATTGCTTCAACTGATGTCAAGGTTTTTAAACAGACAAGGATTCTGATATAACTTAATCTAAAACATTTTACCCCTGACAATACTACACACCAAATATCTAAGCAATGGGCCATATGGTTTCAGAGAAGACTTGGGCGCAGGGTCATTTATCACCGTAGGGCCAAGACTTTGAAAATCTTTGTAATGAACCATTAGATGCTACTACATACCAAAAATCTTAGCTCTAGGCCTTATTGATTCATAGAAGAAGATTTTTTAAGATTTTCCTATTTAACTCTATGTAAAACAAGTGACCCCTGGTGTGGGGTCATTTATCACCATAGGGCTATGATTTGTACAATCTTGGTAGTGGCCCATAAGATGATGCTACATACTAAATATCTAAGCTCTAGGCCTTATGGATTCATAGAAGAAGATTTTTTAAGATTTTCCTATATAACTCTGTGTAAAACAAGTGACCCCTGGTGGGGGGTCATTTATCACCATAGGGCTATGATTTGTACAATCTTGGTAGTGGCCCATAAGATGATGCTTCATACCAAATATCTAAGCTCTAGGCCTTATGATTCATGGAAGAAGATTTTTTAAGATTTTCCTATATAACTCTATGTAAAACAAGTGACCCCTGGTGCGGGGTCATTTATCACCATAGGGCTATGATTTGTACAATCTTGGTAGTGGCCCATAAGATGATGCTCAACCAAAATCTAAGCTCTAGGCCTTATTAACTCTATGTAAACAAGTGACCCCTGGTGCGGGGTCATTTATCACCATAGGGATATGATTTGTACAATCTTGGTAGTGGCCCATAAGATGATGCTACATACCAAATATCTAAGCTCTAGGCCTTATGGATTCATAGAAGAAGATTTTTTAAGATTTTTCTATATAACTCTATGTAAAACAAGTGACCCCTGGTGCGGGGTCATTTATCACCATAGGGCTATGATTTGTACAATCTTGGTAGTGGCCCATAAGATGATGCTACATACCAAAAATCAAAAGGCTAGGCCTTGTGGTTTCGGAGAAGAAGATTTTTTCAAGTTTTTCCTATATTAGCCTATGTGAAATCAAGTGACCCCTGGGGCGGGGCCAATTTTGACCCCAGGGTCATAATTTGTACAATCCTGGTAGACAGTCATAAGATCATGCTACATACCAAAAATCAAAAGGCTAGGCCTTGTGGTTTCAGAGAAGAAGATTTTTTAAATTTTCATTTTTAAAATCTATTTTTAGCTCCTATGACCTAATTATGCGATGGACCAGAACCATTTATACAACTTTAGTAGAGCTTCATCCAAGGAACATTCCTGCAAAATATTTTTCAAATTGGCCAAGCCGTTTAGGAGGAGATGTTGTTTGAAGCAATTGTTGACGCCGGACGCACGCACGCACGGACGCACGGACGACGGACGCCGGACAAAAGGCGATCAGAAAAGCTCACCTTGAGCACGTTGTGCTCATGTGAGCTAAAAAGAGATGTGCATTTTGAACAAAACAACAGATATCAGTTTTCAATAAATGAAGCTTTATAATTTGAAAGTTTGAACAAAAAGTCCAAGCTATAAGAGAGCAAGTTGTGCCAGCCATGTACCTCACCCTAAGTTGCTGGGTACATGTTAGGTCCAACTGTCTCCCACTTTATTTAATTTCAAAATAATATATACAAAACTTAAGAGCAAAGGATTAACTGTAAATAAGGGAAAGAAGAATATAGGAAAATTTCTTGAATCATGTACATGATTGTGTACACAAAAAGACAGCATTCATCATTAAGGCATCGTTCTTATCAACTGAGTAATTTGAATTCCAATAGGTCCACCATTAAGCTTGTAGTAAATGCCTTAAGGAGTCTAACATTTACATTTTATGTACCAGTATTGGTTTTGATATACTATGTTATGGTCATTATCAAATTAAATTCACACTCAATTCCTATCATTTCTCTTTTTTATAATTTATCTTTCAGTATCACAAGCCTTATAACTGGCTTAAACAACATTTTTATACATTTTTTTTTGTTTTCATATATAAAAAAACTCCATTTCATACATATCAGTTAAATTAATAATTGTATATGTTGGGTTTACTGTGCTCTGTTGCAATACAATTGTAATGCATTTTACTGCATTGAAAACTGATTCCTGTTTTAAGCCTGGTACCAGCAAGCTTCAATCTTTTAAGAGCCTGCATTACTGATCTAGAACTGGGAACAAGCAATTCTGCAGCATAGATACATAGAGTTTTATTATTATTGGGAACCAGGAAGCCCACACTATATATAATAAGACAAGGGCTGGGAACCATCTTCATTCCATGTATATCAATTCTAACATTATCATACAGTAAAAATATGTATTTTTTAGACTACAGTCAATCTTGTCTTTAGCAACCAACCAAAGGAAGCAGGGGCAGTGACTGCTTAGTCCAAGTGGCAAATGAAGAGGAGACACTACAGTCTGTGTACTCCATTATAATGCACAATTTAAACCATAGACTTCAAATTCAGGTACTGTTAACTGTTGTCATAGTTATACCACAGTCCTGAATAAGAGGCAGTATCTATGTTTTTGACCAAAATAGTTGCAATATAATGAAGCTGGACTGCACAGGTTTAAAAGAGTAATAGTTTTCAGTCTGAACAGGTTTTATACATCATTACCACTTTATCTCACAGGTATGGATGGGAATAAAACCTGATCAAACACAGGCTAATATGGTTTAAACTGTGAGCATTGATCACTTGTTTGTAAACTAGAGTAACATGGAATGAAGAAATAAGACATGAGGTCCAGCACTCATCAGGGGAGACAACCAATACCTGATCTTATCGATGATTGGGATCCCATATTGCTATCACCTGCAATCCAAAGTAAACCATGACAATTAGTTTCACAACACGCCTGATAAACAGCACAGTTATATTTCTTATTAGCAAGCTTCAAATTATGGTTAACTTTGTAATGAAATAAAAAGAAGAAATATTATGAAAGCTTAAACTAGACATTAACCCTTTCCCTCATATAGACTCATTTTGACGCACTCAATAGGTACCACATAAAGCCTGATCTGCAGAAAACCACACGTAAACCTTATCAAATTTAATTATAAAGTCCTCATTTCCAGACCACTGAGGAGCAGCGAACAGCATAAAACCTGATCAGCCTGCGAGTTACTCGCAGGCTGATCTGGTTTTATGTTGTTCGCATAGGTCTTTTCATGGTTTCCTCTATGAGGGAAAGGGTTAAAGAGAATGGTTCTCACTATATGTAAGCAAACATTCAATATTTTGATCCAGCAATCCTAATTTGTTTGAAACTAATGAAATTTCCAGTGAAAGTACAAAATAATGTGATATTTTCAAGTATTTTCTCATTAACCCAGAAGTTAATACTGTTGAATCAAGTATATAAACACAAATAAATTAAACAAGTATTTAACTCTTACTATCATTACCATTATTAAAAACCCTGATTATGATTATTATAACACTTTTTATCTAAACATCAAATACATTGATCAAAATACAACATTCAGTATCCACAATGACATTCCTCTACTACATGTTTCTTTCCTTTCTTTAACATTTACTTTATAACAGTTGTTGCAGATGTAATGGAGTTTACAGTCACTGCAACATTATCTCAGTCAACTAGCAACATCCTGCTGAGTGTTTAGTGGCACCCCAGTAGAACCACTGACCTACTGCAACCCAGCTGGATATTTTTCAATTGTCCTGTTTTAGTCCTGATTTCTTTCACAGCCTCTGTACTTGTAACCTTTGCAAAGTAGCTACCAAATAGTTAATAACTAACCAAAAACTGAAAAAAAATGTTAGTCAATTAAAAATAAGATGGTTGTACATAACTAATGTAATAAAGAAGAACAACACTCACTTTAAGGATGATTTCAAATCTCGTCCAATATTGATTACAAAAGAACTCAGTTAACCCTTTCCCTCATAGAGGACACCATGAAAAGACCTATGCGAACAGCATAAAACCAGATCAGCCTACGACGCTGATCAGGTTTTATGCTGTTCGCTGCTCCTCAGTGGTCTGGAAATGAGGATTTTGTAATTAAATTTGGTAAGGTTTAACTGTGGATTTCTGCAGATCAGGCTTTATGTGATACCTATTGAGGCGTCAAAATGAGTATATATGAGGGAAAGGGTTAAGAGATAATTGAACTTGTTAATGCCATGATGTGGATCAAGAATTTATATCCTGTGCTGTTTTATGAAGGAGATTTATCAATATCATAACATTTGTCAATGTCATGCTTCTTTAACATTGTTTTGTGGTTTGTCAAATAAAAAGTTGGGAAAATACACAGTCAGACACAGGATTTTCACTGTATATTTACCATAGAAAGCACCATGTAGCAAATATTCAATGTAGATGTCATAGAAAATCTCATGTATTATAGGCATAATGACCGTTTAATTATGTGATTTTTTGAGAAGTATAGAATGAAGTGTGAGAAAGAAAAGAAAGTGTAGTGTTATGTGCCAACATCCAAAACAACCTCAAGCATTACTAGTCCAGCAAGCTTATCTGGCCACTCCATTACATATATTTCCAAACAATGGTTTCCTTACTGGCTGCTTCTTTAATTGCTCTTGTCAACACCTCCTCTCGCAGAGATTTTGGTGTCCTTCCGCTCTCAGGATGATCTTTCTTTGAAGAATCCTCATTTCCATGGATTGGTTTCCTCCCTTTTCCTGAGATTTCACTATCCTTTGCACCTGTCTTATTGTCAGCATTTGTGTCACCCATAGCTGCATCTGCATCTTTCACAGCTCTGGCAGATGTTTTAGGTAACTCATCAACAGTCCTTGATGAAACCTTTGTCTTCTCATCAGTCATCTTTTTCCCAGAATCAACATTTTTTTTCGCAACTTTTTGTTCTGTTTTTTTGTTCTGCTTATCATTATGTGTATCCAGAGAAGCTTTATAAATATCTTTATCAGAGCCACTCCCACCAAATTTCTTTGCATCTAAATCATTATCTTGATTTGCATTACCTTTCCTTTCTGCAAGGGAGGCTTTAGATCCAGTTGCTTTCTCAGTCTTGCTGCCCATATTTCTGGGTGTGTTACTCAAAGATGATCCAAGATCAATCCTTGGAGTGGGTCTTCCGGTGCTGACAATGTCAAAATCATCGTCATAGTCTTCTTCAACGACCTTGCAGAATCTTGAAGGTACAATCATTCATATTAAGAAAACTTATATGGATTTCTTCCTTTAACAGTACTCTACTTGAAACTGCTTGTCTAATATATGATAACCATAAGTATTGGTTTATGAATTATCTTGAAGCCTTATATAAAGCCATTATGGATTGATTTACATAAAGTTGCATTTGGACTACCTAGTTATGTATGATAACATTAATTTTGACTGTGTTAATTCAAGATTCTGCTAAAATGTTGACACCCACATGCATTTTAAATTCATATGTATTGTAGGTGACCTACTTACACCTTTTTTCACCAGAAGAGTCTAAATACCATAACAGGTAAGTACTCTACAGTTGAAATAATTTCTTTTTTACCCATAACCTTTTTCTGTGGGTGATATTTTTTTTTTTTTATATAAATCATATAATTATGTTTCCCAATAATTTAAGGTGTAGTTTAACTAATTTGTCCATATACAACTTTAAACTTAAATTTAGCTGTACCAAAAATACCGTATCCTTTTTTAATTATAATGAAAACTGTCGTCACATATTTACTAGATAACATTGAGAACACATTATATGAGTTTGATACATTCATCTTTGCAATAAGCTAAAGAAAAAAAAAGATTCAGATTACTATTCTAGCAAGCCTTGCAGCCCATTCACCTTATAAATATACATGACACAGTTCCCATGAAATACAAATCCATTTATGAATGTATGTATGTACATGCATGGCTAAAATAAGTGATAGATGCAGGATGCAATGTGATACCTTTTAACTTGCAGTATGTACACACCTGCATTCTGAAGACATGATTATATCATGCCAATTAAAGGATAGATAAGGTTATTGATCAGCCAATTATAGCCTATTATAAAATACTGTGTAATCCCATCTGCCATTCATAGTGTACTGTTATATGGTAAGATAAGAATGCAATCATCAACTAACATATTGAATGAATTACAGACTGCCATTAAGTCAACACTGACAGATCAAATAATGAACTATTCATTTTTTTCATACTAAGGCACTGACTGATTCCTAAAAAGATGAATGCCTAATGGTACATTGAAGTCCTTAAGCTCTGAGTATGGAGGACAAAACAGGTTCACCAAGAAATACTGGTGTATCATTATATATCATGAAATTACAATTCAAAACAATTAACAGGTTACCAAATAAAATAAGCAAAATTTGTCAAGCAGGTGTTAAATTTCTAGCCTCTAATAAATGCATTTAGTAGAGAATTTAATGCAATCTCTCTGTAATAGCAATTTACGCATCTAATACCATGCAACCTCAACTAAAAGCATTAAAAGATTGTCATAAAATCAGTGTGGAAACCAGACTTTTCTAAACTCAGCTTTATATTTGACAACATTATAAGCAACCATAGAGACTACTTGTTCATGGATACTGCTTGCAACCCAGTATATTTTATATGTTTAAAGTTTCTTTATGTGTTCCTTTCAAGTGTAAGACAACAGAGTAACACCTCCCAAGGGAGCCAAAAGATGACAAACATGCCAAAAGAGGAAGTCATCACAAGCTTGTGTCAATACAGCATACCATAATTATCAATCTTATAAAAGTGCCTGTCCTCACTGATGCTTAAGTTGTATTCCTCAAGACTAATATATTCTTTTTTGTGTAAGCATTTAAGACACCGTTAAAGTGCAGTTATAAGTGCATTATGCATATCAAACTGTGAAAGTTTTAAAAAATTACAGTGCAGCAAGCTTTTCATCTTTATATTTTTTGGTGTGTGTAAGTGTGTTTAATTTATTTCTTTTCTTTTTAAATTAATACAGTTCCCTCTTGTGATTTGCATCTCAGTGCAGTCATAAGAATAAACAAGGTACTGATAAGTCAATCACCAGTGTGGACCTTAAATTCAAGTGCTTCTTGCCTTAATCACCTGTCACAGATAGCACAAATGCAGGTACAACTTTAGCCAGTGCAAAAAGCACAATGCCAAAATGCTTTCAATTTATAATCAATTACCTTGAGGTCTGTAAACCTTAAAAAAAACTTCTCTTTCTTGTTCTGAAAATTCATTTTTGAAATACATAATTCCTTAGAAAAGGCTTATGCAAAATTTTCCTTAGAAATATATGAAAGAGAAAAGGAGTTAATATAACCCTTTCCCTCATAGAGGACACCATGAAAAGATCTATGCGAACAGCATAAAACCAGATCAGCCTGCGAGTAACTCGCAGGCTGATCAGGTTTTATGCTGTTCGCTGCTCCTCAGTGGTCTGGAAATGAGGATTTTGTAATTAAATTTGGTAAGGTTTAACTGTGGTTTTTCTGCAGATCAGGCTTTATGTGGTACCTATTGAGTGCGTCAAAATGAGTCTATATGAGGGAAAGGGTTAAACTTAAATATGTAAATGATTAAAATTATTGCGACTAAAAAGTAAGCTGTTACACTAAGTATATTTTAATGTTAGTGAAATGTATGGCACTGACAGTTACAAGACTAATAACTTTAGAATATGATACAATTCTTTATCAAAATGTTCCATTGTTAACAACTACATGTAATCACATATAAACCTTGGCTATGATCTGACAACCATTGTCTATAAAACAAGATTTTAAAAAAAAAAGTCAAAACTTCTGCAGTCAGGCTTCAGATAAGTTTGATTCAAAACAACCAGATGCAAACATATCTTAAATATACAGGAAAATGAACTTGTGACGACATACTGAAAAAACATAAATGGGCTTCCTGATTATTCAGAACCAGATGATAAATAATGTTTCCTAAAATTTATACCAGTTTCTAAAACTGGCTCAATCATTAGTTCAGATTCAAGATGGTCATGTCTCTACATCAATAGCATAGTCACTTCATCCTACCTCCAGACTGACTTTATATATACCATGCTTGTGTTATTTCCAATTAGTGGTTATCATCTTGTGAACATTCATGTAGTAAGTTCTAACGATTCCCATAACCATGTTAGAACAATCAGGCAAACAAGCATGCTCTTACTGGTTCCTGGCTTCTGCCCACTGGTTGATTTATCTAAATCCATTTTAGGGGTACCAGGTGCCTCTGTTGGCTCTTTCTGCTTTGGTGTTTCTGGTTTTGGTGGGAGGTCAGCTTTTGAATCCTTCCTTGGTGACTCTTTTGACTTTGCAGAAGGTGGTCTAGACTTGGAATTTGAAGCTTCTGTACTCCGAATAACATTTGACAATCAGGATGGGTGGTATTTTTAGAAAATAATAGTTTTTATGTACATACAGAAATGAAAGCAAGCAGACAGGTATAGCAGAATAGCATACAAGGTCCTTATTCAGGATTTTTCATTTATAGTGTAGAAAAAAAGATAGCAGTTGCTTCTATAGTAGAGAAATAGCAAAGCAAAATATATATTTCTGAATTACAAATTAATATGATTATTTTATCTAAAAAATATGTATAGAATTATAAACAAGAGGGCCAAGATGGCCCTAGATCGCTCACCTGAGAAAAGTATCATTCATTGCCTGTACAAAACAGATTGCTTCAGAATTAATATGATTTGGAATTTTCTGACCCCATCCACAAAAGATATCATCATGACAAACATTCTGCCAAATTTTGAGGATGATTGGACCAAAAATGTTGCCCTCAGAGTATAAACAAGATTTTTCTAAGATTTGACCTACTGACCTACATTTCTATCCAGCCCCACCCATTTTCAAACTGGTTGGACCTTTAAAAAATTTTTCTTTTCCTTACCTACTTTTCGGTCCGGCCCTGCCCATTTTCAAAAGGGCTCAAGATATCATCAAGTCAAACATTCTGACCACGTTTGAGGAAGATTGGATTAAAATTGTAGCCTCTAGTGTGTAAACAAGATTTTTCTAAGATTTGACCTACTGACCTACTTTTTGGTCCGGCCCTGCCCATTTTCGAAAGGGTTCAAAATATCATCAAGACAAACATTCTGACCAAGTTTGAGGAAGATTGGATCAAAATAGTGGCCTCTAGTGTGTAAACAAGATTTTTCTAAGATTTGACCTACTGACCTACTTTTTGATCCAACCTGACCCATTTTCGAAAGGGTTCAAGATATCATCAAGACAAACATTCTGACCAAGTTTGAGGAAGATTGGATAAAATGTGGCCTCTAGTGTGTAAACAAGATTTTTTCTAAGATTTGACCTACTGACCTACTTTTTGATCCAACCTGACCCATTTTCGAAAGGGTTCAAGATATCATCAAGACAAACATTCTGACCAAGTTTGAGGAAGATTGGATCAAAAGTGTGGCCTCTAGTGTGTAAACAAGATTTTTTCTAAGATTTGACCTACTGACCTACTTTTTGATCCAACCTGACCCATTTTCGAAAGGGTTCAAGATATCATCAAGACAAACATTCTGACCAAGTTTGAGGAAGATTGGATCAAAACTGTGGCCTCTAGTGTGTAAACATCAAAATTGTTGACGGACGACGGACGACTGACGACGGACGACGGCCGACGGACAATCAAGTATCCCAAAAGCTCACCCTGAGCTATGCTCAGGTGAGCTAAAAATATGGTACATCTGAAAAACAGGTCTTTAAATACTAGAAAACTGTATCTGGCATTATTGATGTCTTTTGCATAGAAAACTTATATTAATTTAGTTTGCAGCAGTGCACAAACAAATATATGATGATCTTGAAATAGCACAAAGGGTAAAGGTTCTATGTAATACATATGGAAGGGTACACACAGAGACAGTGGAACATACATATTACAGGATTATATTATGTGATATACATTTAAAAAGCATTGTTTAAAAACGATATAATCTATCTTGCAATCTGCAGAACATTTAAGAATATGTTACATTAGTATTAATTGATGTATGTATAGAAGTGAAACTGAGGCAAATTTTTAATATTTCAAAACTTTTTTTTTTTTAACAATGACGACTTCCTAATATTTTCAAAATTTGCCTCAGTCATAAGAGTGACAATGACAATGGCCCAACAAGGTCAAACCAAGGATCAGTTAAATGCATTCTATATTCTTTTAAAGCTGCATTCCTGATACAGAAATGAGATGGATGCATAATAAAATGTATGAAACAGTTGTTTAGGATATTTTTCTTTTGGATAGGCAATGTTTCCAGAGTAGCAAAAAAAAAAAAAAAAATTAAACGCTGATTTTATTTTCAAGTTAAGCCTACTCATTCTAATTTAAATTTACCTTATTAATACACAATTTATTTACACATCAGGCCCCTAATAATGTTCTCGAATAATACTCAAGTACGATTACAGCTCAAATACAAATATCATTCTCAAATCTTTTTGAAACAAACGGCCGTAGTTTGAGCATGATAACTATACAATGTACTTCAATACCATATATCTTTTTGCTCAAATGACAAATTAGAGTATACATGCGTAAAAGGTATCTAGTAAAGCAATCTAGCAATTATAGCGCCATGGATTGTGTTAGTTTCTCATAGAAAACTCTGATGATATAAGAAAAAAAATGTTGAATCAGATTATTTATTTTTTGGCAAGCTGTTCTTACTTTGTTCCTCCAGTTTTTGTGATCTCTGAGAGAGGCTGACCCTGGGCGCTGTTTTGGTGTTTCTGATCCTAAAATGTCAGCCATTATCCATGGTAAATTCCAGACATTTGTTACCAGTGTACATACATGCATTTATGCATGTATTCCTTTACGATAATATAACACTTGCATATACACACATAAATCTTTAGGTGTTGCTAACATAATTAGCTTTGAAGTATTCTAAATTTATTTTTTTCGTTTTCTTTAAAAGAACAAACTTGTCAGGGAAAGAAAACATGAAAAAGACATTATATTAACAGTTTACATAAAATCATTTACACACCAGTGTCTAGTTCTCCGCCAGGTGAACAGTCACTAATCTTGAAGAGTCTACACACAAAATTAAGTCTGTCAAAATTTATAGAGGCTGATGATATCATGAAAGACAGAGACAAACAATGTACTTTCATTTGGGTACTTTCAATGACAATTTCACAGACAGTCAAACAAACAGACAGTTACATAAAAGAGGAAATAATGAAAATGGATCATACATACATACAATAAGAAAGAAATGCTGATTTTTAATACTTGTTTCAGATGTGGATGTTAACAATTTACTCTCTGCTGAAAGTACTATACTGACACAAGTATATGAAATAATTATTTAATTGTGGTAGCATTACCTGTTACAAAAAAAACTTTGATTTGAACCTTGAAAATGAGGCATAGATGACAAAGACTGTAACTTACCAAAACTATAATCTTTAATAAACTGGTTACAACACAAATGTATCTAAATCATGACAAAACTTAGTGTAAACTATGCATTTTTTAAAATGGCATACTTAACACAAAGGGACTATTAAAATACTATCAACTATTCATATGTCAAAAGAATACTTATCTTTATAACCAAGAATTTAACGTAAATGATGGAACAAGATATAAAGCAAGAAAGGGGGCATAACTCTGATGTTAAAAGAGCAATATAATTATGTGGTTATTAAACTTGACCTGAAAATCATAAAGTTTCAGGACAACAGAATCACCTTCATTCAAGTTATACAGTAATCCCTGTATCATTTTGACTTAGTAATGTCAGGCAACACTATATAACATCTATACACTAACAAGAGGGCCATAGGGCCCTAGATTGCTCACCAGAGTACATCATCTTATTTAACCCTTTCCCTCATAGAGGAAACCATGAAAAGACCTATGCGAACAACATAAAACCAGATCAGCCTGCGAGTAACTCGCAGGCTGATCAGGTTTTATGCTGTTCGCTGCTCTTCAGTGGTCTGGAAATGAGGATTTTGTAATTAAATTTGGTAAGGTTTAACTGTGGTTTTCTGCAGATCAGACTTTATGTGGTACCTATTGAGTGCGTCAAAATGAGTCTATATGAGGGAAAGAGTTAAAACGATTCGAGTCATTTGATTTTACCTGGTTTCAGATTCAAGTTTCAGATACAAAGAACTCTAAATTTAGTCAATCATCTGTAGGCCTCAGTTATCAAGGGATAGAAATGCTTATACAATTATAGTATGAAATCTTGAGGTAATCATTGGTGCAAAACAAAAATTAATTCAGAACATTAGTTCCAGAAGTTTTTCTATAATATTATTATATAAAGAAACTAAAAGACCCCCTAGGCCTCATTTTTTCAAGGGATTAACTTTATTTTAGGAATTATTGTAGACATTTATGAGGTGACCATTTGTGCTAAATAAATCAACCTTTGACCATTGGTTATACGGAAGAAGAATTTGAAAATTTTCTATATAGAGTATATAAGGAAACTAACTGAACCCCCTAGGGGCCTTAGTTTTCATGGGATCAACTTTATTTATTTTAGAAATTATTGTAGACTTTCATAAGGTGACCATTTGTACTAAATGAAATCAAATTCTGCCCAATGGCTTCATAGTTGAAGAATTCTTAAATATTTCTATATAGAGTACATAAGAAAATTAGCCAACTCAAAAAGGGCCTCATTTTTCAAGGGATCAATTTTATTTTAGGTATTATTGTAGACATTTATGAGGTGACCATTTTGCTAAACCCCCGGGGCCTTTGGGATCACTTTATTCTGCAATTTGGTAGACATTCATAGGTGACCATTTAAAGCCAAATGAAATCAAATTCTGACGATTGGTTTTATGGAAGAAGAATTTTGAAATTTTCAATAAAGAGTATACAGTCGACATTGTATTAAGAGACCGCTCAAGGGACTGCCAAAAAGTGGTCGCTTAATGAAATGGTCTCTTAATAGATATTTTTGGAATTCCCGGCAAACAAGTCATATATACAAACTGTAAGCTAAATTGTATCATAACGTTATATTATATATCAACATGAATATGTATGTAAACTACACAATGTATTTGTTTTATATCAATAAACATCAACATGTTTATTTTTCGTCATATCTTTCGATTTTTTTAGCTGTTATGTTGAAATAATACCTTGGATCATTTGCTGACGTTTGCATTTGGTGTTCGGTGGAAAAACACAACATTTGACATCGAATTCATGGATGGATTCGGACAATTTCAAGAAAAATATTATTTAACAATGAGCTTTCTTTATGTCTCTAAGATAAATCCAGAAACCCCCGATAAATTTATTTCAAAATGGCGCCCTGGTCGTATATCATAAGACGCAATGTACATACTCTTAGGTACGAATTATTAATGGTACACATTGCATCCGGAAGTATTAATTTACCTTATTCCCAAATATTCTTTTT
>CM037782.1:55092146-55142146 GCA_021229015.1 Solen grandis | reverse complement strand
TCTACATGGGTTCTTGAAATGTTCTGGAACAGTTCTAGAGCCTCTTTAGAATCAAATGAAGTTCTACAAAAGTTCTACAAAAATTCTGAAGACATAAAATAAGAACATAAAATGTTTTGGAACAGTTATAGAGTCTTTTTAGAATCAAATGAATCAAAGTTCTACAAAAATTCTGAAGAAATAAAAAATGGAACAGTTATAGAGCCTTTTTGATGGTCATCCATGTTAAATCATGGTTGCCCATCAAATAACATGAAATCAAACATGGTCGGCCATGGTATAACCATGGGCAGCCATGGTCAGCCATGGTAGAAATAAGCTTTGATAGATTGAACATGGTCTGCCAATTGTTATGACCATGGTCGATCATGGATATAACAAACATGGTACCAGGAAAAATTAAATGGGTTTAAAAAAGACACCATAAAAAAATTACCAACACTGTGATAAAGACATGGTTTCACAAGTGTACAAGAAATTCAAAGATTTACATTAAAACAACCCTTTTGATTTTGTGACCTTTTTATTTATCTAACCAGAACAATTTGAACAAATTTTTGTAGAGGTCAAAATAGGATTAAATCGAAAGCTTATTGAATATTAGATTGAAACAAAAACGATTAAATCTAACTACATATAACTGCATGTATTACTATGACCTTTTAACTGATGTTTTAACAGAAATCTTAGGTGATTTACTTTTCTTTTTTTCCTTTTTTTTTTTTTTTTTTTTTTTGAAAACTGTTATGCATCGAAAAAAAGGTTACGAATGGTTTTCGTTCGAAAAAACCGCGCCCCGAATAAAAGTTCGGAAGTTGTTGCAAGGTTGTAGGACAATCCTACGAGGAAAAGTAGTGCCGAAAAATTGACGCTAATTTCTACGTAGATCAATGATTTTACTTATATTTTATATTTTATTTTGGAAAACCCACTCTTTAAACCTTATTTCGAAACCCAGTTTTTGTTTCGTAACTGATCTTAACTTTCCCTCTTTTAAATTTGAAAACCGAAAATAACGCAGCGGTGCATCAATCCGCCATTTTGAAAAGAACGACAAACAACAAACAGTGTAAACAATAGGTGATAACGTTATTGATTCGCAATATTTTCGCAGATGACATCCATTTTATGACGAAGGTAAGAATATTCAATAAAGTTATGAGTATTATAATTATGTTTGTAATGAAATTACTTTCCATTTATCGATAAAAAAAAATACGTGACTTTGTTTCGTCTGCAAATGGCGATGAAATTATTTTCTGCCCGTCGATGTATAACACAATCCCTACAAGGTTTAGTTGAATCGCATTTCTTTTGTTTGCTTTCCAGAATATATATATGTATGTGTTCAATATGTGCAAATTAACCTTTCAGGAAATTAAAAGAAAAATAATCGATCGCAGGTCATATCGTCCACGGTTAGCATCGTACTTAATTTTAAAAAAGGAAGGCCTTGGTGAAAAATCACTGTATATACAATAATTCTGTTAACAAATGTGCGATTCGCAATAAAACTCATTTTGGTTTACACTTAATCATCGCTTGGTTATCTTACATGTAGATCTATAAAAATTTAAGGAAAAATAACGTTATTGTTTTACTCCTTTAGATATACAAGAATTTCTGTTGGAATATTTGTTCATGACCAACTGCTGGCAGTGACTTGGAATTTTTTAACATTGAATGCTGAATGAAATTCAGCTATATTATGTCCATTGTCATTGCTGTAATAAAATGAAATCTGATTAATTTAACACAACTTTTTTGTTTTTATTTTAGCAACATGTCCAATCATGTTTTCAACAAGGATGATGCCCCCTCTTGTCCACTTTGTAAACAACACAGACTTTGAATCATGGTGATTTACAAAAGGTAAATAGACTCTTATTAGAAATGAATACATTTTTTGAGAAAAAAAAAAAGTTTCTAAGATCCTTGAAAACTGAAGTGTCGCATATCAAAGAACAACTTGAGACATCCACAATGCTACTGCCTTTACCTTTTTCATGGTAGTTTATTAGACAGGCAGTTTACCTTACATAACACTGTCCCCAGTGGTAAGGGTGTATGCCTCTGGAATTGGAAGCCTTGGGTTCCTGTCCCTAGCAGCAACGTATGAAAGTTGTAAAAGGAAAATGGCACTGTATCTCCCTTATTTGGTGCTCAGCATATTAGAATAGGTCCCAGTCGTGGTGTTGGGGATAATGCAACTTGGGAGTGGTGTCATGCCAACTATCTATGGTGTGATGCTGCAGTGTAACAGCACTATATCTCTCAAACTTAGTTTTCAAATTATAGCTGTCATACTTCTATTGCAACTGAGTTTGATTGTGGTTGAACTCAATTTCTCCTAGTTAACTGACATATTGTAAGATGGAAAAATATTTTGAATTTATAATGATGAGAAAATTTTGGTTTTACACATTTGCATGCACAGTCAGAACTTCATCTTTATTATTAATAGTGGTATGAATGGGAATAAGGATCAATGATCAAATCTGAGTAAACAATAACTGTTTAAATACAAAGGCAGGCTATAGGCTTTGCGCTTCTTAGTTATTTTACTTTAAAATCATTTTACTTTTTTTTTTTTCTTTTTTTTTTAAGTTTCAGACATGTGGGAGGAAGGAAGCTGAAGTCCTTGCAGAATATGAGCAGAATTTCAATGTTAATTTATGTGTAACATCAGCATATGTTCAGGAATGTCAACAAGGACTTGGACATTCCTCTTTCAAAGTGGAAACTGATCTCTGACCCATGGCGCATTGGATCATCAGGACCACTGATCTAAGTGAATTCAAGGAAAATCGCTTTGGAACTTGGACTTCAGTGAATTCAAGGCATCCAACAGGTGGCATAATAAGTTTTTAAAACGTTATAAGTGTTTTTAATACAATAGGTGGAGAAAGAGGAGGTTGTTCAGGACTTGGAAAATAGGCTATAGTGCATTATGAAAAAACAAAAATTATTAATTTAATAAAGGATGAAACCGGACACTGCTCTTAAGCATGGGGAATCAGTATCCATGTTGGTCACTGTAATTTGTTTGAAAAAAAAAGATTGTTTAGACTTGATACGGATGTGATGACATGAATAAAAATTATTTTTGTATCCAGCCATGTTGCCCATTTAAATCTCCTGGTCCACCATACTCACTGCATGAGTTATTTGGCACCATTAAATTTACATTTATTACCATTGAAGGTTATTGATATTTCATTTTAAATCATTGATTCACCATTATTTTATGTAAAATGACACCACCAAAATACCATTGAAAACCCATTTTATTCCATTAAAATCCCTCATTAGATACCATTGAAAATAATTTTTAATTTTTTTAGGGAGAAATCATTTGCATATTTCGGCTCATTTCAATGGAGTTTCAATGGTGTTTCAATTGAATTTCAATGGTGTTTTGATGGAGTTTCAATGGTTGCACTATTTAGTATATAAAGACTTTCAATGGTCCTTCAAGGGTTCCCCTGCGAAAATGTTTAGAATCGTTCTAGTAAATTTTAGAATAGTTCTAGTACAATAGTACTAGAACTGTTCTTGATCCACTCCATTGTATGTTCTAGAACACTTCTAGAATGTAATAGAACGTTAAATGGCACTATTTGTAGAACAATGGTTTACAAATAGTTCAGTCTATGTACTAGAACTATTCTAAAATTTACTAGAACGATTCTAAACATTTTCGCAGGGGCAGGTACCACATAAAGCCTGATCTGCAGAAAAACCACAGTTAAACCTTACCAAATTTATTTACAAAATCCTCATTTCCAGACCACTGAGGAGCAGCGAACAGCATAAAACCTGATCAGCCTGCGAGTTACTCGCAGGCTGATCTGGTTTTAGGCTGTTCGCATAGGTCTTTTCATGGTGTCCTCTATGAAGGAAAGGGTTAACTGACTGAATCACACAGGTATTCACTTCACATAATTATCACCTTTGTATAGACAAAATTCTACCGTGGGCATTTTATTGGTGATGCAAATATATTGCAAGGAGTGTTCTCTCTCTCTCTCTCTCTCTTTCTTTTTCTTTCTCTTATTATTCACATTATATTTCTGATCATCATAAATCTTTGACCCCAGATTAACAGGGGTTAACCCTAACCCACTATAATAATAAAATCAAGACCTAAGCCATGTAGCCCCTGTCACCCCAAATCCACACCCAATTCATTCCCCTCTCCCAGCACCTCAGCCCCACCTCTCAACCTATCATTTAGACCCGGGAGACACTCAAAATCCCCTAGACTCAAAATCCCCTAGGCCAAAAATTGATAAAGTGTTCAAAATCCCCTAGATGAAAATGAAGGGGTAGTCAAAATCCCCTAGATGAAAATGAAGGGGTAGTCAAAATCCCCTAGATGAAAAATGAAGGGGATTTTTAGTCTAGGGGATTTTGATATACACTCTTTAGACCCTGCCCTAACCACAGCCCCACAACATGGGGACACCCCTATTAATCTTACTAATGTGACAGGGTCCCAATGGACAGACCTCCTAAATTGTCACCCTTGTTGTTGAATGGGTGGAGACAAATTGCACACTGTCAAACTTTGTCTGCAAAATCTGGATACTTTTTACTATACTGTCTGAATCTCCAACCCCGGGGCAGGCTGATTACGATCAGAAGCCTGATCTTAATGTTGTTGCAGAAGTCACTATGTACACTTTAAGATGGTTCAGTCTAAATGGATCATTCAGTACTACAAAAGATGAAAACAATTCTGTTTATTGTAAGGCAGCAAGTAGATATATCACAAGAATAGTATGATGTAATCCTGTGCAAGCATCAAAAACATGGAAGTGTTTGAAACTTTGTTTATAGACTTCAATACAAGACCCATTGGCAGAGTTAGTTGTTTGTTGTGTGGTGGTGTTTTTGTTGTTGTTGTTTTTTTTGCATCATATAAAGTTGTACACAAGGTCTGTACAGGAAAATATTTGGAAAGTAATTTACTGATTTTGACAAATCAAAATTGTTTCCTGTTTGTACTGCTTGAAATAAAATGGGTCTGCAAATGGTGTAATATTTCAAAGATTTATAGTTTAATAACAAGGGAAGAAAAACAGCTCTAACCTAATTTTTGTTTACTGGTGAAAAAACGCTTAAGTGTGTGTTTTACACAATGTTCATTGAGCTTTCGCCAGGATACATTATGATGAGAGTCATAAAATGCCCTTATTTTGAGATGTCAGACATAAAATTTTGACAGCAGGGTCATTAATTTTTCTCCTTTACAGAAAATTAACTTTGTTGTCTCAAGAGTAAGTAATGGCCACTGCCTACAGCGAATATTTTGTTATAAAGTAAGGTGTTTATTAATCAAACAGATTCTGGGATAAAAAAAAATCTTCTATGTGGTCCATGTAAATTGATATAAAACATGGCTGTATACAACATGTTAATCATAAACAGAGAATCTGAGTGTAACATTGTCGTGGCCTTATTTTGTATTGTTGTTGTTGTTGTTGTTGTGCTTGAGCTTACTGTCCGTACAAGTTGTGAGAGTATCTCCGTCATATAGCAATGTCCAGCAAATTACAGGTGGAGGATGTCCCAGAATACACTGAGCACTAAGCCATTACCTACCTTAATCCACAAGTAAAAAAGTAGCACATTTCATACGACGTGTAAATCCAACTGATCAATTCTAGACCAAAGTACATAATATCACTGCAAAACCCCGAAAGGGTTAACCCTTTCCCTCATATAGACTCATTTTGACGCACTCAATAGGTACCACATAAAGCCTGATCTGTAGAAAGCCAAACTCAAACTTTACCAAATTTAATTGTAAAATCCTCATTACCAGACCACTGAGGAGCAGCGAACAGCATAAAACCTGATCAGCCTGCAAGTTACTCGCAGGCTGATCTGGTTTTATACTGTTCGCATAGGTCTTTTCATGGTATCCTCTATGAGGGAAAGGGTTAACTCAAAGTGGCACAGTTTGTTATCACTTTGCACTTGCCAATACTACTATGATAACCACCACTGCCAGATGATACTATGGTATACTTATCCTACCACTATGCTGCTATGACTACTACTACCAGTCATTCTACTACACAACCAATCTATCATCCTTCTTCTACAGTTCTACTGATACTTCTACTAAAACAACTAAAACAATGTCTACTTTATGAGTGACTTGACTTGTCTATTTGAGTTTACCGTCGCTTCGACAGAATTTCAGTCATATAGCGACGTCCAGCTAATTACAGGTGGAGGAAGACCCCGAATGCATGGAGGCATCTGGGTAGAACCACCGACATACCACAAGCCAGCTGGAAGGCTTCCTCACATGAAAATCCGAATGACCCTGTCGGGATTAGAACCCACGTGGTGAGGGGCTGAGTTAGTGTTAAAGTCAGCGACTTTACCCTCTCGGTCACGGAGGCCCCCACTTTATGATTCATCTACAACTCCTACCAACACACTCAATGACTGTAAAGCCTTCAGAACACCCAATGGGCTAACATTATTAATTAGTACCCATAAACATCCACCTTAACTGAATAATATATCAGAGGTCATGACAAAACTATCATCACTTGATTGGCAGCCAGAAAACATATGCAAATATCTTCATTTGCATAAATTATGGCAAAGCTACAAACATGAGCCTCTCTATGTTTGCTTGATTGGTACATTCCCCTCTGTCCCTGTTCATAATTGTTTATATCATTCCTTGACAAGTTATGGGTTGCTTACATGCATACATTGCCCTGTTTATAAGCAATTCATAAGCAAAAGCTTGGTAACCATTTTACCACTCACGATATTTCTTACTGCATCTGGATGGACAGTAGCAAAACCAGTGACCTGACTAGATGCAGTTTTCATTCTGTACACAGCTTTGCCATGTTTCCCCCCCAACTTCAAGGTATTGGAGGCTTCACTAGATCTACCGGAGGCTTCACTAGATCTACCGGTACTAACAGGTTGACCTGGTTTTGATATACCCATCATTTAACCATTCCAAAGTGTTTTTTTCTGTCTTTGTCTTTCTATTTTCTTCAGTATACAAACGACTTATAACCACAAATGAATTTAACTTATGAATCATAACTTTAAATCTATGTCTTACCCAAAAAGTTTATTTTTATTGGTGCATGATTTTAATATACTGAAGTGTATACATTGTATATGGGTATATCCTACTGGGTTTGCCCTGGTACCCTCTGGTGATAAGGAAGCAGGGAGATTTAACTGTGAAAGGAGTAGGACCTTATACACAGCCCTAAGCAAACAAATCAGTCAAGTTCAAATTGAAAATAAAAACTTCCCAGATAAGACCCCTTCACAACTGAATGACCAATATTACTATCCCTTTCCAATTTATAACCATCAACCAAAGATGTTTACTCAATTTTTTGATAACACCCAAACTCTGCCCTCAAACAGTTTAGAAAGTGGACATGAAAGAGATTTCAATCTGTCAACAGGCGTTATAAATCACACAACAACTACAGGCTTCTGATACAATTAATGGGCTGCTGCTAGGGGAGGTAACACAATTTTATCAGCAAACAAACTCTTTTAGAGTTACTTCCCCTGCTTGAGATGTATCAATTCATATTTGTTCAATAATATAAGTAAAATACAGTCAACGAAATACAGGCAATGAAAACATGACATACAAGATGCCTATTACAAATATTATAAGATTTACAAATCAATGACAGCTAACATACCAGACTTCTCTTAATATGGAGCAAAAGCAGCGGTACAGAATATCCGAGACATCTCTCCCATTTTCTCATTGTTGCATCACATATCAGCGGCCATGTTTGATATCAGTGTCTACATGTGTACAGTCTGGACTCAGATTAATATGTCAAAGGTGTTCTTTCCTCATTATGCTGGGGGACAGCTGATAATTGGTGTTTACTTGAAATTATAGTGGTTCCCAGGTAAGGCTACAATTACACGTCAATCTGAGGTTGTCATGATCCCTGTCTGTGTTTACACCATACTGTCATGGTCATGCAGGTTTCTGTCCTCATGATTATGTCATTTTTATCATACTCAACAAGCAGTCATGGCCATGTTATTAGGGTTCATTGTCATCAATTTATCAACTGTCTCCAAAATGCATGTGAAATAATAATCTGAACATAATTTACTTAGTCCAATGTGATTCCTTTAAGAACACAAAATCTATGGCTAAGATGTTTTATTAAAACCTTTCATATCTATTAGCCCTGTAAGTATAATTTTATCTGGAATTATAAAACAAACATACTGATGTACAGTGTAACTCTAGAACATATCAGTCAAGTTCAAATTGAAAAAACAAAAAAAAAAAAAAAACATCCCTGATAAAACCCCTCCACTTTCAAACAGCACATAATTATGTCTACTTAAGAAATTGCTTCTACAAAAACACACCCCAGACAGGATCAAGTATTAAAACATTAAATGACCACTCCTTGTGCAGTTATTGCAAGATGTCTGCCTACATCCGCGTGTGGATATATCAGGTCTACTCAAGAGAAGGATGATTGGAAAGGTCAAGATTAGGGTTGTATCCTCATGCAGTTGCTAAACATGATATTAATGTCCCTTCAATTTGCCAATCATGACAATATCATACTTTTTCCCATTTAAAACGAGAAAATAATTTTGAAATTTAATAATCATATCCTATATAACTCTATGTTCATTAGCAGTTCAAAAGAGATCTGTTTGTATCTTATAAATAGTCCAGTTTTATGTATTAACATTACCATGCAGAGCGATACAGTTGCATATTCTGGCTATGAGATAATCACTTTCTGACATCTAGGCTGTCAGTTATCTGAAACCTCTTTTCCTAGCAAACAAAGTGCCTGTAAGTATCTGACAACTTCTTCATTCAGATGTGAGAGACTGACAAAAAACTGCTTAGGCTATAAAAACTTGAACTTTTAATTGCTAACACATCACATTCACAGGTAAACCACAGCCATCCACAAGGTCGTGTTCACCCACCATATTTATAGCATGTATTTACACATCGAATGCAATCTTATCTCAATACCTGTTGGAAAACATCAAAACATTGCCTGTAATTAACAAACTGGTGCATATGATTAGCTTGAATGTTGTCAGAAAAGTGTATCCCAGTCATGTGTCAACGCATCCATCAACAGCTGACACACGCTCATCCGCAACACTCAGATGTAAATGTGTATTCTTGTTTTCATATCAGGGATAAATTGTATTAAAATCATATAAATTTTCTACATCCTAACCAAACTGTGCCCAGAGTAAACTTCATCCACTTCAGAAATATAATTATCAATCTAACTACATGTACTTTGCAATGGTTATATAATAAATTTTAAAACTCACCTGAAAAGTGTATTCTCCTGGCTTGAATAATGCATCCTCCTGACTATCACCAACACCATTTGTATCAGTTGATTTTTCACTTATCCTACTTTTTCTTTTATGAGACGGAATCAGTTCTTTGAATTGAAACTGAGCTAGAGCAAAGTCTGCCACAATCTTTTTACCAAGAGCACCTCGAGCTATACTGATCTCAATACTGTCATCGAAATCATTTTCTACATCCTCAAGAGTACTTACAACAGTTTCATCACTTGTTTTTTCTCCATCAGAAGCATACTCAGATATCGAATACAGACTTCTACTAGGAGATTCAATAGACTCTTCAGTTTCATTGTCAACATCAAGATGCTTTTTAACTGGTTCATCTATAGCATCTGTACTATCAGTCTTACTAACTATGGGTAAAGGTTCTGATAGTTTATACAAAGACCCTCGACTGGAAGACTGACTACTTTCACTGTCATCCTTATCAACATTTTCTTTTGAGAGACTTTCAGTGCTCTGATTGTAACTTCTCCGACTAATATAGTTTCTTGCCCTTTCATGGACAAAAATACCTCTATCGCTTTCCAAGGATCTACTGCGTTTTTCGGGCCCAATGGGTGTTGAGCCAGTGAATCTCTCTAAAGACCTACTACGCTTTTCATAACCATACCCATAGTATTCATCTGGATAGAGTCTTCTCCCTATAATATTTGACATGTGTTCTTTGATCTTTGTTCTGATCATACTCTCAGAGAGATTCATCCTGGATGAAGAATCATAATGGGAATAGTCAGACCTTGAGGATAATGACTTATAGTCTAACCTCAAACTGCTCGACCTTGTGCTTCTATCTGACAAGTCACTTTGGGAGGATGTGCAATATACAGGTCTCTGTCTGGTATGTTGTGTGATCACAATAGCTTGCGATGGCTGCCTAGGTCTTGGATGGTACTCAACATGTTTTGTTTCTTCATCTTCAGAAGACTTCATGAAAAGTTTTTCTTGAGATTTCCGTCTCTCATTCGCTCTCGAGCACACTTCCTTGAACTTCCGCTTCAAGCATACGTTCATAGACCCTGATTCTGTCTAAAGAATGGACATAGACATCCGACAGTAAGTGTTTTGCTTTTTTATCTTCATCCATTGCTGCAAATGCTGAATCTGTATCTAGAGAAGCATCAGAAGAATCACCAGGATCACAATGAAAGTACCTGGGTGATACCAGGGCTAGAGTTTCTAAGGACACAGGGGACCACAAATTGTAATTTGGACCATCAGTTTGGTCATAGCCCCTTTTAATTTTGATCCCAGCTTCAGATTCTTGAAAAGGTTTTAACTTGGAATGCGAAACTAGACTAGATTGAGGGGCATACTCAGTCTTTGTTTTCCTCTCAAGAACTGCAAGTTTTTCTTTCTTACATCTCTGAAGTGAATCTGAATATTTTGATGGAAGATCAAGTGTCAAGTTTGTTGAAAACGAAGCATGCTTCTTCAAATTTTTATCTTCTTCCTTTCGTCTTCTTTTACCATCTGAAGGTTTGGTTTCCTTCAGAGAAGACTGTGAGCCTGGTGTGGATAAATATTTAGTAAAGAGTTCAGTGCTTACAGGTTCTAGTCTATTGAATGAGACAGTACCATCTTCTACAGATTTTGAACTCCAATCTGAGTCTGGTTTTGATCTCTCCCTTGAATCATAATGAACTGTTCTTTTTGCTGTCAGTGTATCAGAGGATTGTTTTTTCACTTTCACCTTTTGTCCATCTGACTTAGGTATTCTCAGTGTATTGTGTACTGAATTACTAAAACACTCTTTAGACTCTTCTTTTGCACTTCCAAAACAATTTAGCTCTTGTGAAGTTGCACTAATGGTAGATTGAGTTTTCCTCTTTTTCTTATTTGGAGGTGGAGATTTGGATTTTTGCTCCTTATCAGCATTTTGAAGAAGATCTGATATCAAATACCCATTGTTATTTAATGTTTTTACATTCTTATCTAACACATCAGTCTGTTCTTTCACTCTTGGAGTAACTCTAATTCTTTGCCTTGTCTCAACACTGCACCTTTGTAACCTTAATGCACTTGTCTCACTACCTCTGTCATCCAAGCCTCTAAACTTCACAGAGACTTCACTTGTGTCACTCTTTATATTCTTAGTATGAACACCAAGACTGATGCAAGTTTTCTTTGGCCGAATAGTCTTAAACCTAAGTGAGTGTAGCCAAAGATTTATCCACTTGCACATAAGCCATATCACAACCAGGAAGTCCAACATGGTTGACTAATCTTTTGCGACAGTCCCAAACTTGTGGTCCAATGTCTATTCCAACAGCCCAGTCCACATATGGTGGAATCCGTGAATTCCGTTGCTCACTGTACATGGAAGAAATCAATACACTGTCTTGCAAATTCCAAACTGATCTCAGACCACTGCTTCAGCTCTTACATTACTACACAATTGCGCAATATCTGTTTTCCATAACAGTAGAGAGAAACTTGAAAATACACTTAATTCTTTCAACTGCCACAAACACTGAGATTTCAATTTGATGGTGAGGACTAACACTTTCCAGTCTGATACATAGCCTTACACTCAGAACCACCCAACATTACCAAATCAGTGACATTCCTGAATGATAACCAGAAAAGATCATTGTTAAACATGTCCAATCACTGATAATGAGACATCCAGATGACTTGTGTAATAATTGTGAGATATTGATCTAGAAACACCTTGCCACTCAAGGTTAACTATAATACAACCTGTAATTAGGGAGTGGGCCAGAACCCTGAGGGGAGAGCTGAATACATCATGTACCACTACATGTAGCTGGTTGGCCAAGTCACCAGAGATAACCAGAGATGGTTAGGTCATCAGTGCTTAACACACTCAACAAAAGTTCACATACCTTCTCAATTATTTATCTCGTACTCACAGCAAAAGCCTTACAATAGAAATCACTGAAGTAATTTAGTCATTGCATTAAAAAAACACACACTAGGAAAGGAGTCATACATGTTAAGCACTAGCTTCTAAGCATGATCATTAATTAAGTAAATCCCAAACCTAGAGTTTCAATAGTCCAGGCTTCAGTTCCCAAAGTATTCTTCACCCACTTTTATGAGCAGAAACAGTACCTTTAATTAGATGTTAATGTAAGCGAGATGTGAGAAGAATTATTCCCCCTTTACTCAATGTTATCTAAAAGCTGTGGCCAAAAATGGAAACTATGAAGACACTTGAAGCTAACACAAGAAGTTGAGATAAAACGAAGGCAATGGGAACACTGGACACATGGCTCACCTAGTGGCACATATAAGAGGTGTGCCTTTAAGGAACTAAACCAGGCAGATTTCAAAAGTTTATGTTACTCAATTTCAAATATTATTACTATTTAAGCAGAAAAGACAACAAACAAAAACTGACTTAAATTATGGTTATATGGTTTTCAAACATCAATGCTAGTGTATATCTCAGGAAAACCAGTTCTAGTGGATGAGTGCCAAATTAGACTAAGAATTATCAGTGGGTATCTCTACACCAGCTGCCTGGTGAACACCAAACCCTTCTACATTCCAATCAAGTCATGGCCAGTCTGCAGTTCATCATGACATTCTAGCTTAAACTGTACAAGCCAACACCTAGTCCTTCATTTGTAAAGTCAAAAGCAACATTAAAATTAAAAAAGATCTAGTTTATCACAATAGGTTGTATTGCCACTCTTCTACGGTCAATAAAAAGGAAGGATCCTCAGCTGTAGTAATTAATAATAATGAAAATAAAAATAAAAATCTTAAAAATGACAAATTTGGTACTTATGACCTACATAGTATGCATTCAGGTTTTGATTTTAATAAAAAAAAAAAAATACAAAATGACATAGAATTTTATAACAGAAGAAAGATTACTATTCGTCCATTATAAAATACAATGTAATATTTCTCATTAAAGACATCTTATAGTTGAGTTGAGAGATTGAAAATAATTTGAGAGCATGTAAATAAATGCATTTTAATAAAATATTTAAGCTACATGTCAGTGATCAAATTTTCCCTCTTGATTGAATGATACTTTTATAATTTGGATGAATTGTAAATTTCAATCCCTATCTTCGTTAGTACAGAGATCTTCCCATTGATTCCACAAGGACTCAGACTTTTTAAAAACAGACTTTTTTTTTTTTTTTTTCTGAAACTTACGATACATCCAGACATAATTTAATTTCTTTCTCACTGAAAGAGATTTTGATATTTTTTGTTTCCTTTTCAATCAGTTACTGTTCTTGATCATTTTCTTCTCTAATCATATAATGATATTGTTAGGGTTAATTACTTTGAATTTAGAAAAGAAAAGCCAGACTTATTATAAATATGCAAAGAAAAAATACAATGATATGAAATAACCAGCCTGATATATTCCAGTACAGTTAGTTATTAATGCAGCTCTAATAGATCATAAAGCTCAACAAAATTGACCACTGGCTTCAAAGACAGACAGTCAGTCAATGTCCATTAAAATGAGGGAGCCAGACAGAATTATGCGGGGAAATTAAGGACGGGTTTCCTTGTCTGCCATGATTATAAAATGCCCTCCTCAGCCACAATACAGATTGTGTCTAAATGTAACCAAGCCTTCAGACAGAAGACATTCGCAAAAAAGTCACCGAATCTCCAAGTGATAGGGAAATATCAAGAGAATCCAATTACTGGCCAACATATATAACCACTGACACTAAAGGTATCAACACAAAACGAGGTATGGTATCATGCCCTCTATGCCAGAGGTTACTGTTAAGGCATTGCAGTGTGATTCATTAATGGCAATAAATCTGCATCCAGTATACATCAAAAATAGAAAAATGGTTGCTTTAACGCAAGATAAAGCCTGATGATTACACAAAATGAAACAAAACTAATGATAATCAACAACCAGTATATATCTAGTTTAACCCTTAACATTATATACAAATGACAATCTGCATCATGTTTCACTGTTTATTAAACCTGATCAGTCTGTGGACAGCTCTTTAGACCCTACCCTCTCATCTGACAGTTGAAGTAGGTAACAACCAGTATAAGAATGTGATATCAGCCGGGGGTAACCGGCAGGTTGATCAGGTTTTATATCAGTTGCTTAGGTCACTTTCCTGACACAGTAACTGATGTGGTACAGGAATAAGTTTCAAACTCCTCTGTAGCTTTGGAAACCATCTTGTATATCCCCAATTATGTTGCAATTACCATGTTGACAATTCCACATTTCCATATCAGATCATATTCACTAATGCTTTGATATGCTCAAGTAAAACTATCATTTTTATAAAGCTGTTCTGTTCAATTATAAATAAATTAAATGTTCAAACCATGATTCATTGTCATAAGTAGTATAATACTGAAAATGAAAAAATGTTGAATGTTTCACTAACAATGTATGGATAAGAACAGCTACTCTGGACATAATCCTAAACACAAATTTATGAAGGTAACATTTTGAATACACAGATACTGATTCCAACCAAAAACAGCATATAAAATCAAAGTATAATTAATCCTGTTAATTAAAACACATATCTTATTAATTATTCCTCAATTTAAATAAAATCATATCAACATTCATCCACTATCCTGAAGTCCTTAATTAGGTATGATGAAGCAAACATAATTATTTCACGTCCTATTGCCACATCACAAAATTCTAAGATCATGACAAAGTATAAGAACAATCAGTATCAGATAAACAATCAGTTCAATGTTATGTCCTGTACATATGCATAATTAATGCTGCACCGCTCGAGAACCGCCGTCATTTATTCCAAGTACGTCTCAGCCTCCCTCTCCTCACATCCACGGGTCTATGGCGGCCTGGTACATACATTCACATACACACTGTTCAATACTTCACGCACAAAGCGGCACAACTACGTCACTCTCTGGCAAATCTTCAAATCCTGCTCCCCACACCAGTGTGGTTCTCCCCCCTCCTCAATACTCCTCGCAATATTCTGAAACCTCTCTACCTTAACCTTGGCAGTTTCTCTCTACCAGTCATTATGGCATGTTAAGAATAGACCTTGGTAACAGCACTTCCTAAGAACCCAGATTAGACAAAACCCACTCCTGAAGAGTACTTAAATAGTTATCAAAGACAAAAAAGAATCTAACACAGACGGAGAATGGAATATAATGAAATGTAGAATGATTTACCTTCCATAGATTTCATTACTTTTCATTTTTATTAAGAACTATCACTGAAGATGAGTCATATCCCAACCAAATACCTTGGTTCAATTTATGATACAGAGTCATCATGATCAATTGATTTTTTCTTATTTTTTGGGTTGGTTGGGAGAAAGGGATTTGTTTAATTATTATTCTTTTTAAATTAGAATAAGTTAGAATATTCTGAGTTTGACTCAATTTGAAACTACAAATTATTGCTTGAAAATATAAACCAATCACAAACTGATTGAAAAGTTTCACATCCTAATCCCCTGCCCTGATCCAATCCAGGTAATTCCATAGAGTTCCGATACTAATTGGGTTTCACCATTTACCTTATGTAGACAGGTTTTGATGCCTTAAGCAAACCCAGATGACCCAGATCATATCTGTTTCCTCAGTCTGCCCATATACCAGTAACAAATATACATAAGTTAATGGTAAGTATAAACATATAATTGTAAATGAGAAAAACTGAACACTGCCACAGAAATATAGGACATTGTAACCTTTCCAGCCAGAGTTCAGGACTTGGCTCTGTCTAAGGTATTATCCATATATGGATAAGATATTATTCCCAATTTTCACCTGAGAATGCCAATTAAAATCATCAGGAAATCCTGAAATCTACCCTGATAATTGTCAGATAAATAACAATACAGCATTATAATTTGCAGGTGAAATCCGTTTCTGCAATTATATATTGATGACAGACCTATAAATCATCTATCCAACTGAGGTCTGCAAAAAGTTGAACAGGTCTGTGTGCCAAAGGCTAAAGTCATTTACTATTACTAAGTATAGTCCTGGAAACCACTAGAGAAATTTATCATTCATGGGGAAGAAAATGCCTTCTGCCTAGTAAGGTAATAGTGTTACATGTAATGGCCACACATAGCCCGATGATTAACCCTTTCCCTCATATAGACTCATTTTGACGCACTCATTAGGTACCACATAAAGCCTGATCTGCAGAAAGCCAAACTCAAACCTTACCAAATTTAATTGTAAAATCCTCATTACCAGACCACTGAGGAGCAGCGAACAGCAGAAAATCTGATCAGCCTGCGAGTTTTCATGGTATCCTCTATGAGGGAAAGGGTTAATACCTACATTTTAATACAGGAGGAAATACAAAAACAAAACTATTGAAGAATATAGATTCTGTATCCGTCAATAAGCATGCAGACTGATAATTTTTGGCAGGAGTTGAATCATGTGGGAATCTTCACTGCCAAAATCTATAAGAACACTGCAAAATGCACAAGGTTAGACATTAAGTCTGTATGATTATAGCAGAGTCATGTCTTACCGTGGTATCATGTTCAGAATACACAAAGCTTCTGAGTACAATCACAGACAACAAATATTTTCATCATATCACAAAAGTGACCAATACCACCAACAAAATCCTTAAACTCTCTCATTTTTATGAACTCCAATTTATTTAAACTTTTATGTCAATTGGGAAAGTAATTCATTTAATCTACTAAACATTCTTGATGGTTCTTGGGTTGGACCAGGACTTTATTTTCATCCTAGAGGGTCAAGAAAGACTCTCTAGGATGAAAATAAAGTCCTTCACAAAGGACCAGGACTTTATTGAAAATAAAGTCCTTCACAAAGGACCAGGACTTTATATTCATCCTAGAGGGTCAAGAAAGACTCTTGCCCCCCCATATATATCTATAACTACTGGACCACACACAACTTCATCAGACTTGTGAAATGGACAGAAAAATTACTGATCACAGTTGATCAGACCTTTTATTCACCATCCCTTGATTAATGAGGCACTAGCCTGTCTGGAAAGGCTGACATGAGTAGTCCTCTATGGCAATGAATAAGCTACACATCTTTCAAAAGTATTATTATAGTGTAGCTTCATCAAACCTCTTTGAAACAGAATGTTATTACAATTCTGTGCTGCTCTAAATGACAATGACCAATATATAAGAATGTGTCTGGGTTGACATCAAATGCAGCTTGAAAATGGAAATGCACTGTGTGAAAAATTACGATGAAGAACTTAAGGCTTCAAACAGTCAATTCTACCCAGTCATTAGATGGTAGATCGCACTGTTGCACTGAGCACTGAGGTAATATCCCCCTACCTTGACCTTTTATCCCATTTCCATGGAAACCAAGGCAAGGTCAAGGTAATGCTATCTGGTTTAACCTCTTGAACACAAAGGTTGCCGAAAAATGTCTTTTAAGATAGATGAAAAATGTTTAAGTTCCTCAAATGTTGAAAGTATCTTAAGAACATAGTACTTATTTAACATGAATTATTTCCAAGGAAATAGTCGGGGCATGTTGTCCATACAAAACAGCCAATATACAGTAAACAGATTTCTTTCATTAAGGAAGGACGAAAGCTTTATGTCTGCACAGCTAGTCTTATCCCTAACCTCATTAGATATCTCCTGAATACAATTATGCAACACACACATTTAGTATGCATCTCTTAGATACAGCAAATCAACAATAGGGGACATCTGTCTGTAGAGGAAGTAAAGGTAATAATCATCAAGATGTTCATGTGTTATATTTTACAACTGAATGAGAGTTCTCAACCATCAAAGGACTTTCATATTACTTCCTTATGACTGATATAAAGAAATCACACTGCAGTTTACCTTACAGACATGTTGCATGATACCATACCCAGTCACATATTATCCTGAAATAAGACTGACAAGTCTTTAAATGTTGAATCAAAACCTTGTCTACTGACTAGTAATTCATGACAAGTGTTCAAACCTACTACTCCAGGACTCCCAAGCAAGTCAATAGCAAATTCAATCAAAACATTGTAAATAAAGTTAGGCCAATGACAACCCAATTAATTAACAAGCTAATTTACCTTCCTACCAAGTTCAATGAAAATCCAAAGAAAAAACATTAAGACTGTAAGCAGTATATGCATCAACAGTCCCTCTACAACTTTATCCATGCCCATTTACCATATCAACACAAACACATATAATAAAATCTGGAAGTCCATATCAGTTAAGACATCCAAGCACATAAAAATCATGCAGGCTATACCAACAGTCTGTAGTGGCCACTCAGCACTGTACACAGAGAGTGTCCCAGGAAGACTGACACAATGTCCATAACACATCTAACTCTTGACATCTCTAACAATTTTTTTATGCTTCCTACTGGATCCTCAAATGTAATATCTACATATATAAGACCCACAAGTCCGGTTTAGCCTCAAAGCTTAGCAAACAGCTGACTGAACAATCATCAAGAACGATCAATTACAATGGTGACCTTGATTCCCTGTTCACATGTATCACCACAGCTGTCTATACCTATCTTTTCCATGTTACACAAGATTTCCCGGTACGTCCTTTCCTTGATCAGTTTTTACCACAACAATTCCCTCTATTACCTGCATAAAACAATATCAGTCTTCCAGTCCAGAAACTCAAAGACTGATCAGGTTTTACACTGTACACTACAAACATTTATAAGCCCACTGAAAACCTAATAAAACTCAGAACTGCAGTCAGGCTGATCATTTTTACAAGTTTCATAATAATTATCATGGTATAAAAAGATTTATCTTTACAACAATTTTACTCTACGCATGTGTTAAATTCTCTTTCCACTCCTTCTACAAATTGCATGGTTCAAGTAACTGAGACAAAAAGTATGCTAAAACAATCCATAATTTTCGCTATCACTAATATCAATAATTTATTGGTGCATATGAATGAGGTGTACACTCCTTACAGAATAATGTGTTTACTCAAAGCCTTGTGTTTATGGCCATAAATCATGTATACATCCTCCTCATGAATATTCATGAGATAAACCCTCCAGGTACAAACACAACTTTCTTCATTTCCTCATGGAATATTCACTTCCCTCATTGAAAGCACTGACCAGGTAAGCTACATGGCATCATGTGCAATGCCTGTAATCCTACACCCTAAATGTCCTTCAGACCAGGCAATGAATTCCAGGTCTTACTTCAGCTTGATTAAGTTATTCATTTGTCAATACGTCACATCATAGAATTGTATAGACATTAAACTCATATTCCAACTGGTACACCCACACCTGTGTCATTCAGAGCTTGAAATAAGAAAATCTGAGTTAGCAAGAACAACCATGATTGTCATAAAACCCTTGTATACAGTTACCAGTATCACCTCAAAACGCATCTTTTTATTATGAATCATGTATTCAGAGATTACTTCTGAAAGAATGAATTAGAGATTTAATATTTCTCTGAAGATACATTAATGTGAATGACAAATATAATCATGCTTTCGCATAAGAATTCTAAAACACATTTATTTGTTTTTTAAATTTCTTTCATGGCATTTTTTATCTACCAAACAATTAACAGAACATAATTCCTCCCTTAAAACCTTGCATAATTTTATATGAATGATGACAACGCCACATAATTATCTTTCTAGTGGTTCCAGACAACAACTTCAACATCCAGGTGTTCTGCTTGTGAATCCTTCACATAACCCTTCAAAACCTACAGCTGAATGGCTCCTTCCCCACTTCAAGAGAGACACTTTCAAAAGACATCAAATAAAAAACATTTTGATTTTTAAATCCTAAACACATTTCAAACAGAATACTATTACCACAAATTGCAATTTGTATCAGATCACATGATTGGTCAAATGATATGGTCACATAACTGTCATGTGATCTATGAAATCTTTCTCACACATATTACCAGCTGCCTCGAAATCTAATATAGTTTTGTTATAAAACTGCCATAAAAAGAGTAATAAGCCTGCTTTCAAATATTTGTTTTAACTGTTTCCTTGTCAAGATAAGCTTTAAAATATAGAAACAGTCACACGAAATTAATTCCTTGAAGGAAAAAAATCCACTTCAGAAAAACTGGACAGAATACTGCGCAATTAAAGATATCACTGCAACACACACTCCCTCCACAGCAGATACCAGCTAAACCTGCTGGTGTTTTATGCATGTTGTTGTTGTCACAAACAAGTATCTACCAACATGTTCACCTTGACAGAAAATCCTGACTCCTGAGATGAGACGTATAAACACAATATATTCCTTGCATCAATGATACACAAATATAGCCTATGTGTAACTGCGTCATCTATTCATAGTTAAATTTCAATACTCCAAGCTTTATGACTGCAAAACAACATCATTAGTAACAACTTTCTAAATATCATGATAACAATCATTCAATATTCATCCACGTAAGCACAAATGCAATTAAACATGAAAATAGCCTGAAACTTGGTAGCTTTGAACAGCGTGACATTTAGAACTTACATAAATACATTCTGTGATGTATTTGTTCATTTCAATAGTATTTGTCAAAAAGATTATCTGATTTCCTGTCTCAAGTATAAAGTTATAAATGCTATATGTACCAGGCTAAGCTAACCTCACTGAAGTAGGAGTAAAACAAGAGTAATCCTCTCACACAACTTATTCAAGTGTAACGGGCAAATATAGCAGAATTCAGCATTTTTCACTCTATTTTTGTAATGATTTTTTAAGGTTAATTTAGTTACAAAATTAGTCATAATGTAAAGCAATTTGCTGGGTGTACTTGTAATGCCTTTTTTTTTTTTGGCTTTGAGTACAGGTTTTTTTTTTTTTCTGTTTCTTTTTTTGAATACAAAAAAATAGAAATTCAATGAACACTGGCACCTTAATAATCAACGATTTAATGCTAAGTCTCAATAGCCGGCCAATGAAATGTTGAAAGAAAAATTGGTATACCAGGATTCAAAGCCCCACTTACAGGGTAGGTGCTTTATCAATGGAACCTGCACACAAGTTTCTTCCTTTGTTATGAGTAAAACTGGAACTTAAGACAGAAAACAAGACAGAAGAGTCATGACTATCCAAGAAGCAGAATAATTTGATTGTTCCAAAACAATACCCCACCCTATGTCTCACCACCTCAATTCCTGTCAACAAGTGATCCTTATCTTTACTTTGATCTATTGCCACATAAGACAATACCCCTATCCCATCTCCCAGCAACCCATATCCTGCAATGTGCACTGCAACATCGTATGGATCATTGGAAGAGTTGACAACATAAAACACCTGATCGATCAAGTGTATAGTTTACTAGATAGACCCGGCAAGGATAGACACCTTAATGCATACTAACCTCATTTTTCTCTGCCTATATCAATTTATCAAGGCACATAGCAGACAGTTAATTGTTTTCTTCACAATGTCTTACAGTTTAGTACAGAGTTTTAATGCAGAAATTTGCACTATAAACAAACAAGAAATTCTTTGACAATTCTTTTATTTTTAAAAGCCTGCTTTCCTTTATAAATGTATGCCAAGGCTCTAAGAACATAACTTAGTACCAGGAAAGGTTGTCTTTGACAAACATATCCATATAATGTCCACACAAAGTTCTAATTAATCTCTTTCCCTACACATCTTCTTGCACTTTCTACTGGTCAATTCAAATCCACTATTCAAGAATTTTTCTGCACACCAGGTCCAACAGATGAACCAGTCACCTTTTCCAATACTTCCCTTCCATCACATGTATGATTCTGCATCACTATCACAATTATAATCACTGATCATTTTTCTCATTTCTGAATCGTATCACAAAATTGTATTTCATCATTTCCACAATCATCACCTCAAGAATATAAAGCTCTGTATTCACTAAAATTCTCAAAACATGTGTTACATATACCGCCATTGTAATAAGAGGACACTATGAAATAAGCACTAAGAACTTTTGTGAATACAAGGCCTGATCACAGCTACATTTACATCCCTGGATGTCCCCAAGTTCAAGCCCATTCAAAAACATGTGATTCTATTCCATGCTGGATCCTGAATTCCTTGCTGGGAACCAAACTCTCTCCTGCTTCACCACTTCCATAATCCGTCTGCGCTATAACAAACCACCAATAAACCATCAATACCCTGCATGTTTTCACACTAGGACGAATCTATCCAAAACTAGCAATTATTTTGACAATTTCAGATTATTTCGGAGGAATAAACACACAATGTACAGAGGAATTCCACATCAGTTGCCACTACATATTGCTCATACCCTAGTTATAAATCAATTTCCTTTAATCAATAGTAATTGAAAGTATATATTTTCCTCTCATACTGAATTTTGTTCTTTACAGAATAGTTTTCTTTAATCTGATGCTCTACTCATGCCACTGGCAATTCCAGTAACTTCTTCAGCCACTAAGTGGTCACTAGGTGCAATGTAGTGTCCAGTTATTACCACTGTATTGAATATCTCCCCTGATCATTCTCCCAGAATCCTTGGCACAAACAGCGTATTGAACAAGAGTCTGGCTTTTATCACACAATGTTTACATACATATTTTAAAGTATCTCGTCTTCAATATGTCCAGACAGTAAATATTCTTGTGTAGGCTCATACACATTGGTATTTATGTCTGTCTGTATGTTTCAAAATTTTATCCAAAGCAAAAACAATGAAGTATAGAATTCCTCTATGTTCCTCTCTCTCCCCTCCTCTGTCTCTCTCCTTCTCTCCCTAAATCTCTTTATATCCCTTGCTATATCTTTTAAAGCAACTGGGAAAAAAAACACACACAAAACAACAACAGACTATATTGCAATACAATTCATTAACAGAATTTATAGCCTAATGCAATTTGTCTTGTATAAGATAACAGTTAACAATCAGACAAATAATATTACAATCTGTTCTGTTCTGTTCAATCAGGAGCAACACCAGCCATCAGGTCAGTCTCTGTATCATGGTTTAACAACAATAACACCACAGTATAATACGGCCCTCTGACAGTCCTGATAAGTAACACTGACTGGTCATACAGATCACTATGCATGGATCTTGCGAATTTAGAACCCTCCCTCATGTAATATTTAGAATAAAATCAATTACTTTTGGCACCACCTCCCTGCGTGGCAAAACCCTTGTAACAAGACAGATCATAATATTGGGGAACTTTGTATCTTGGAGTTTCACAGAACAAGTCTTCATCTTCTTTTGAGACTCAAGTCAACAAAGAAATAAAGTTAAGAAAAACACAACATTTTCAATTATCAAAGCCATGCAGTAATCTAACATAAATTGCAATCTTAAAAAAGAGCCATTGTCAATTGCAGACCTTTTTTTAATTCTAGAATATGCTTTATAATTGTCAAAAAATCAAAATAATTATTTTAAGGGAACAGAAATTTTATTATCTTTTATTATTTACTGGTATCTACACATGCTATCACATAATTATTTGAACTGAAAGCCTACATGACCTTCCTATAGACACAAAATACTGGTCCAGTCCAGGAACTAGCATGAAGAATTAGTATCAGTTGTAAGAATTTATTTCACAGTACACATAAAATGAAATTAAAACATAAAACCATATTTAAAGTCACAAGCAATCTTGACAATGACAAACAGGAAACAACTGAAGATGCAGATATGCACCTTTATGAAGTGGAATTCCATGATAAACAACTGTTTTAAGATTCAATTAAAATATATGGCAGAGATCTGCACTGGATATGAAACACTTGAGATTTATTTTATATAGATTTCATAAAGCTCAACAGACAGACATTTTATGGGTGGATATCAAATATTGTACACAAATGCACAAGGAGCCTGATGCAAATAAAATTATGTAAATTTAAGTTTGAGAACATTAACTTAAGTATGTGTAAGGAAAAGAAGGATTTATTCAGGGTTTCAGCATACAACCTTTATCTCTCCCAGAGAATTACTAATAGGTTCCCTCATTCATTTTCATCTCCCTATCCCTCTTTACTTCATTTCATGCTTCTTTATCTCCTTCTTTGATTGTCTATTGTCTTCCAATTAATTAGGTAATCACATGCCATATATTACAAACACTGTGAACATTGTGTGTCCAGCTTTTCAGGTCTGACTGTTTATAGTTTCCCAACAATTCATCAGTGATTATTCTTTTTACCATGAGATAAGCAGAAACAGAAAGTCTGCAATAAACAATAAACAATCAACAGACACCTAAATGCTGCACTTTATCTCAGAAATACATACATCCAGTCACGTTTGGCAGGACAGCTGTGTATTTAAGGAGAAGGGAGATAACTTTGTCAGACTTATCCAAACTCAAAACCCACACTTAACATCCCTAATCACAATTCTGTATGGCAAAGTTACCTATCTCTCTCCTCTCTCTTTTCCCCCATTTTTATCATTCCATACATGTTACAATATAAGACTTTAAATCATAAATTCATTTAAAATATATCAGAAATAAGATAGAAGAAATTATTTTCCTTTACAGTCATTCAAAGGTAAGAAATATCAGATGATATCTGAGTGCAAAACTGAATGTCTTCTTTAATCATTTCATTAATACTTTCTGCACATATTTGCTCCTGCCAAAAAAGAAACAAACTTTAAATTGGCACACCCATCAATGCATGAAAATTGCCCTGGAATCATGCATATCATATAAAGCTATAAAGAAAAAATAATGATCATCCCTGTAGCTTTACTATCACTAATTAATGCTCAGTTAAAGAAAACAGAAAAATTCCAAACATATGTCAAAACATAGTGTAATTCCATTACTGCCAAGATCCATTCACTGTTACCAGCGTGATTCCATGATGCCATTTGGTTTACATGATTTTCTGCCCCTGGGAGTACACCAATACATTGAAATAAACACTATAAGTTTCTTGGAAATTAATTGTATCCAGAATTTATTTCCCAGGTTTTCCCGGCCTTCTGGCAAAGTTCCTATCCTAATCATACTTTCTACTCTCAATTTTTTCATTCTCTTGCTCCCATCAAATCTTATACACTTCCAGAAAAATGAAAAATATCTAATATAAAAAGAACAAAACTAAAAAACAAAGGCAATTTATAATGGAGTTGCTGACAGTGTGCCAAGACAAGGTGTGATTCTAATCTTTATGCTTTAACTTTAATAATAACCCTTTCAGTTTTATCATTCCCAATCCTGAGGCCTTCTACTCCTCATTTTCAATTCATATAACTTTTTTCTTCTCTTTTTTAAAAGTTGCAAATTAAATTTGATTCAAGTCTTTCCACATTTTCCTGGCCTGCCTTTCATGAAACATTTTCTTCAAAGTTGTGAATATCTTGATCAATCTAAATTAGGGACCTGACTTAGGGAGTCATTTTTTGCAAGTAAAACTGCAGTACAGTAAACAGAACAAAACATATCATGCCTGGCACTTGCAAACCCCCATGTTCTGTAATTGCTCTTACACCTAAAGCAGCTTATTGTCTGGGAGATATAATAAAGTACAGATCAATTAATGAAGGACTGACAATCTGGCAGGCAGACCAAGAGAGCCAATGCAACATCAGACTGTGTGGAGGGCACCAACCTGTGTGGATGATGGGGAGGCAGGGCACCAGTCTGCACAGGGCACCAACCTGTGTGGATGATGGGGAGGTAGGGCACCAGTCTGCACAGGGCACCAACCTGTGTGGATGATGGGGAGGCAGGGCACCAGTCTGCACAGGGCACCAACCTGTGTGGATGATGGGGAGGTAGGGCACCAGTCTGCACAGGGCACCAACCTGTGTGGATGATGGGGAGGTAGGGCACCAGTCTGGTGGAGTGGTAAGGTGCACTACAAGTTGCAGTCTCCTCCCAGATTTATTGTGTTTATATATAAAACCAACACTCATCCCAGCTTATTAATCCAAATGTTATATATACTAAATGAGCATATTAAATTGTTAAAAAGGTTGTATAAGTACTTTTCAACAGAATTAACACAACTGAAAAATTAAATGAAACACTTTCAAAAACAGATTAAAATTTCATCTAACTAGTTCAAATTTACAGATATTTTGATTTCCATTAATATATCACCTTCAATACTAACTAAAACAAACAAAACCATAGCCTCTTAATCAAACTACTTTCAAAACAGCCAACCTAACCATGACCTTCCAATCTAAAGCCAATGACATATTCTCAACCGTGACCTTCCAACCTAAAGCCAATGACATTATCAACCTTGACCTCCCAACCTAAAGCCAATGACATACTCTCAACCTTGACCTTCCAACCTAAAATCAATGACATATTCTCAACTGTGACCTTCCAATCTAAAGCCAATGACATATTATTAACCAAACAATAATCTACCTTCAAATCTTCAAAGCTACAAAATGAAAACCCACAACATGTCACATGATCTATATCTATAGACCACGACATCTGCCTTCAACAATTACCAAGTGATTGTCACCATCATCACATGTATCACTCAAGATAGTTCAAGTTGCCTTGCAGACTCCCTCCAGAATCCAGGACAATTGATGTTACCCAGATGCTACAGAAGCTGATTCTCACATACAGTCTGACAAGATACAAACAATCCAGGGTAAAAACTCAATGCACAGTTGTGAGACTTAATGTAGGGTGATACAGAAATGTGATAATGATTTACTTTTCTGTGATTCACTTCTGCTGAGGGTACTGCCCGAAAAATAAAAGGCAATTAAACCTTGAGAATTACTCACTCCCCAATATCCTACATAAATCTGTGAGGTACAGAAAGGAATACTTGAACAATTCATTACATCAAGCGTGGTTCCACCTAGTTATGCTCAATGTAATCTAAAGTTGTTGTCTTTATTTCTTTCCAAGATTTCCTGTTTTTCCAATAATCAAAAGGATTGTCAGGTGTACACTTATGAATAGTGCAGAAAAGAGAGAAGCTGTGCACATACATTCCATCCAAGATAAACCTTAAGTATGCCTTCAAGAGATATAATGTTTAATTTTTCTCATCCATTTATTACTCCTCATTTTTAACAAAAGAGCTAAATCTATAAATGTCAAGAAAGTAAAATGCTCAACAAACATTATATATGACAGACACAAATAAATCCAGCTAAACAAATTTTTATGGCAGTCTGTAGAGTGGCCATACTCTTGGGTGCATTTTAGGCTGGAAATGAATAAACCTGACAGTGAGCATATTGTGAAAAGTCCTTGCATGTGTTGCATCAAATACAAGGTGTGTTGTTTGTTTGTTGTTGGTTGGTTGGTTAATCGTCCCACCAACAGTATTTCAGTCATTTGGAGACAATGTCTACTTTAGACAGATATAGTACTGCCATACTGCTGTACCACATTGTAGCCATGTGGTGTGATACCACATTAAACACTGGGCTAACCAGTCCCGAAACAACCCTTATATGCTGAGTGCTAAGCAAGGGAGCTATACCAATATCACTTTTTACAACTTTGTTATGTAGCTGCCAGAGATCGAATCCACAACCTTGCGCTCCCCAGACAAATGCTCTTAACCCTTTCCCTCATAGAGGAAACCATGAAAAGACCTATGCGAACAGCATAAAACCAGATCAGCCTGTGAGTAACTCGCAGGCTGATCAGGTTTTATGCTGTTCGCTGCTCCTCAGTGGTCTGGAAATGAGGATTTTATAATTAAATTTGGTAAGGTTTAACTGTGGTTTTCTGCAGATCAGGCTTTATGTGGTACCTATTGAGTGCGTCAAAATGAGTCTATATGAGGGAAAGGGCTAAACCACTCGGAGTTAATCAATAGAAAACTTGTCTTATTCTGGATGTCAATGAAGTGTCAATACCATTGTATTGGACAAATATCAATTTAATGTATAGGCACATTCACACCTTTGAGTAATGAAATTCAATCAACACATCAAAAATATGGATCAAAGATATCCTGATCATTTCACAAATGTATTAGAAAAATATAAACAATTGATGAATGAAATGATAAAATATGATAGTTTAAATTTATCTTTTCAAACCGAAAACCCTATAATGACTTCTTCGACAAATTCATGAAAGTTTGTGAAACAGATGACTTTCTCTAAAAATCTCCACAAATGATTATTAATATTTGAATGTGCTATCCTGCACGCGGCACTTGGTTTCACATTTCAAACTCCAGTATGACGATCCACAGATAAATATGGCAGATTGACGTAAACAAAAGCTAAAAATTTCACTCTTTTTGCAAAATTAAATAATCCTGAACTTTATCTTATCAAGCACCCTGAGCACAGCCTGCAGTCCCAGAGGCCACTACCGATAAGGCAAGAAGCTCATGAAGACAAATAACACTTAATTTTTGTCTAAGCTCTAAAAAAAAATTTTTTCTATAAACATTTCTGAAAATACTTATGTCACAGACTTGTCAGCTTCATTATCCACTTTATTTTTTGTCAATTTTATTTTCACATACTTCATAACTCTTGTGCAATTGCTATTAAGTGAAGCATAAAATACATTTGTGAGCTCTTGCTTCCTGCCTGTGCTATATGCAATCATTAAGCATTTCTTACAAGTTTAAATGAAAATGGTACAATGGAAGCTGATGATGCTTGCATAAATAAAAAAAAAAATCTTCATTTAAAATAGAGATTTATGTTTCAAGCACTAATAGTATTTATTCATTTGTTCGAGATCCTACTGACTGTATTTTAGTCATTTGGGAACTCTGATTACATTATTAAGATATGCTGCTGCCACATTTCAATATCACACTGTAGACAAATAACAGGATACCACTATGAATCACATTATTCAGACACAAGTCACTTTAAGTGTTGCCACTTAATACAATTTGAGATATTCATTTGCAAAATTCAGAAAAGGCTATAATTGGAAAATATGTAATTCAAACAAACCTTGAAGTGGATTTAAGAAGTTCAGTCATAAGATATGAATTGCATATGTGTGTATGTATACAGTAGTGGTGAGCTGATTAATCATAAAGTCAACGAATCAGAGACGAGCTACTGGTTGACGTGACGATGACGACGAAAATAATTCGTTGACGAATTATTGACCAAAAAAGGGGGTGTTGTTAATATTTCAACGCGCATCTGATTGGGTAATTTCATTAATTTAAATTCTTGCAAAGTTGCACTTTGCACATAGTTGGCCTCTGGTTGTAACCTCTTATACTTTATCTCGTTTCAAGTTTATACATGTATTTGAATATTTGAGAAATTAACATCTATACCAATAATATTATATAATCTATATAGTACAGAATACTTTATTTTCATGTTGTACAGTAAGAGAGTTTTAATAGGCATTTACTCCAAACATGGTATATTTGGTATTTAATCATGATTAATCAATTAATCAGTGACTTTTGTCTCTGATTAATCGACGAATATTTTTTCGACTGATTCCAATCACTAGTATACAGTAAGTTTACACAATGTGCATGGAAATGTATAAATGTAGAAAACAAGCAAGGACAGTTAATGGTTTCTGGCATGACCGACCAAAACTATACACAGCTCCAAAATAAAGTGAGCACTCAGACTATTCAAATTAGCCAACATCTATTCATTATGCTATGACTAACTGTTAATTCCTCTCTTTAAAGATAAATTTGTCATAAAATGAAAGATCATGCCAAACGATAGCAGTATTTATATCAAACTTATCTTTGTCATAAAATCTGAAAATATTTCAAGATTCCAGACTATTACAAACAGAAGCCATGAAGCTGTCATTGACAACCAGAAGGACAAGAATTTCTGGCGCTGTCTGCTGTAACTCTCTGACACGTCTGCTGCAGAAGATCAGGGTGGTCTTTACTGCCAACATCTCTCTTTAAACTTAACATGGCCTCTGTTATTTTTTTCTCTGGTTTGCAAAGGGCCAATTAATTTCAATCTTAACAAGAAACATGCTAAGCTAGCTCCTGTTTATTTTGCATAGCAAGATAAAGTGAATAAACAAGACATTGGAACAACCAATCTTTTCCCCATTTCCTTCATATCCAATTTTTTTGGCAGCCAATGTAGCAGTAACCCTCCTATGCCAAACTCAATGTCTACTGACAGATAATTAAGAGCAAAATATTGCCACAATCTGAGGATGGATTATTTCTCACATGACTACCTTTCCCTCCTTGATAATTTCAGTGCCAGCAATTAAAGCCAAAAGCTCATGACTGACATGTTGAAGGTGGAAATCGTGTCTCAACAGTCAACCTATGCCACGGAAGATTTGCAATCACTGTAACATTCCATGAAATAATATGCATTTCAGTAATATTCCTTTCTCCCTCTCTTTTTCTTGTTGATCAAAGGAAACCGAGGTAGGTATTGGTAATTACTTATTACTATACATTATTATAATTATTATGGGAGGTATATGCAAAAGCCATTATTTGCAGTGAAAAAGGAAGTGCAAAACACAAATAGCCTAACAAAAGAACCTTTTATCCCTTAAACTCAATTACCATATTGACGACCATCCAATATTTAAAATTAACATTTGAAAATTGGACTACAACATAGTCGAGAAAAACAAAACCTGACAGAAAGTCTTGTGTCAAGTCAAACAATGAACTTGCCAGTTTCCTGCCTGTTATTGCTATTTGACCTACAACAAAGTACTGCAGGAATGGTGGTCAGCTTCCCTGGCACTCAGCACCATTCTTTGATTCATCTACATAGACACCTACTATTGAACCTGCCAGGCACTGAAACCAGCCAGTCTTGCACTTCACTGACAATACCAACAGCAGAGGCCACAAGAGGCATCCAATTTGGAAGACAAATATATGCTGACATAATAACTGGCATATCTAAATAAACATCTCACTGGAGGCATGTTTTATGACCTTACCTGACTCACACACAAGAACAGAAGGAAACAAAGGTAACTGCAACCAAACACTCTAAAAACAATATCAACCCAACTTCAACACTTCTGGACAATATGGAAGACTGTAGTAACTGCGTGGATATTCATCACCAAGATGGAGCATTTTTGCTTTAAGATCTTTACAAAGATAATCAAAATGGTACAAGGCGAATGGGCCGCCAGATAGAATTAAAAGTCTCTGAGCTAATAAATGAGGAGAGATTTAACTATCCAGGAGATATCGGAAAGTGATTAGCGTCAGGTGTAATGCCTCTCAGTACAAGACTGATGCACCTTTCTGGCTTTGGGAGGTCACTCAAGTGCACGACAAAGGCTTCCAGCCGCCTTCACAAATCCGACAAAGTTGTTGTTAAAATATAAAAATCTTGACACCCTGGTTTTTCTCTAGTTGGAAATCTCTTTACTTCATGTAGTAATGAATCATGCCATCAGAATGTACAGACTTTAGTCTCTAGACCCATTACCAAGTCATTTATCAATACTTAATTATTTAAGAGTCACTTTCCTATTAAGTGCACATGGTTTAGTATGAAAACAATCTGCTATTTATTACCAATTTTACTTTAACCATCAAAATACAGGTATTACATCAGCAAAATACTATAAAAGGTTGTGAAAGAAATTCAATATGGAACATGAGAGCATAACTATTGCAGGACAGCAAAAACCACCACCTAGATAGCCCTGTGCAATCTTTGATACATATAACATACATCATGATTGTATACCACAAACTGATTCTCAAAATATGTTGCTGTGAGATAATATTAATTTGCACATTCCATCATACATAACTTCATGGATAGCTTGAAAGTCAAAGAAAATAACATATTTGACATATTTGAATAAGAGACGATTGCAATATTGCAAAAAATTCTTGGTAATTATAATATATCAATGTCCCGATGTTTGTAAACATATGCGGGCCATCGACTGGAACCATCAGGAATATTCTGGTATCTAGAGAATATCTTCATGCCACCACCTTTACTGCCAGAGATAAGATGAATCTCGACCTACACCTACACTCAGGCTTTACTTTCTTCTCTATCCTTTCTAGTGGCTCTCTTCTTTTCCTGTCAATGTCTGATGCCTCCCACTTGCCTCTCTCAACACCAGGGATACTAGGAAATGTGTTACCAGATAACTGGTAGAATGGTTGTCTATCTAGAACTACAGACTCACCATGTACCTGACTCATTACTTACAATCAGACTTAATCAATGGACCAAACTCTAGCCAGACTTAGTCATATTTCCATCTGTTTGGCAGTGATTCCAGTCTGGATCTGAAGAACATGCCATGTCCGCATCAGCACACCCTTCATTTAAGCCCTTTTAATTTACCTTGACAATACAGATTTACCTGAATATACTTCAAATATAACAACTGAAAGATAGAGCCATGTCTATGAGCAGCGGTTTGAACATCAGATGGTCTATAGAATGGAGCAGACCAACAGAAAGCCATTAAAAATTTAACGACTAACAACTTATCCAGATGGTTTAATATCAATTAAGATGCTTACATTAAAAGTCTATTAAGCCATTCATGGAGAAGCACTTCCTTTGTTTAACATCATTTCATGGTGTTTGTCTCTCTTTTCTTCCCATTCTTTACTTACAGATTTAACAGACTTTGAACTTCAGGCAGCTGGTTCTTGAGTTGAAGAAATTCCTGATGGCATGTCTACTTATATTCCTCCTGGGGACAAATCCCTATCTAGCCATTTCCAGCTATATCATCATCTCTGACACTCAAACATACCTGAGAGTTTCCAAATGCCATACAATTTTTTCCAGCAGCATTAAGATATCAGTTTCCATTCATCCATTCATAAAAATTCACATGAATTTACATTCCCCCGATTCTAGAATACTACATAAATTCTCCATTCAACCATTTCTAGACAGTTATACTAAATTCAAAATTTTAAATCCAATTTTCATTAAACACATTCCTGCATTTTCAGTATATCAAATGCCATACAAGTATACGTAAACCTAATTGCTACAACAATTGCAGAAACTGATGCCACAGAACCAATTAATGTGAAAGAAGAGATCTGTAAATCCTTTGATCTAGAAGACCAAACGGGAAATCCAGAATTAACATATGAAAGAAACAAAACAGGTTAACAGAATACTTCCTGTTTAATAGTTGATTAAACGGAATAATCCTCAAACACGGCATATACTAATTTTGTGCGTTGCCAAAAGAATACCAATTAGTAAAGAAATAAGTTTACACCGAAGCAAAGACTTCTTCAAAAACATGATTACATTATATTTATCAAAATTAAAAAAAATTTTAAAAGCCATCTTTCAAATATAAATCATTTCTTAACGAAAAAAACAACTATATTCTACAATTTTCTGTTGAATGCATAAATTGCATTTTAATTGGCAAAAACTCCCATTGTACAAAGAAAACTTCATAAGTGTCATAAGAAACCATTATGGTTCACCAATTAGCCTATATGCACTTATTACGCTAACGACGGGGAAAAAACCTAGAGAAAATGAAACTTATCATTCATGCCCAATAAATCATATTTAATACCTACCATAATGCTTCTTTAAATGCATATCATGCATCAGTGGCAATATGAGGTATTATACCTCTTTGACAACTCAAACCATAAAGCTGGTATACTGCAGGAATCTGATCCACAGATTGCTGGGAAATGTGCACTGCATGTGAGCATTCCCAAGGGCTGTTCTACCATGTGCTGGTATGTACAGTAGGACTTAATGTTCCATTCAGGTGCTATGGTATCAAAATAAGGTTCACTTCCAAGGTTTCTTTTTTTCTTTTTCTTTTTGTTTTTCTTCTTTTTTTTGAACTACAGCTTTCTTTAAAGATGACGATTACCCCCACCTCACCATTCCCCAATCATGTAAACACTTATTGTCAAATATGATGTGGTGGGACAGGATGGAATGACACACAATTCCTAAATTGCCCTTATTTCACTTAAATTGTTTTTATATAGGGATATGAAGAACCAGATCAAACTTCACATAATTTCCAGATTGCTCAGGGGTTTAATGAACAGCGAAAATAGATAGATCAGCAAATTATTACTTAATGACTTGAGATGGTATATAGCTTACTTTTATCAAAATAAATTGAGCATTCAGGAAGTATTTATCAGAGTTTCTCTGTTACTTATCATATTACATGCAAGAAATTTGAATCATTTCAGCACTTTGGTGTCCAGAACAGTAACAACAAGCTATGGAATGTTCACAATTGTTCTTGTCAATGAATCTATATAATATTACAAATCAAAGATACGACTTCTAATGAAAAAAGAGAGAGAGAGTGAGAGCATTTGACAGTGTCAGGAAGGTGAATGCTTGTTGCATACAAGAGACAATAAATCTATCTCAAATGCCAATCTGTTGTTCCTCTCATTCTGTGATGTACCCTGGTAGACAAAATGCACTCAGACCCACATACTAGGATCTCACAGGAACAGAAGGTGAGGTAACAAACCTATCGTACCTGAAGTACACTGAACCACAGGGAACCAGGTGAGTGGTGAGGCTGAGTCTCAGCTACAGGACAGTTCATTAGGAGAATATTATGTGTCCAGGGAGCCAGATTATAAGGTGGTGGGTTTGAATCTCAGCAATACAGATTACAGATGTGTCTTAAGTTGACAAACTGACTCAGGAGATTAAATTATTTATTTACTTGCTTTTTAACATCCAATCATCAGTATTTTAGTCATTTGGGAGCTGGAATCATGCTGTAGGCAAATGACATAATACCATACATAGTCTTAGGATTCAGATACAAAGCCAACCAACCCTTGAACAATTCCCATACAACAAAAGCATGGGTGCTGTACCAGAGTACAATTTTTCAATGATTTTGGTAGACTTCTGCTTCAGATCAAACCCGGTACCTCACACTCTTATAAAGGTGGGGTCAATGAGCCACTGTAACCAGAGCATAATGCAGAACCATCCACTGTTGGAATGAGGACAAAAAGACTTTCTGACATGCTCACTTTGAACAGATTTCAACATGCACATGAATTGGGGGAAAAACTATCATGACCTCTAGAAAGCCATGACATACAAGAGAGTCAGACCTCCCCTGCTGTTTGGCATGCAAGGATTACATTATGTTTCATATTGGGTTTCAAACCTCTGGAACATGAATGAGAAAAGTAAGACACATCTGCTTTACTGTGATTCGAGATAGAATGACTCACACATCAATACACTCATACACAGACAACACATGGCCATATGTTTCTATCACAGCCTCCCAATCAGCAATGCATACAACTGTCCTAGGTATCATGCCAGGCACCACATCCTGTATTATTCCATACTGACAGCCAGAAGTACTCCCAAGACACTTTTCAGTGCTACAGGTTTGACTTCCCATCTCTTTCATTGGCTTCTTTTGTTAATTGCCTGGAAAAGTAGAATTCTTGGCATAGCACTTAGAGTCTTAACAAAAGTACAGAAGCCATAATAAAAATAATTCCTTTCCATAATGAAATTCCTCTTCCACACCCCTTTGCAAATCTGAAAACTTCAGTTTTATGACAATACTTATTACTCATTATTCTAAGAGCAGTGAACAATGATCTAGTTCTATGGCCATTTACAAGAACATGCAAAGGCTACATATTAGTTAACACTGCTACTGGTGTACATAATAGACTTATGCAAACTGAATATGTCATATTAAAACATATTATCTGCCTAAAGAAATTAAGTCAATACAGTTCAAAGAATAATTTTTTACTAACATATCTTGCAAAGGCAATTGTTAGAAATAAAGATGATGCTGTAAGACCATATTTACATCATAAACTGTTTGGTATTTGTTAAGTATGGTGATGATAAAAAGTTAAAAGTTTTAATAAAGACAAAAAATGTGAAATAAATGCTGAAACAGACAAAAATCAAAAAGAAAAGTCCTACCTTTTCTTCCTCCCTCTTCCTTTTCCGAAAGCGGTGACTAAAATTGAACTTAAAATGAACCTGTCTTTCAGTCATATTGCCCTTAAAATCCTTCCACGATTTCCTTAAACGATCCAAAAACGGCATCCAAAACTTCACCTGTTAACTCCTCTCAAAGTGGCAATATCATAGTGCAAGTCTCTCTCAAAGACTTTACAACTTCACAGTTGAGAATAATAATCATCCAAAACATCCAAAACCCTCTCTCATGATAAGCCAGGTATCCAATTTAAACATGTTCACCATATCCCTCACGACAACCTAGCATCATCCAGGACCCCAAATCTCATGATCGACTCTCGCTGCCTGCATCACCATACCTTCATTATCTGGAGAAATTCACTGCACTTCTCTCAAAATTCCACTTTCCCCCTCTATCTCAGAAATCATAAAAAAGATAATTTTTACTGCATCTACACTGAAATATCCATCATCCGTTCAACATTCATTAAAAATTACTTGTAAACACTTTCTCAATTATTATGGCTACTTTTATTTTTCCACACTCTACGAGATAAAAATGAGCTTGGATCAGTGGCAGGTTCATCAAAATCGGAGCACTCCGCCAAAAACATTCTCTTTCTACATATTGTCCTGATTGTAAACATCCATAAAAAGAATCACCTGTTAAAATTTCCTCTTTAAACTTAATTACTTCCAAATGGCCCAATTACCCCTGTTTAGAAAAGCTGACATCATTATTACATTTATAAGGCATTCAGGGAGTCTTTAATTCAGTCTAAAAATTATTTCACTGCCAATAAAATCTTTCTTTATTCATTTTCAATCATTGGTAAAACAAGTATTTTACTACTTGTCCGCCCTTTATTCCAATAAACATTCAAAAACAGTTCTAACCTGTGTCACAGTGAAATCACAAAAAACAACAAACACAATACTCCAAACAGCAGTACTCAGAGCATCAGTCTACTGATCACTAAGCGTGTATCCCTCTCCTGACCTGTATCTACCAATGTTTTGGTACCCTGCGCTCAGAGAAAACACCAGCCAACAACAATGATAAGCAACACTGTCTGGATGGGCCAAATCCTTGCCAAAGTGAAAGTACACCAACTGGTGAGACACCACAATCAAGGTATACTGAGCTTGGATTACTAGGATCAGGTGCCTACCATTCTCATATTCAACTGCATTATACTGAAGCCACAGATGAAATTTACATTCTTGCAATCACTGGCACATGGCAGGCAATCATGGGCGGGCGTATACTGGGCTCCAAGCGAACCTGCTGGCCACATCACATATAGCCAGATGTCAAAATGGGCGAAAACCCTGATGAGGTTGTTCACTTTTCTAACAGTCCTGATTATCATCGATCTAACAAGGTGATGGAACAAGGGCTGTTCAAGACAGACCTGTTTACTCCCAGTCTCTTGGGGCTGCCATCTCTTGCGCCAGGTAACATAAACACTGAGCCAGGCTGATTCTGGAGGGCCTAGGTTGAGTGAAATTACACAATATTTACCATTTTTCCAGACCCCGGCATTCGTCAGATCTCTACTCTCTGCTCTGATGAGGAATCCGATTCTTATTAAATAGATTTGCTTCACATCAAGGAAGTCTTGTGCATTAACACATAAAAATGTTTTATAAATTACTCTCCATTTTTTAACCATTCAATTTAACTCTTCAAAATCCAACCTAAATGCATGAAAAATTAGATATCCTCTGTGTGTCTAGACAAATCTCCACATAAAAAGATTCCTGCTATTAATTTCACTTTTACAAATTATGAATTGGTTCCGAGCTCCTCCAGCAGTATATTAATATGTCCTTGAGAAGTTAACAAACAGCAGGTTTTTAAGAAATTATTAAATACAGACTTTTTTTTCTATTTTCATGAAGTCCTGTATGAATGATATATATCATTTTTTATGGAAGACCTCATTAAATGTAGTTTTATCATTGCTAGTAATAAGGTATGAGAGGTTTAAAACATACCATCAAAACAGCAGGAGTGTCTCCATGGATTTCCTGTGCCTTCGAATTTCTATTGCTTCTATACAAAATGTCAATATATTTAACTAATTTTTAATCATTAATAGATACTATTGAATAAGTTTAATAATTGTTTTCCAAGTAATAAATACTAGCATGAATGAGGAAGATGACATCAATCGCTGGTAGTGTTTGGTACCATTAAAACTATGTTCCACAACTTTGATGTTTAATTTTGCAAATGAACTAGAACAAGACATTGACTCAGGTGCAATGTACAGTACAAGTACCACATAGGATCCATCAAAGAGAGTATAAGAATGTCTTGATTAATCAGCTGATACGATAAACACACTTTTTAAAACAAAAAAAAATCAATCAGGAGAGATATTTTTGAAATCCTTATAACCCTTCTCTTTACTGATTATAAACTTTCACAGTGATGATATAAAGTTAGCAATTCTTTTATTGTTATTTGGAATGTCTCCAAAAAGATATTTCATTGGTTGCTTCAAAATTTTATAGGCTTCAACCAATCAATATGTTTCAAGAAATATTTTGGAAATAACAATCCAGCTTTTACCCACAGTTGCTAACAAGAAAGAAACTTAATACTATGATGGGTAATGGGTGTTCAGACAGTGAAATGCTATAGCTGGTCCCAAATCTATGATGGGTAATGGGTGTTCAGACAGTGAAATGCTATAGCTGGTCCCAAATCTATGATGGGTAATGGGTGTTCAGACAGTGAAATGCTATAGCTGGTCCCAAATCTATGATGGGTAATGGGTGTTCAGACAGTGAAATGCTATAGCTAGTCCCAAATCTATGATGGGTAATGGGTGTTCAGACAGTGAAATGCTATAGCTGGTCCCAAATCTATGATGGGTAATGGGTGTTCAGACAGTGAAATGCTATAGCTGGTCCCAAATCTATGATGGGTAATGGATGTTCAGACAGTGAAATGCTATAGCTGGTCCCAAATCTATGATGGGTAATGGATGTTCAGACAGTGAAATGCTATAGCTAGTCCCAAATCTATGATGGGTAATGGGTGTTCAGACAGTGAAATGCTATAGCTAGTCCCAAATCTATGATGGGTTATGGGTGTTCAGACAGTGAAATGCTATAGCTAGTCCCAAATCTATGATGGGTAATGGGTGTTCAGACAGTGAAATGCTATAGCTAGTCCCAAATCTATGATGGGTAATGGGTGTTCAGACAGTGAAATGCTATAGCTAGTCCCAAATCTATGATGGGTAATGGGTGTTCAGACAGTGAAATGCTATAGCTAGTCCCAAATCTATGATGGGTAATGGGTGTTTAGACAGTGAAATGCTATAGCTAGTCCCAAATCTATGATGGGTAATGGGTGTTCAGACAGTGAAATGCTATAGCTAGTCCCAAATCTATGATGGGTAATGGGTGTTCAGACGGTGAAATGCTATAGCTAGTCCCAAATCTATGATGGGTAATGGGTGTTCAGACAGTGAAATGCTATAGCTGGTCCCAAATCTATGATGGGTAATGGGTGTTCAGACAGTGAAATGCTATAGCTAGTCCCAAATCTATGATGGGTAATGGGTGTTCAGACAGTGAAATGCTATAGCTAGTCCCAAATCTATGATGGGTAATGGGTGTTCAGACAGTGAAATGCTATAGCTGGTCCCAAATATATGATGGGTAATGGGTGTTCAGACAGTGAAATGCTATAGCTAGTCCCAAATATATGATGGGTAATGGGTGTTCAGACAGTGAAATGCTATAGCTAGTCCCAAATATATGATGGGTAATGGATGTTCAGACAGTGAAATGCTATAGCTGGTCCCAAATATATGATGGGTAATGGGTGTTCAGACAGTGAAATACTATAGCTGGTCCCAAATCTATGATGGGTAATGGGTGTTCAGACAGTGAAATGCTATAGCTGGTCCCAAATCAGGGACCTCCTATCTGACCACCTCACATTTCTATTGGCTGTACTTAGATAGAAAATGGGTAAGACTTGTATTGATTTCAACCCATGCAGCATACTGCAGAGATCAAGCCAGCAGCAATCAGAACACTGCATCTTGTGAGAAATACTGAAAAGTCAGAGACATGAAAAAAAAACAGAAAATTCTCATCACATGGTTACAGTCAGCCAAAACCCAGCCCTGAAATCTAACTGATGGTAATACCATTACTATGCCATCTGTTCACACTGCAGCAACAGACAATGTACTGCACCATCATTATCCTCTGAGGGAATCTGGGGGACCCAAGACATTAGCTGTGCACCTCCATTGTTTTGGACTTGGAGACGGAGCGTGACGATCACCGCCCCTCACCCATATGCACCAAGATAGCATCACACAACACACAGGGGTGGCATACCAGAGATTTACAGGCTCACATTCAAATCTGGTTTCAATGAATTCCCTGCCAAATTCTGGGTAAAAACTACTTACAGAGTATAATTTGACTCATAAACATTTGTAATTGGTACTCTTGGTACAGAAACGACACACAGATTATGTTTGCCAGCTTTAGATTGATAGAAGAGTCTCAAACAATTAACCAGAGGTTATGTTTGATAACTTTTGGTTCTGGTTTGAACAAGTTTAAAACACCATGAACAAGTTAAAAATCACAACACAAACTCCCAAAGAACCATCAATACAAACATTTTTAATATCAGATAACTCTACAATGTCTTGACTTTGCCTGATGAAATGTTTTTGATGTTCTTCTTTAAATAGTTATAATGTAAGGTACCAAGTTTCATTGAAAACCTTCTTTAACTTTAATTTTTATTTGTGTGGGGTTGGGGTGGGGATTGAGAGTTGGGGAGTTAGGGAGGTGAGGTGGGTGTATTCAATTCAAAAAAGAATTTAAAAGATTCATGCCTTTCAAAGTAATATCGAAATATAACTGGTCATTGCTTACAGGTAAATATACATGTACAAATCTGTCAGGATTTTTCATCAAGTATTCCATTGTTCTATCTTGCAGGTGTTTGAATCCAATCAAGTATCTATGAGATTTACACCCTGTCAGATTAAAATCCCTAATACACATGCTTTTTTTTCTAAATGCATGCATCTCTTTCATTTTTTTAGACCAGATTCATTTCACCATAACATCTGCTATCACAGTGTTTCATGACCAACCTTCAAAAACCCATCCGATTCTACCTGTAATCAAAACCCCAATGAAAATCTCTGCAATCATTAGAACTATTATATAACTCACAATTTCTCCACAATTTGTACAGAACCAGTGGCACTTGTGTTGTACGATTCATTACAGATGAGCACAAGAGGCTATTGTTTATATACCAAGGGCTTGAGGAAACATGTTGCAGCAGTAATTCATTTACCAAAATACAATAAAACTCTTCACAAACACTCGAAACTGCACCCCATGGCTACAAAACAAGCAGTAAATCTATTCACCTGCCCCACCCATTGAAAGCAATCATGTTTATGTGGGGCAAGGTGAAAGTTGCTGAAACTGTTTACTTTGTGTCAAGGGGTTTCAGAAAAAAAGCCATGCTACTCAATTTTTAGTAATCAATTTTTAAAAAAGGAAAAAATTTATTTGGTTAATTTCAATCCTTATGTACAAGGGTAAAAATTTTCATTACCTAAGATAATTAGAATGAAGAACACTTGAAAAACCTCAAGAATTCTTAGAATGATCAATGTTTTAGTATTTTTATGTTTATTTTATGTAAAAGCAATTTGTTAAACTCTCATAGTTTTTTGTACAAAAATTAATAATAATAATGCCCTGTGCAACCTTGACTGAGATTTTCTAAGTCAGAAGTTCAAGCTTCACTAAGAAAAGTCAACGATGTTAGCCTAGAGCCAGAGCTCCATAAACAAGCTTGGACGACTGATGTCGACTGATGCTGACCACACACAAACATTTAACACCCATGTTTATGTATCAATGACATACATTTCCATTTACCAGGCAAGCAGCTGTCCTGAGCAACATCTGCAAGGGATCTGATTAATGGACTGATCTGGGTTGATGGACCTTGGTCTGCACCAAACACTGCTTCTGCTTACATTATCTGTATCATAGTTCACTTATATTTGTTTGATTACTTGCTTGTCTGTATGTTTGGTTTTACTTTCCCAAATTATTATTTCCGACCCTATTTTGAGAGGATAGGCTAAGTCAAAACAAATCTTAGATGACTGATCAAGACAATAATTCTATCTCCCATTTTAAGAAAAATGAACATTTCTTTTAGTAGATTCAGTAATCTTGTGGAAAAGATTGACATTGCTGGAGTCATCAATCAATTATAGAAGGTATGAGGAAAAAGTCTTTAATTTGATGCATTATGAGTGGTCAAAGAGAGAAAGCAAAAAGAAACATGGGAAAAGCGAGAGACAATGAGTTTAGAGGGATGACAGGAAGTCTAATTGCCCAACACAGACCTAAAGAACTCCTCAGACTCTCTATACAAGGGTATCAAGTGTCCATTAACTGCTCCCCATATCTCCAAAATGGATTTACAGCTGATAGGCAGCTTGGCTTCTGGGCCCCATCAGGCCAGATTTTATGCTCTTGATTGGTGATTCATGAGTAAATAAACATGAATACAGATAAGTGTCATGATATTTTTATTTTTAAACTTCTATGTGCATTCTTATGAAAAAGTTGTGCATCCAATTCTATTTCAATAATTATTTTTTCATGACCCATATTACATGTACAGGTGTATGTTATTTTTGAAACTGGCGAATGCTATTGAATTTTCCAGGGTATGTTCTCATTTTATAATAATGCGTAATCAAAGACATTGATCAGCGATTTTTTTAAAGAAATATTCCATTCAGTAAAACATGCCTATGAAGCAATGATAAAACCCAGAACATATTTGTCACATTGAAACTGAAGATGATCAAAAAGCGAGAGGAAATTATCTGCACAAAGGTAAAAAAAGGTAAAATAATTGTTTTGTGCAAAACATTGCGGCACTTTTCCCTGTTTTTATTAACTATATAATTCATCTTTGCATGTGCTGCAGTTACCCCAGAGCATTTTCCACACAGTGACATATGGTATATCTGTTGGGTGCTTTAAATCAGGTATAAACCATGTGTGTTCCCCAACTGCCTTCTAATCAGCAAAATGAGCACCCCACAAAAATTACATCGTTTAAACACCATAAACAAATATCTTACATTTCAATTGTCAAAACTAATTAGCATCTTTCAGTAAAACTGTCTCTGAGCCTATCAAGGGGTGCTAAAATTGCTGTCAGATTATGTACAATTTGCTTGAGATTTACATCTTGTTTCACCAATCTTCCAATGTAAATGAGTACATATATCATTCACTTGACAGACCCAAAGGAAACAACTTGACTTAAACTGATGTGTGAAACTTGTGAAAGCCACACATTTCTAAGAATGAGCAAACATCTAGAAAGACAAAAATTTGACATTGTGATGAAACTGGTTACCATGGCGAGCAGGTGACGCCAGATGTTTGGCAATAACAACAGACAGACATTGGTATTCTGGAAGTATTGCAAGAGGCATCCCTTCTGCATCAGGATTTAAACAATGATGCATCTCAGTTACTTGCTTCTCTCGATTGTCAGACAAGATAATGCCGACTCTGGATTTATCGGTCACTCAGGAATTGCATCATTTATCACAAGATAATGTTTCAGATATATTGTCGCAGCATCCTTCTTCTTGTACAGCAAAAAACCTTGGCTGCATTATGCTGCTTGATTATTTGGATATCAAACTATCAATCAAGTCTCACATACAAATCATCAATCAATTTCCCCTCGCATTGAGATGTGTCTCAAGATTACCTAACCGCACCCACCCTTCATAAATCTATGAGACCAATTACAAGTAGAGAGGTTTACCAGTAAAATCAACCAAGACCAAATTACTAGCTACCTATATCAGTCAGACTAATCTATGAACAGATCATTTGGTGCCTCTGTGAGCAATTAATTATGAATATGCTTTCTCAAGTGCAGCTAAATCTAAATAATGCTTCCCTTCTCCCTATCTTATGAAATAAATTATATATTGTGAAGAGGATCCTATTAGATCCTCTGACATGTGTTTCATACATGTATACACTGAAAAAACATCGTATACTGAATATTAACCTCATGGACAGAGAGAAATACTCTTCTGAACATCTCAGAAAATTATACTTCTTGTGAAAATCTCAAAAAGAGATTCTCATGATCAAAAAGCAATATTTGTTGTGAAAAATCTCAAAGGCACAAAATTGAGGAGACATCAAGGGTCTTAATGTGAGCATTAAGAATACCATGAGAAAGCCCAATGTCCGCGTGGCAATACCATTTCTCATACATATGCATAACCAAAAATAGAATGGTGGTGAAAAGCTAGTTTACTAACAGACTATCTGGGCATCCCTCTACAACCCCCTGCCACTGCTGACATTCACACACCCTGTGGAGTGATGAATGTGGCCTGACCTTACTCCAGCATCAATGCCATGTTTTCACCTCCATGTGTCATTCCCCCACAATATTGATCACTTTGATATCAGCTCGACCCCTGACTCATCATACACTAGGCTGTAAATAAGTCAGCCCAGCCTAATGGGCTAATAAGCTGGTGGATCCCCTGCTGAATCAATGGTACAGGTAACTGAAGGTTCTGCTTTCATTTTTGATGCATATGTTATAGTGAGTCTGGGTCATGACCCTCTATCTTCACCTCAAGATCAGCTCTTTCATCCTGACCAACCGGAATAGTTCAGAAGATACCAACTTGGATACAAGGATTTTCTGTGAAATCATTAAACCAATTAGAAAGTTTGATCAGCAAAGCAAGGCATTTCTTATCTTGCATTCACACTTTTCTGTAAGAAGATCTTTTTTAATTGCTTGATGATGAAAGGCAGCTTGCAAACATTTTCTCATAATCAAAGGGATCTTCATAATGTCTGTCATTATCTATAAACAGACAACCATATATCTTTTTCCTCCATAATTTATCTTTATAAACAGCCTATCATAAACTCTGTCTAACTCATTTTTTTTATAATTACATTGCCTTTTTTTTTTTCAAATGCCAATTTAACTGCCATTTTTTAAAAAATTATGTGTGTATTAATAGGAGCCAGCCTATATTGTTTTAGAACTAGCATAATCTATGTTAACTAAAGCATAAGTCTGTGTCTATGTTTATTGGAACCAGTTGTTATGTTAACTGAACCCTTCCTTACATTTATTCTAATCAAAACCATCCTAGTTATGCTAAAGGTCTTACACAGATTTTATTTATGATGCTGACAACATATTCTTATTAGAACCAGCCTACATTTATGCTAACCTTTTCCTCCAAGTTCTTATTTATGCTAATTAAAACCAGTCTACATATCTATGCTAACTGTCTAGACTACAATATACGTCTGATAATGAAGAACATTTGTACAAGGAGAGAAGATGGCACTTCCAGCAGTCTACATCTTCAGATTTTTATAGGGTTCTATGGCCATAAATTAAGAGATAAGACAACTAAAGAGATTGACAGTTGCACTTGTCGAAAAACTCACATCCAAAAATGAACCTGTCACTCTCTCTGTCACTGTGAATTTCACTGCTGGGGGGTAACAGAGATTGACAGTTGCAATAAAATACCCTAACAATTCTTTTTCATTATCAGTAGTAACAGATGTAGCGGTATTGGCATAATGAATAAAATCATTGTTATTAATATCACAATCATTTTCTTGTTTCCTTTAGAAAAACTGCATAATATTTACATAAACAAAATAAATTAGTGAGTCACCAATAAAACTTTAAAGCTTTCATCTTACTGATGAATAACTTTATGGGATTGATCACATCATATAAACTCTATAGCCCTATTACCCCAGCCCTATTCCCACCCATACAAGCACGCCACCCTCCTGGCACCACCCTAAGACACCAAGGAAGCCATCTGTACAGTAGCATGTGAGCTCATCTCCATGCCTGCCATGAATAATGGCTTTGTTTATTTCTCTAGTATTTTATATGTGAATACACCCATTACATCTACTGTCAAAACTGCATGCCAAACAGATGTTCCTCAAGAGAAATGACACTATATAAGTGGGAATGAAAGAAAAACAATCATTTAAATTTAAGATAGAGGAATATGCCAATCAAACTTAGCATAATGCACTGGAAGGGGAATGGTGTATGTCAAGATATTTTCACACATTCTTAAACACCACTTCTCATCTTAGAAATTACTTCCATCCTTTGGAACATGAAGAAAAAAAATCAAAATTAATTACTTGAGTGCAAGGGCCCAATAACCCTTTATAATAGCATCAACTTTGAATATGCAGTGCATATCCATTATAACGATTTATTTGGATTCCAAGTCTAGATACCATATCATATCAAACCAAAATATTACTATACGAAAATGAAACTAAAACTAATTAAACAAATCAATTAAAAATTTTTTTGGAATTCTTTATTTGTACCCAGTTACATTGACCTCATGTTATAATAATGAACATTTCTTTTGGTAGATTCAGTAATCTTGTGGAAAAGATTGACATTGCTGGAGTCATCAATCAATTATAGAAGGTATGAGGAAATAATGAAGCACATTAACTCTTTCCCTCATAGAGGAAACCATGAAAAGACCTATGCGAACAGCATAAAACCAGATCAGCCTGCGAGTAACTCACAGGCTTATCAGGTTTTATGCTGTTCGCTGCTCCTCAGTGGTCTGGAAATGAGGATTTTGTAATTAAATTTGGTAAGGTTTAACTGTGGTTTTCTGCAGATCAGGATTTATGTGATACCTACTGAGTGCGTCAAAATGAGTCTATATGTGGGAAAGGGTTAAAAAGGATATTGTTTACATAAATAACAGTTGCTCACTATAAATGTAACACATTATCTTCAAAATAATCACCCAGTATTTCCTCATAGATCTTACTTTCAGCTATTCCTTTGAGAGAAGAGAGTAAATTTCTCACAGAAACAGAAATCTAGTTCACTCTTTATCTATTAATTCACAAGATAACTACTTCAAATTATAAGAACCTAGAGAGAAACATCCTTCTTTTTCCTGCATGAGAAACACCTTCCCTTCCTTTTGAAAGAGGGAAATCAAAATCTGATACAGGAGTTTATCAATTACTTAATTATCTTTCACATTTTAAGGGAAAAACTGCAGCAGGTATTTTTAAACACAGGCAGAAAAACTCCTCACTCTTTTATATTCATCAGGATTACAAAGGATGTCTAATACCCCAGTAAGATGTATTCTCAGCACCTTTGTCTTTGTTTTAATGGGCTCTTTAAACAAATTCTTTTTATATCTTTTGAACTCTCTGCACTAATGATATATAAAGAGACAGACTGTGATACAGCTGGATTTCATAAATTGTGCACTTCACTATTGATACCAGTCTGGAATACTTCAAATTATCCTCATCCATCCTTGACAACATCCCCAACACAATTATAAAATCTCAGTCTACACTAAAAACATTAATTTTCACTGACATTATATTTCTCTGACTTTAATAGTAGGCTTTTTCATGGATACACATACTGACTGATTCAAGGTCTAGAAATTGCAAGATCTGCTTGATACAGTATATTATTTTTGTGGGGCTAACCTTTGTGGGTATAACCATCCACAAAATTAATGAAAATAAGTCTCCCACCAAAATATATGCCTCTACTGTATATTAATTTTCAGCATGTATCATATTTACATATCTGACACCACCCATGTTTATGTTCCATTTATGTAATGTGGCTAAACACATTACTTACAGCACCTAAAGACTTTTCAGATAACAAAACCAAAATCACCAAGCCATCTCAAGAAAAGACATTTTTCAAGATAAACAACTGTACATTTAACTAGCGGCAACAAAACTCATGTTTTTATCACTTAATTTTTTAACTCTTTATCATCATTTTATTCCAAATAGCTATAGAGAGTCAGTTTGCACATCTGTTCTCCAACAAATGGAGATAAGAATGAGCAGGATAAAGTTTCACGGTGATCTGACTTTGTCTCCACTTGAGCAAGATGCTCATCAGATAAGTATATATATGTGACTTCTTAAACACTTTTTATTTTACAATTCTCTGTTAAAGACTTATATTTTTGCTTAAGAAACACAAATTAGCATGGAGCAGATCTGACAGACATAATCATCAATGGCTTATCTTAACGAGTACTGCATTATTTTATCCGGGTAAAACACAGGCACTCCAAGAACTGCAACTGCTTTATCCTCTTTTATCTTCTAAGACTTCTTATACCAGACTGAATCCCTAGATTTTGCACTGGATAAAAAAGAAGCTCAGCAGGATAAAACTTTCTTAACTGGTCTATAGAAAACAGATTTTATCTTGCGTAAAGAAATTTCATCAAGCAGTGAATTTTTTACTGCAACAGTAAAAACTGATTGTGCATTTTTTTTTTCAGCCATTTTTTCAAATACTCTAATCATGGTTACAGCTCATATGATGCATTTCCCATCAATCTCTGCCCTGGAATTTGCACAAGAACAAAACTCCACATACATCATTCGGACCAAGCATCGTTCCAAACTAAACAACAAGGACTCTTGCAAACTCTCCCATCATTGATATTAACATTCCTATTACTGATAAGCCTGCTGCATTTTTATATAAACATATGTTCATAGATACATTCATAAAAATCACGGCCATCATGGATGACTCACATTCACACATTCTCCAGAACAAGTGCAGGTTTTGGAATTCGGTGATATTGAGTGCCTCTTTATCTCCATCAGCTTGATTTCCATCTGTGATGCCATTTTGCTCACCTACCTTGTTACTGCAGGTCTCTCCTGTTTATTATCATTATTTTTATACATACAATTAAACAATTGAAACCATATCCATACTACAATGCTCTCTTCTTGACAACATAATTAGGAATCTGGGGGCGCCGTTTCACAAAACTGTACCAATGAATTTAATCTTTATAAGAAAACTACAATAGTTTCTGATATACACAATAAAACTAAAGTAATGCAGCAGTCTCAATTAACCACAATAATGAAATTAATGATCTTTTGCAAAAAAAAATAGTGATGCTCTTAGAAATCTATGATATGTAGAGAGTATTTTTTTTCGTATATGGAGTTGAGTGAAACGTGTCCCTGCTACCTTAACTGTTACAAACTGTTTTTCCTTTGTGTCTGCATACTGGCAATGTCCCATGACAAAACAAAATTTATAAATTTGTTTGATTTTTTTAAATGAAAGATGATAAAATATCATTTTTTTACATTTTCTACATTTTTCCAATTCAATGTCGCAGCAAAGCAAGTATGCATATTCAATAGCAGATTTGACTATAAATTAATTATTTAAAAATTGATTAATGTCTTAAGCAATTGTTATTTAGAAAAAAATTATTTCATTTTATTTTTCATCATTTATTTTTCATTTGTGAATTAAAAAAATGACTTGAATCTAAGCTCTAACATAGACATTTTAAATGCTAGGAATACATGACCTAGCATGATCTGCCATTCAATACAAAAACATCATACGGTCACAGAATGTAACGGCATCTGCCATTCAAGAATTCATACTGAGTAGATACTGAACATTGGTTGGCCCAGGTTCTGCAAATTGCATGAAGCTTAAGGTCTTCCCATTCTAATAACCATATTCCATATCTTGCCACTGGATGTTTATATTTGTATGAAACTTTGCCACTTTGAAAACATTCAAAAATAAAAAGTTAACATATAAGTTAACATTGAAGCCTATTGAAAA
>CM037782.1:55072677-55092046 GCA_021229015.1 Solen grandis | reverse complement strand
CCCAGTTATTTTTTCCGGGGGGGGCGTTTAAAACCCGAACGGCTGGGGGGGGGGGGGTTGCTTTTTAGTTTAACGCCCCACCGACAGTATTTCAGTCTTTTGGGAGACGATGCCCTACTTGAGACAGATATAGTGCTGCCACACTGCAGTATCACGCCAGACATGTGGAAATGATCCCACACCCAGGCACATTATCCTGACAGCGGGCTAACCATAATATGCTGTGCGCCAAGCAATGGAGCTACAACAGTACCATTTTTTTACGACTTTGGTACTCGCTCAAACCCAACCGGCCACCGGACGGTTATAAAAACTTGACCTGGGTATGAATAGAAACTGTCAAATATCAATATGAGGGAAATTACATAAAAATTATGGAACTATTTGTGGCAGCCCTAAGTTTTCCTCTCTAGCTCCGAAGGACACTGATTAAAAGCTGCAGATGTGATCTGCCACTTCACGTTTGGCGCACTTTTGAATGATAAAAAAAAATTAACCCCATATGAAATTTTTTTTTAAAGGGGCAAAGTACAAAAAATTTAAATACTTACCACAAATTGTAAACAACATATAACAATTATAATACAAGAACATTACTATTTTTTAAACATATATCAAAATGTAGTAAACACACCGAAATAAGGTAACACATTTGAACCACACTAGTGAGTGATGAAACTGAAAATGGCTAACCAAAATCACAAGTCATTAAAATGTTTAATATAAATTTCACCTTAACTTACCTGATTTGGATAGTATAAATAGTTTGTGTACATAGCAATTTTTTAACCACTTAATTACACAATATAATTTCCATTATGCAAGAAGTTGTTTAAATCACATTGCTTTTAAATCAATATGGTAAAAACGTAGTCTAAATGATCAAAATTATGTAACGATATAATATTATAAATATCATAATCATAAAATATAATAATTTATTTTTCGTAGAAAATTTGATGTCTTCCCCTACCCTCTTCCCCTCCACACACTAAGATGCACAAGAGTCCTCTCATCATTTTTTTCATGACTGAAATTTTGTTTCAATGCATAATAATCTTGGTTCACGAAATTGTGAAAAGTGGAATAGCTCCAACTAGAACCGCAAAGGGGCATCTTGGTTTTCGCTTTTAATTTGACTAGTAAGAGTACTGGTTTTTAACTGCAGACATAATTGATTGATATTAATTTTATTTGAATATTGTTGTAAATTGATCAAATGAAGTCCAATCTTCAAAAAATAGACATCATTAAACGATATCTTCACGAACTAAAAACTTTTGTTCATATACTTTCTATAAAATATTTTTTGATTTGAAGCTATTTTGTACCGATAAAATAACAATAATCGTATTATGACCTTGACCTTTGCATATTTTTTATCGTTATTTACTATGAGTTTATTTGTATTATTTAAATGCATAAACAGTGAAAAAATGATGAAGATTGAACAAAAATAAAGTCAGGAGTTGCAAAAAAAAAAGAAACATAAAGAATTTTCATTGTTTGATAAGGATCAAACTTTGGACTGTGGTAATTTGATCAAATGAGTCCGATCTTCAAACACTAAACACCAAGGAAAGATCTCTTCACAAACTAAAACTTTTATTCATATACTTTTTAAAATATTTTAGATTTGAAGCTATTTGTGTCGATAAAAAAAAACAATAATCGGTATTATGACCTTGACCTTTTCATATTTTCATCGTTATTTACTAAAGATTTATTTGTATTTTTTAAATGCATAAACAGTGAAAACATGATGAAGATTTAAAAAAAATAAATTCAGGAGCACAAAAAGGAGGAAACATATGGATTTTCAATTGTTTGATAAAAGGGTCAAACTTTGGACTGTGGTAATTTTAATCAAATGAAGTCCGACCTTTAAAAACTAAACACCAATAGAAAGATCTCTTCACAAACTAAAACTTTTGTCATATACTTTCTTTTAAAAAATTTTAGATTTGAAGCTATTTTGTGCCGATAAAAAATAACAATAATCGGTATTATGACCTTTACCTTTGCATATTTTCATCGTTATTTACTATGAGTTTGTATTATTTAAATGCATAACAGTGAAAAAAGATGAAGATTGAACAAAAAAGAAATCAGGAGCTGCAAAAAAGAAAAACATACGGATTTACAATTGTTTGATAAAAGGATCAAACTTTGGACTGTGGTAATTTGATCAAATGAAGTCCGACCTTCAAAAACTAAACACCAAGGGAAAAATCTCTTCACAAACTAAAACTTTTGTTCAATACTTTCTATAAAATATTTTTAGATTTGAAGCTATTTTGTGCCGATAAAAATAACAAAACCGTATTAATGACCTTGACCTTTGCATATTTTCATCGTTATTTACTATGAGTTTGTATTATTTAAATGCATAAACAGTGAGAAAATGATGAAGATTGGAACAAAAAAGAAAGGCAGGAGCTGCAAAAAAGAGGAAACATACGGATTTACAATTGTTTGATAAAAGGACCAAACTTTGGCTGTGGTAATTTGATCAAATGAAGTCCGACTTTCAAAAACTAAACCCAATGGAAAGATCTCTTCACAAACTAAAACTTTTGTTTATATACTTTCTATAAAATATTTTTGATTTGAAGCTATTTTGTGCCGATAAAATAACAATAACGGGATTAGACCTTGACCTTTGCATATTTTCATCGTTATTTACTATGAGTTTGTTTGTATTATTTAAATGCATAAACATGAAAAAATATGAAAATTGAACAAAAAAAAAAGGCAGGAGCTGCAAAAAAGAGGAAACATAAAGGATTTACAATTGTTTGAGAAAAGGATCAAACTTTGGACTGTGGGAATTTGATCAAATGAATCGATCTTCAAAATAAACACCAATGGAAAATCTCCTTTACAGACTAAAACTTTTGTTCATATACTTTCTATAAAATATTTTAGATTTGAAGCTATTTTATGCCGATAAAAATTATTATTATTATATTATTATTATTTCTACCAATTATATAGCACTTTTTTCAAATTGAACAATTCGCTCAAAAGTGCTTTACAAAAGAACAATAAATACAACAAGTACAGCAGAAAAAAATAAGACCGTAAAAACATAATCGAACTGATAAAAATAAGACATTAAATACAATAAGAGAGACTAAAAGATTCACAATAATAAAATACTAGGTAATAAAATTGATGAAAGACAAAAGCTATCACTCTATGAACATAAAAACTTTCACACGACAACACTAACACCCACATATATTAAAGGGTAAGAAAACAATGTACCATAAAACATAAAATAAATGAATAAACAAATAAAATGTGTAACATGACAGAGTACATGTAGCTACTTCTACAAAATGAAATGGTGAATATGACAATTAATTGTAGTGTTGAATAAAAAGTTGCGTCTTCAGTTTCCCTTAAAACTAGACAGTGTTGGTGCCTCACGGATGTGAACTGGGAGAGAGTTCCATAGCTTCGGGCAGCATGCAGAAGGAACGATCACCAAACAGTTTGGTCTTCGATTTTGGTATCACAAAAACAGTTATTTGCTGATCTAAGATTTCTGGGAGGTTTGTATATATGGATCATGTCCGTATATAGAGAGGAGACAGTCATGGAGAGCTTTATATGTCAATGTCAAGATCTTGTGATCTATCCTACATTTGATAGGTAGCCAATGAAGTTCTCTTAAAACCGGCGTTATGTGGTCGAAAGGGGATTTTTTTACAGATGATACGGGCTGCAGAGTTTTGTACCCTTGAGTTTGTTCAGTACGCTTTGTGAAGCACCATATAGAAGCGAGTTACAGTAGTCAAGGCGCGAGTTACTAGCAGTTGATGATAGATCTGGTGGCCTGAACCGAAAGGGAAAGGGGGTCGTATACGCCCAATGTTTCGAAGCTGGAAGATGCTGATCGACATACCATATTAACATGCTGTTCCATGTCCATGTTGTGGTAAAAGGGCACCAAGGTTTTTTTCACACAATCACTAGACGAATCACCCGATTCGCCAATGTGTAGAAGACTGAATCTAGCTTTTGGGAATGTTTTTGCGATGCAAATAGCATAACCTCAGTTTTGTCGGTGTCAGTTTCAACATGTTCTCATTCATCCAGATACAATATCTGATAAGCAGCGTTCGACACGGTAATGGCTTCACTCTGAGATACAGAGTCTATCGTTTAAAAGCGACATAAATTTGGAGTCGTCCGCATAGAAATGATGAATCAAACCATGGACCTACATATATCTCCAACAGGTTTTGTGTACATGATGAAATATTTCGGCCCAAGAACGGAGCCCTGGCACGCTGTACTTCATCAATACTGGCTAGATAGTTCGCCATTAAACAGATACCGTTTGGAATCTCTCGCTGAGGTATGAGGTAACCATGCTAGACACTTCCCTGCACTCCAAATTTGGCTCTCCAAATGACTCAACAATTTTACATGGTCAATTGTGTCGAATGCTGCTGATAGATCTAGCATCACAATTTAAAGGGTCACATGGCCTTGATCGAGAGAGTGCAGTATGTTTTTTTGCACTTTGATCAAGGGCCCGTCTCGGTGGAATGAAACTTCCTGTATGCAGACTGGAAGGTTCATGTAATAATTAAAGGGTTAAGATGTTGTTCCAAGCGCTTCAACGACCTTCTCCATATTTTTGATAGGAATGGAGATTTGAACCCAGGCCTATATTTTTTTCAGTAATTTGGGGTTGAGACGGGACTTTTTTAACAGTGGTCTAATCTGGCACATTTAAAGGGCTCGGAACGGTGGCAGATTGAAAGTATTTATAATTCGGGTAATTAGAGGTAAGAGTTCGGGAAGGGATGATTTCAACAACCCATGTAGGTACCGGGTCGAGCTCACATGATTTGTTGGGGGAGCATTGTATGATGGATTTTACTTCATCCTCTGTTGCAAGTGGAAAATGCATAACCGTTTTCGACCCGGACTCCAGATAATGAACTATCGTTGACTCATTCTCTGTTCGATCATTTTCATGGATGATATCACGTCTTATCTTCTCGATCTTATTACAGAAAAAGTCACTGAAGGACTGTGCCAGCTCTTTTGGATTAGACATGGTTTTGGGAGAGGAGTCGTCCTGTTGATCCCCAATAGATGGTTGGTCACTTTAAACAGCTTTTCATGTCACGTCCGCATGAAACAATACGATCACATATGTAATCTGTCTTGCTTTATGTAGCATAGTTTTACTTCAGCACAATAATCACGATATATCTGGGGGTCAATGGTTAGTTTGGATTTCCTCCATTTTCTTTCCAATTTACGTTCTTAGTTTAGCACATGTAATCCTCTGTATACCAAGGAATTGTTGGTCTCAAAGTAATTGTCTTTGTCAAAGTGGAGCATGTTTTGTCGATAAAAGATGATAGACCTTGAGTATATACTTCAACCAATTCATCAACCTTGTCAGTTTCAACCCCTTTAAAAAACTCCCGAGGGGGCTAATCAGATTTAAATGAGTTCATATCAATAGCTTTAATTTTCCTGAAAGACACAGTTTCCCAGCATTGGATTGCTTTGAAACATCAACGGTGAGGTGGAAGGCAAAATGATCACACTTCCCTATTGCCATGTTTGTCACAAAACCTTTTCTGTCACATAACATTTTGTACAATACTGCAACGTCTTTTGGGAACGACAACATCAAGAGTGGTCCCCGGACGTGTGTTGGCTCACGTACATATTGCTGCATTCCACACGATTGCAGACAACTATTGAACTTTACAGGTCCATCAGAGTTTTTGTCAAGATGGATATTTAGGTCCCCAAAAATAACAGTTTCTGACAAAAATAACAATTATTGGTATATGACCTTGACCTTTGCATATCTTTGATGTTTTTTTTCCTATGATTTTACTTGTTTAATAAAAATGCATAAACAGTGAAATAATGATGAAGATTTGAATAAAAAATAAAGTCGGAGCTGCAAATAACCTTAAAAGTCTGCTTTTTTAAAAAGTTGATTTTAGAAAATATTGGTTAAGTTTTACCGCGTACTGTGGACAAACCCTGCATTTCCTAATTCGCCACCCCATATATTTTGTGCGTATATGTCATGCGAATCATATGCAACAAACAAAATTCTCCTATCTCATCTCTGAAAAAATGGCAGGTTTTTGGGAACCTACCCTTTTTTCACAGTTTTGCGAGATTCGAACATTCAACCTCCTGTAGCACGAAAGTTTATATACGCAAATTTTTGGAACCTATCATATTTTATTGGCTATTTACAAGGAACATTATGCAAAACCGCATTTGAATCGGACCTGAAATAATTGAGATATTGCTTATTAAACATTTTCATATAAAACGCCCCCCGGCGGAAAATCAAAACAAAATTGCAAATTACTCGACGTTAGGGTCATCTTCAAGTACCTGGTTATTACTGATAAAAGTTTCATAATGTGGCTTTTCTCACCCGGAGCTATGCCGTTCACAAAAAAAGGTTAGAAAAAAAAACTAGAATCCTAAACCCCGATATCATCGGTTTTCGCAAAAGCCATTTTTATTCAGTTCACGAGTCGCATATTTCGAAAAACATTTCTTCAATCAATGGCTTGTTGATACTGTTAACAGCGATCTTTCAAACATTTTTTGTCACAATGTTTAAGAAAACTTTTTAAACCCCAAAAAAATATTTTTGATTCAGTTTTCACGAAAGCAATTCCATTAAAGTCACGAGCGCCCTTTTTCGAAAAACATTTCTTTGTTCAATGGCTTGTTGATACATTAACAGCAATCTTTTAAACATTTTTTGCAATGTTTTAAGCAGACTTTTTACCCAAAAGAATATTTTTGATTCAGTTTTCACGAAAGCAATTCATTCAGTCACGAGTCGCCCTGTTTCAAAAAGTATTACCTGTCAGTTTTGTAGCGCGATATCATCGGGTTTTCACGAAAGCAATTACATTTAGTTCACGAGTCGCATGATTCGAAAAAATTTCTTCATTCAATGGCTTGTTGATACTGTTTAAAAGCGATCTTTCAAACATTTTTGTCACAATGTTTAAGCAGACTTTTACCCAAAAAAATATTTTTGAGTATTTCCTGTCGTTATGTAGTCCGATATCAATGGCTTTCACGAAACAATTTATTCAGTTCACGAGTCGCATGATTCGAAAAACATTTTCTTCAATCAATGGTTTGTTAAAATAGTTAACAGCGATCTTTCCAAGATTTTTGTTGCAATGTTTAAGCAGACTTTTTACCCAAAAGAATATTTTTGAGTATTACCTGTCAGTTATGTAGTCGCGATATCATCGGGTTTTACAAAAGCAATTCCCTTTCAGTTCAAGAGTCACATGATTCGAAAAACATTTCTTCGTTCAATGGCTGTTGATACTGTTAACAGTGATCTTTCAAACATTTTGTCACATGTTTAAGCAGACTTTTTACCCAAAAGAATATGGATGAGTATTACCTGTCAGTTATGTAGTCGCGATATCGATTCAGTTTTCACGAAAACAATTCCATCAAAGTCACGAGTCCCATGTTTCGAAAAACATTTCTTTGTTCAATGGCTTGTTGATACTGTTAACAGCGATCTTTCAAACATTTTTATTGCAATGTTTAAGCAGACTTTTTACCCAAAAGAATATTTTTGATTCAGTTTTCATTGGGCGATATCATCGGTTTTCACAAAAGCAATTACATTCAGTTCACGAGTCGCATGATTCGAAAAATATTTCTTCATTCAATGGCTTGTTGATACTGTTAACAGTGATCTTTCAAACATTTTTGTCGTAATGTTTATGCAGACTTTTCACCAAGAAGAATATTTTGAGTATTCCCTGTCAATTATGTAGTCGCAAACTTGAAAACTTTTTTACAGAATTCGGTTAGTGCAAAGTTAGATGAGTGTTGCTTTCTGATGGCAACAAATGACATTAAAACTGATTTAAAATTATTTCAAAAAAAAAGGATGAAACTTTGGGCTGCCGTAAAATGACCAAATTAACTCGGATCTTCAAAAACTAAACATCAATGGAAAGGGCTCTTCAGGAACTAAAAGTTTTGTTCATATACTTTCAATGAAATATTTTTAGTTTTGGAGCTATTTGGAGCCGAATAAAAACACAATAATCGTAATATGACATTGACATTTGCAATTTCTTTTCAACTTTTTAATTGTGAGACTCTTTCAAACATAACATTAAATAACTTGTGAAAATATCATGAAGAATGAACAAAAAATAAAGTCAGGGGCGACAAAAAACATGTTTTTGAAATTTTAATTTTTCCTAAAATTTAGTGAAGTTTGACCGATTCTAGAGGACAAACCATGCATTTCTTAAATTCGCCACCCCAAATATTTTGTGCGCATATGTCTTGCAAATCATTTGCAGCAAACAAAATTCTTCTATCTGATGTCTAACATAAATGGATAGGTTTTTCGGAGACACTGCACAGTCCATCTGCACAGTTTTTTGCGAGGTTCGAACCTCCAACCTTCCGTTACTAGCTCAAAGAAGATCAGCCACGCATACCTAGAAACGATAATATTTTATTAGGCTATCAACAAGGAACAAAATGCAACATACTGCATTTGGATCAGACTTCAACTTTTTGAGTTATATGTAGAAGAGTGATTTCAAGCAAAGCGCCCACTAGCGGCAAAATGAGAAACAAAATTGATTAAAATTTTACCATTAGATACCTAGCAATGCAGCAAATATTCAATCAAGTATACACGTCGCACTTGTCGAACATTCTATTTCTCATATACCACAATTTGATGGCAACAAATGACATTAAAACTGATTTAAAATTATTTTAAAAAAAAAAGGATCAAACTTTGGACTGCCGTAATATGACCAAATCAAGTCCGATCTTCAAAAACTAAACATCAATGGAAAGATCTCTTCAAGAACTAAAACTTTTGTACATATACTACTCAATGAAATATTTTAAGTTTTGGAGCTATTTGTGGCCGAATAAAAACACACTAATCGTAATATGACCATGACCGTTGCATTTATTTTTTAACTTTTTAATTGTGAGGCCCTTTCCGACATAACACTACATAACTTGCGAAATTTTCATGAAGAATGAACCAAAAAAAAGTCAGGAGCGACAAAAAACATGTTTTTGAAATTTTAATTTTTCCTAAAATTTAGTGAAGTTTGACCGTTTCTAGAGGACAAATCATGCATTTCTTAAATTTGCCACCCCATATATTTTGTGCGTATATGTCTTGCAAATCATTTGCAACAAACAGAACTCTTCTATCTGATCTCTAACAAAAATGGATAGGTTTTTCGTACACCTACCCTCATTTGGCAGTTTTTTGCGAGGTTCGAACATTCAACCTTCTAAAACTCAAAAACTTTCAGCGACACGTACCCTCAAAATCTATCATATTTTATGAGGCTATCAACAAGGAACAGAATGCAAAAAAACGCATTTGAATCGGAACTTAAATAACTGAGTTATTAGCCATTAATAAATTTCATATAAAACGCCCCCTAGCGGGAAAAGTAAGATATAAATGAAAATTTTCTCAACGTTAGGATCATCTTCAAATACGTGGTAAAAACTGATTAAGATTTCATAAATGTGGCTTTTCTGATCACGGAGATTTGCCTTTAAAAAAAAAGGGTTAGAAAAAAAAAAAAAAAAAAAAAAAAAAAAAAACAGAGAAAAGTAGCAAAGTAAAAATTTTTTTTTGGGCATAACAAACAAATTTTCAAGCCAACTACACCGGGGCGGTAAGGAATAAACTCTGAAAAGTACAATTTTGAACAAAACAGAATTTTTTAAAATAAAAGTTTTCGACAATTTTAAAAATTTAAATTTCACAAAGCGTTTAATGTTGTGGGGAAAAAAAAAAGATTTGAACAAATTAAATATTAAACTTAATAAATATCTAAACTATAAAAATTCATAATTAATTAAAATTTACTTATGTCTTAGTCGAATGACGAAGAGAAAAATATTTAAAATTTGGCGCTTCAGGGTGTGGAATCTTAGTTAACGGCATTGAAAAGGGAAATTACTCTGAATGAATGCGAGGAAAAAAACAAAAACGTGTTTAAATAAATCGCAGTAATTTTTGAAATTTGAAAAATTTAAAGTCATGGAAAATTGAATAATGCAAGGGTAAAAAAAATAGTTGCCACTGATTGTCATGTTAATTTCGATGCAACATTGTCTTAATTTAATAAACCCTTAATTTAACGATGATCGAGAAAAGATTAGCCAACTTTTTAAAATAAAAGAAGGAAATTTTCGCACTTGTCTGTAATTAAAAAAATTTGTAAACTTTAAATTTTAAAATTAAAATATTAAAAACATATTTTTCTTTTTTTATTATATTAATTTATAGATCTAATGTTAAATTAAATCTTAAAAAAAATTTTTTCATTTTTTTTAAATTTTAATCTTATGAGATCATAAACACGTATGAAGATGTGTAACAAAATGTTTTATTAAATGAACATCTTGCCGAACCAAAACGAAAAGAAATTCTACATGGAGTTTTACAGTTTAGTGATAATGCGGTGTAATGAGATTTAAAAGGAGCATGCGAAGTACTCGGTGTGTTGTGTTGTTGTGTGTATTGTGTTAGGGGGGTTGGGTGTATAGAAGAGATGCATGTAAATTTTTCAATACAAATGTACTATCATTATAAAAATATTGATTTATGGTTGAGATTAAATCTTTTTTGAGAAATTTTAAAAACAAAAAAAAAAAAAACAAAAAAAAATTTATTGCAAATTAATGATTCCCCCAAAAAAAAAAACAATTTGGTTTTCGCATGGAGGGGCGAAAACCCTAAAAAAAATAAAAAGAAAAATAAAAAAAGGTTTTCGCACTGCGGGTGCAAAAAACCTAAAAAAAAGAAAAGACGGAAAAAAGGGGTTTCGCATGGATGCAAAAACCCAATATTTTTTCCCCAAGCGATGGAAAACCTAAAAAAAGAAACAGAACGAAACAAAGGGTTTTCGCACTGCGATGCAAAACCCCAAAAAACGGCCTTGTGCAACACTTTCTTCTTTTGTTTTTTTCATAAATAAAATTTTATTTCAAACTATGTGCGAACAGGAGTTTCTTAAGGACAAAAAAATTAAAAAAAAGGGGAAAAAATCAAAAGAAACCCTAGAAAGGGTTCTCTTGTGACCCAAAAATTTTATCCATAGTCTCGCATATGAAGCTTAATTTTTTTTCTCATAGTCCCGAGTTATGCCCCGGACAAAATTAAATAGAATATGAAATAAAACAAAGGGCAAAAACCCCAAAAATATGATTCGCAAAATTAGGGTTTTTTTTTCACTGCAAATTTTTTTGTAAAGTCTTCCACCTAGATTTGACTGACTTGACTTTTTAAGGTTTCCCGTCGCTTCGACTGTATTTCAGTATTATGACCCAGCTCATTACGGGTGGGGGAAGACCCAAATGCAGCAGGCATCCAGGTGAACCACCGACCTGAAAGCCAGCTGAAGGCTTCCTCATATAAAAATCCAATCCCCCCTGGGGTTCAAACCACCCAGGGGGGGATGAGTGGTTTTTAAAAAGTCGCGTTTTTTACCCCTCCCCCCGGGGGGCCCCCCTTCCCCCTGGAAATTTCAATGTATGTTCATATGCATGAGTAATGTTTCGACAATTTCAAGTAAAAAATTTAAATAGGATAAAAATTCCAAAACATGATGGGGATGGTTGGGGTTTTTGTGCATGACACTTTTACTCATTAGATTTTCCCCCTGTAAAGGTTTCTTTTAATGTTTTGATAATTTTGGGGTATCCCCCTGGCAAAAAGTGTGATGCAGAAGGACAACTCGAAAAAGTTTAAACATATGTTGCCAATATAAATGGGGGGCGGAATCATGTAAAAAAACATAAACTGTAAAAATAAAGGCAAAAATTTTATTCAAAGGGCAAAACTTTTTAAAAACTTTTTAAGAATCATGTAAAAATTTTCATAATATGATACGAATTATATAGCATAAAAGGGAATTACATAACCTTTTGGGTCAGATCAAAGCCTGTGGGCTGGTTTTATTATTTAACTACAAACTTAAATTTTTAAACCCCAACGTTTAAGCGGGGTTACCTCGATAAGGAAAAGGTCAAGTGAGAAATCCGCACTTCCCCCAAAAACTTATTACTATAGAAAGTCAGCTAAACTCGCTTTTGTTCATGATAAACCGTCACGCCCCTTCAGTTTTTGGTGTTTTGATTCGTTTTAACTCCTTTCCTAAATGAACATAAGGAAGTCACGACCTTTTCCCGCTTGCCTGTGCCAAATGGGTGCGGGGTGAAAAACGGTAAAATTTAGCTGAAAAAGTTTTTTCTATTATTTCAATTTTCCCCGTTTTCTCGTAAGGTTTTGAAATCTGCTTTTCCTGAACTAAAAAAACCCAGATCCGGCGCCCTTTTTAAATTTTTTTTTGTCAAACGATTAATGTTTATATAAGATGCAGAATGATCACAACAGGTCCAATAAGTAATACAAATAAATTGGAAAAATGCTTAGATGGGGGAACATTTCCCCGGATGTTTCGGAAAAAAAAGAAAAGAAAAAAATATATAAAAAATTAAAAAAGGAGGCAAATGAAAACAAAGATTTCATGAAATTTAATTTAGAAATAAAACCCAAAAAATAAAACGTAGAAAAGTAAAATTGCTATTTTTGTCATATTACTGAAAAACACTCAAAAACGTTGGTTTCACCAATACCGAAGTGACATGCTGTGGGGCACAGACTATATTGTTTCATGTCGACAAAGTAACCCTTTTTAAAAAGATGTTTTTTTTTATGAAAATTATGTCAATTACTCATCAACGTGGGTCGTAAAATTATTAAAAATTTTGAACGAAAAGGACCCAAATTAACTTAATCGTGAATAAAATTAAATTTGTAAAATGTCGGTTTTCATTTATCTACTGGAGACAGATATAGTGTTTGTAGGGCAGTATAACCCGTAGAAATGTAAATGAAATATTGACCCGGGATTTCTAATTTATACTGGTCGAAAGCGTATTTTAAAAGAAGAGGTCAGTCGAATCCCGGTCACAAAGCTAAAGTGATTTTGATTTTCGTTTTCTGAATAGCAATCAACAATTTGACTATTGAAACCGAGCATATCCTTTTAAATAAATTTACAAAAGAAAAATCCGGGTTCAAAATAAAAAGTTTTCCTTGGTCAAATGTCCGTGCTATTTTCGCCAGGATAAAAAAAAATGTCAAAAATAATTTCATGAAACGAAGTTTTGTAATCTAATAAATCACGTCGTAAAATTGGCAAACGGGGTTTTCCCAAAAGGGAAGGGTTATGTGACCTCCCTTTTAACCACTTGGTCACAGGACGGTAAAGGGTAGATTTATTTTTCGTCATGGGAACACAAAATTATGTGACGATGAAGAAAGAAATGTGAACATATTCCCATTTTTAAAACCCTTTAAATAGGCGATAGAATTTTTCATATTACTTTTTTTGCTGTAAATAAAAATTAATAAAAAATATTTTTCCCCTAAAATGTTGATTTAAAAACGGGCAAAAAAAAAAAAATAATTTGGAAAAATTAATTAAAACACTCCTCGTCATGAACCACTTTACCATTTCGACGAGTTCGTCATTTTTTTTACATGCCAAACCCTGAAAAGTCACGCTAAGTTTAAAAAAAGACCCTACCATCGAAAAAAAAAAAGAGTCAAATATACTATTTCCCAAAAAAGCCCCATCTGTTACTGTTCAGCAAAGTCTAAAAATTTCACTCCGGTTCTTTTTTAAAAAAGGGAAAATAAGTGTCATATCGACGGCGACAAGTCACGATTCTAGTGTGTATAGGTATAGAAGGGTTGGAACAGTTTAACGCCCCAGACCTGTAAGTATTGTGTTGTGTGCTTGTGCTTTTTGAAAAAAAAACAATGTAAAATAATTTTTTACAATTTTATCCTCAAGTTTACAAACAAGAGGCCAAAAGGGCCCCGAAGTCGCTCCCTGAGAAACACTGCCTTCATTGCCTGTATAGTTTATCTATTGTACAGATCCATGCGGATTAGGAAAAGATATTTTAATTCCTGAAAAAAAAAGTATTGAAATTTAAAAATTTTCAAAAGAAGGTCGCTGGGTCATGATCAAGGACACCCAATTCAAATTAAATTCCCCACTAAACTGTCCCTTATGATCAAAACTGAAATCTTGCTCCTAATTGGAATTATTTGGGCTTGTTTTATTAAAAAATTTCTTTTAAATTTGTTTTCTTTCAACAGTGCCCCAAAACAGAAAAAACATATTTTACTGCAGTGTGGTCTTACTTCGTGGTATACAACGTCTTTTTAAAACAAAAAAAAAAAAAAAAAGAAAATTTTTCATCGTTTAAAGGGGGAAAAACTGCTGTAAGTTTTTATTTTTTGATCTTTTTTAATGGCTATGCGCAGCGAAGGGAAATTTTGTTCTACACATCGGTCCAAATGATTCTTCGTCAGGTGTACGTTTTCCCCTTGAGGCTAACATTCGGGAAAACCTTTCCCAAAATGGTTTTTTTTTTTTTTTTTTTTTTTTTTGCTAACACGTAAAACGCATCATAAAATTTTTCAAAATCCCTTTTTTTAGATTTAAAGTTTTCTGCATGCTGCGAAAGGGCGATATTAATCAAATCCCAGGTAAAGGGGGTTTTTAAATAAAGCCGTTTCAAAATAATGCGTGTTTTTGTGATACATATGTGTTAGTAAGCAAACGAAAAGCAAAAAAAATTTTTAGCTAACAGTAAAGTAATGGGAAATTTACCCTCTCATGAGCCAAGTTTTTTTTAAACGTTTGTTTACTGATCTCTTGTACAGGCAAAAAATCTTTTATAGCGATTCAAAACAGTATTTTCAAATTCCCTTTGTCCAAACAAACGAAAAGGCTTTTGCTTTGTAAAACAATAATACCCGATCACTTAAATTCTTTTTACATGTGCCGTTATCGTCCCATTATGCTGGGGTCAGAGTTTAGTATCTAGCAGTTTTGAATTTCATTTCCCTCAAACACAGTTAGTCATCAGATTTAGGGGTTAAAAATTAGTTTTTACCACTTTACCTTGAAAGTTTTTTTTTTTTGGACAATAAAAAACAAAAGCAAAACAAATTCCATAATTATCTTTTTTTAAAAAAAAAAAGAAAAAAATCCGGCCCGTATAATTGAATGATTTTTTTTAGTTAATTATGACTCCTTTGAAATTGGAAAAAAAACGGGCAACTAAAAGGTTAGAAAAAGTCGAGTGCGCTGTTTACGGAAATTCCCCGTTGTTCTTTGCAAAAATTATTTATATTTAAATTCCTTGAGTTACTTACCGCATCAATTGGGTTTTTATTTTTAGTTGCAACTGTAATATTTCCCCCCAAATTTTTAAACAGGGCAAAGACATTTAAACCATTCGAGCTCACCAGAGCAAACATGCCCAAGGTGACTTTTGTGATCATCCGCGTCCCCTCGTTTTGCGTCGCATCATTTACTTTCAACCCCCCCTATAAACCCCGGGTAGAATAAATGAAACTTACATAAATTCCTTGGTAGGCCCTTTACTAAAAAAAAGTAAATAAAATTTTATCCATTCAGAAGTCTGGTTTCTGGAAACCAAAAAAATTTTTGTTTACAAGATGGCCAGATGGCCCTTTTCGCTCACTGAGCAGATGATTCTAGGTGTAAAATGAAATCTGGGGTTTTTTATGTGAAAAAGGGATAACTCCTAAAATTAAAAAGTCAATATCAGTTTAAATTGAACCGATTGCAATTATGGGAAAAAATTTTTCTTAAAGTTTTAAAAAAATTTCTAAAAAATAAGATGCTAGGTGTAATCAAGTGAAAAAACTGGGATTTTTTTTTATTTAAAAGGGGGAAAATTACCCAAATTTCAGATCCGGCCCCAAATTTAAACTCAATCGAGACTTATGGTCTAAAGCACCGCCCTACAGTTTTTAAAATGATTGCTTTAAAAAAAAGAAGATGCTAGGGTTTTAAAAAAAGTGAAATATGGGAATTTTTTAAAATTAAAAGGGGCTTAATCCGACCCAAATGAGGATCTCAGCCCTAATCAAACTCAATCGAGACATTATGGTCATAAAAATTGCCATAAAATTTGAAGATGATTGCTCAAAAGATGAAGTGCAGAGTGTAACAAATGAAAATTTCATTTTTTAATATTTTAAAGGGGGATAACTCTGCCTAATTTAGGGTCTCAGCAATAATGAATCAAAACGGACTTTGGTCTTTTCCATTAAATTTGAAGTATTGCTAAAAGATGCAGTGCTAAGTGTAAACGACGTGAAACTGGCTTTTTTTAATATTAAGGGGGCACAATCCTGACCTAAAAGACGGATCTCAGCCTAATGAACCAAACGAGACTTTTGGGATTAAAATTGTCTAAAGTTTGAAGTATTGCTTCAGAAATAAAGGTGAATGTGTAAACACTAAAAATTGTTGAGCCGCACGAGCAGACGGCATACGGGTCAATAGCTCGCGACGTCCAGCTGATTACAGGTCGAGAACCCCCAATGCCCAGGCTCCGGTAAAACGAAACCGCAAACTGGTGGAAGGGTTTGGGGTTTTTTGTATTTTCAAGGGCAAATAACCAACTTGTGGGGTAAAACCCCCCAATTGATTTCAACTCAATTTTTGGTACAAATTCCCCCATCACTGTGTAAAAAGTTTTTGAAATTCTATGTAACGTTTTTTTAAATTTGCCCAACGCAACATAAAAACATATTCTTTTTTTTATTCAAGAAAAAGCAGTATAGTTATTTTCAATTCATGTGAGAAAACATTGAGAAATTTTTTTAAAATTGCAAAGCTAAGATGAAACAAAAAACAATAATGTAAAATAAAATAAGGTTCGGTTCTTACTTTTTAAATTTTTAAACATGTCTTATGAGTTTTTGTTTATTTTTTTGAATATGAATACATGTAATTATCTGATCGGGGAGGTTTCATTGACCCAATCTTAAAAATATACAATTTTTCTCTAAGTCCCAATGTCAGATGTCTCCGCAAGATTGAAACCAGTAAAGTTAAAAAAATAAATTTTTTGCTTAAGTACCGCATGTAAAAAAATTTATACAAACCGAGACATATTAAAGTTTATACCCGTTAATCAAAAAATGAAAATTTCCCAAAGCAAAAGCGGCGGGGAAAATTTATCCCTAGAAATAAAAACAACAGAAACAGGGAAATTTTTTATTAAATTTTTTTGGGCCCGTTGTTTGAAACAATTTTTTTGTGCATCCTTGAAAATTCAAAATATAAAAAAAACTTATACATGTATACAAACCAAATTTTTTCCTTTTTTGGATTATCCCTTTTTTTATATATAGTGAATATGACCCATTTGTGCCAGAGTAAAAAGAATTAAAAAACAATAAAAAATTCCGATTCAGGGGAAATCAAATTTAAATTCAAGCCATAAGAAATAAATTTTATACTGTGTTGTCCAAGAAGTTCACCGACACTGTCAAGAGATTTCAAAATATAACAAAAAGCGTTTGACGCAAGGGAACCCCAAAAAAAATGGGGGGTCTTTATAAATGTATCAAAGCTAGGGGTTTTGGAAGAAATTATCTTTTGGAAAAAAAGCGAAGTTCAAAATTACATGAAAATACGAAAAAATGCTTTGTTTTTTAAGCTGTCTTTTTAATGATCATTTCGTTATGAAAATTTAGGTTCTTTTAAAAACTTGAGCATTTTGGGGGTAAAATTTCCCCTCTTGAATTACGTGTTAGTAGAAGGTGTTTTTTTTTTGTGTTTCATTATCTAACACATACTGAATTTACAGAACACGGGGATTATTTTGAAATTAATTCCTTTATCCCAGTGATTTCAGTCAATTTTTAACCCCTTCCCATCAGCATGCAGCAAAAATTTTAAAATTCTAAACTGGATTAGACAATATTGTTAAACCCCATTAGGGTTTTGCAAACAAAAAATTACGATTTCGAAAAGTTTTCCCGAATATAAGGAAAAAATTACACCCGACAAAAAAAACATTTGGACCCATGTTGAAACAATTTTTTTTGCTTTGCATGGCTAATGCCCTTAAAATGATAAAGAAATCAATACTTACCAGTTTTTTCCCCCTAAACGATGAAAAATTTATTTTTTTGTTAGTTAAAAGGACGAATAAAACCCCCGCGGTTTTTGGCCACTTTTTCAGTTATCACTGCGGTACGTTTTTATGTTACTAAAAAATTTTTTTTTTTCTTGATTATTTTATAGTATATACATAAAGGGTTGGGGGCCCCCCAAAGCCGAGAGGGGAAAGTCGTGACTCCTCAGCCCCCCACCCCGGGGTTCGAATCCCGGCAGGGTCATTCGGATTTTATGTGAGGAAGCCCCCAGCTGGTTTCGGTAGGTCGGTGGTCCTACCGGATGCCTGCTGCCTTCGGGGGCTTCCTCCCCTGTATTGTGGACGTGCTATATGACGAAAAAATGTTGTTTTGTTGTTGTATTGGGGGTTTCCGTCGCTCGATAGTATTTCAAAATTAGCGACGTCCCCGTAATTAAAAAGGTGGAGGAAAAACCCCCGGGACACAGGGTACCCCGGGAGAAACCCCCGACCCACCGCAAACCGCTGGAAGGTTCCTACATAAAAAACGTATCCCCCGCGGGATTCGAACCCCCCGGGGAGGGCTGAGAGATTTGAGTCCACACTGTAACCGCTCGGCCCGGGGGCCCGAAATACTGTTGAAGGCGGAAACTCAAATGTTTAGTCTAAAGGGATCTATTGAGTAATGTAATGATCTATTGAAAAAAAAAATTTACTTTCACATTTCTTCAATAGAAAGGAGGTTTTTGAAAACGGACTGCCATAAGTAAAAATTTGTTAGTGTTTTTGTGAGATTTAATCTTTTTTATGTCTTTTTTACATATTGCATTCAAATGATTATTCCCTATCTTTTAAAAAAAAATGATCTGAATAAAAAAAATTTTAACTTGTTTTTATTAATTTTTAATAAAATTTTTTAAAACACTATGGAAGGTACCTTGGCCAACTTGTGAAAAAAACCCTGAATACCCTTTGGAAATTCTCGTGCGGGAGAAGATTAGGAATGGAGGGAAAAATGAAATTTGATTTTTAAAAATACCATCTTTTCAAAATCCATCATCACGTCACTTGTTTGGGTTTGGGAGGTCTTGCTGCCTTTTTTTGCGCGTGAGGCATACAAGTGGTGAAAACCCAGGATTCCAAGTTTTGCTGAACGAATCAGGCCGCAATTTACAGACCGTGTTTTCGTGTGCCCGAACCTTCTCCTTGTAACTGTCCTGCTTGCACAAGGCCGGTTCGCAGTGTTTTGCGTGCCTCGTTAAAGGTGCCAGATGGGCGGGACCAAAGCCTGTCCCGGGGCCGTCGACTCCATGCACTTTCCCCT
>CM037782.1:55022577-55072577 GCA_021229015.1 Solen grandis | reverse complement strand
ACAACTAAAATTGACAAATAAACTCTTACTCATGCATAAATGATATTGAGGCATGTATGTGATCTTGACAACAATAAGTGTTTAAAGATCAAATGGACTGTTACAATCATGCATTTGTTATAATATCTTCAGCATAAAAAGAAACATTAAACCCAAATATATAACTATACCGGGGGCTGACTCTCTAGAGTGGACATCTGAAATAAATGTGCAGCTTCAACCAATCAAATTACTATGCAAAACTAAACCAACCTTTACCACACTACGGCTACATGTATTACAGAAATCACCTGTGCATGAAACCAGTATAAAACCATTATCTTCCTGCCAATAACTTGCAGGCTGATCAGGTTATACACTGTTGGTTTCACCTCAATACCTTTTCGATGTGCAGATAAAATGTAAATCTGTTCAAATTAAAAACTGCTATCTGTTGGATCTTGCTTTTTATAGGTCTAATAGTGTAGAACTGCATGTCTGAGCCACAGAGGGTCGGCACATAACATTGAAATTCTGTTTTACATATTTATAAACACTTTGTATAGATGAAATATAAAAACGAAAAAAAAAAGAAAAAAAATCCAGACTACAATGTGCCGAGCTCCTGTTGCCTAAGCAACTTATTCTCTTAACAAAAGTGCTTTGAACATTGAATGTGACCTACATTATTTATACAGTGAAACCTCATTAGTCCGGACACTTTGGTCCTTGTTTAAATTTCCGGATTAATGAATTTTCCGTATTAATGAATCAATCGATATCTCTCTTCTTCTTCTTTTTTTTTCTTTCTTTCTTTCATATTTTCTCATTGTACAGTGTGTGTGTGTGTGTTTATGTTTGTTTTCCATTAATAATAATTATATTTAAAATTATATGCTTAGGACTGTATATAAGTATGTATTTAAATTGATGTTTACAAATGATGGTTTAATTTTATTTAAATCCATCCCTGACATCAGCATTTTTTAAGAGAAGACACCTTAAGTAGGTGACAGCATAATTGTGACCCATTTCTTGTTCTGCATTCGTGAGCAAAATGAATTGGATTTAATTATTTCAGCCAAAACAGTCACAAACAAATGAATATTATATGTACGCACTGAAAACAAAACATATGAACAAAAGACGATCTAAAGGATGGTTGGCTTTTCTGTCTCTTTTTACAGCATACATCTGCAGCTGTGAATAAATTTTACCTTCTTCACTCGCTAGTTATATATGTAGCTTGCGGCTATACCAGCCCTTAATTGCCCCCTGTTCTCTGGACTGATTAGTGTGAAGCGCTCGCGGCTATGTGTAAACAATCTGCAGGTGACACTTCTATGACAGTCACGTGCAAAGAGTAGTCCGAATGATGTCTAAAAATAGTAGGTGGGAAATCCAGTCTGAACTGGTACCCGGATTATCGAGTCATTTTAAATAGCAAATGGAAGATTGGTTCCCAAAATGGATGTCCGGATCCGGAACGCGAATTTCCGTATTATCGAATCATTTTTACGTTGTGGAAATCCGTTCCAAGAGAAAAGTGTCCGGATGGCGAGGTTTCCGGAATAATGGAGCCCGGACTAACGAGGTTTCACTGTATATCATATTGCAGCCAAATGTTTAAGTATTATTGTATTTGACACGTGCTGATTCCTACTTGTATTCTAGTACAACAATGAACATGCATATGACAGTACTGGTGCATTTGTGGTTACGAATGGCATATGTATACAACAGAATCCAAACCTTAGGAGGTCCAAGTCAGACAACCTTGCACACTCTGCCACAAAAAGTGTATGTTTTACAGAAAACTATCAACATATTTGTTGTAGTAAAATATTTCACTTCCTTAGACACACACAAAATCATCATAAGAAATATCCTACCTAAAGAATATAGATTTAAGGTAAATTCCCTGTAATGGTTCCACTACATTTTGGACCTCATGGCCTTTCACGGAGATAACCAAGGTTTCCTAATGTTTCATAGAGGTTAAGTGGTCCAAGACACAGCAGAACCATTACAGGGACTTTACCTTAATTCACATCAAACAATTGCACCCAAAACATAGGATATGGTCCCAATACACATATCGGTTAATATATGAATTTACTTATTTGTTAAGTGGTAAAAACTGTTGCATAATACATACAGTATTCATCTACAATCATCTTCCATAAATCTTAAGTGTTGCTTATAAATGCCACTTATAGGTAGTTTTGAAATGATCATAATGGAATGTAATATGTTAAGATTCTGTACGACTTCATCATGTTGACTTAATTTAAGGGACTATAGATTATTACATGTCTTTATTTTCTAGCCATATCAAATGCATAAGAGTGAAAATACTGCACTCAATTCAAACTGACAATCACCAAGAATACAAAATGACCGAAAGTGAAAAAGAAGAGAATAAAGAGTAACAAAGTCACTTTTAATCAGCAGCAATATTACTCAGTGCTTTTATTACCGGCTTTAACAGCTTTGATTGCTATTGAACACAACAATATTTTTATCAAGGATATAATTATATGAAAAAAGGTTATTTACAATAATTGGTTATTTCATTGTATTACTGTAACCTAATTTAACAATAACTATTATTGTGCTTGACAACTCTTGAGAAAAGAACAAACTGATGCTGTTTAAAGTAAATGAATTTAATTCACTAAGGCCATATTTAAAAATAAGTTTGCAATGCTTCGACCCAGAATTATTTAGTTTGGTAGGTAGGTAGGGATATTTTTTTTTGTTATTTTTGCTAAGTCTGACAATGGCAAAGCTGAATGGCCTTCAACATGAAGGGATGAACAAATTATTTATTTTTTATTTGCTTCATCAAACATTGTTTTATTTTTATTTTGAATGAAAACTGCGCAGGTCATCCCATTAAAAATGGCATAAACAGCTGAAAGAAAGGAATGAGTGAAATTAACAGAAAGACTGAAATCCACATACTGAAAAAAAAGTCTTCAGTCTGAGTCTAAAAGAAAATGAGTCGGTACCAATTCTGTGAAGTTGATCAGAGCACGGCAAACAAACATATTCTTAATGATGGCCTTAAATAAGCAGCTACATTAATTACTCTTTTCTTTGCTTTTATTACAATATCTTAAGTATAATCTCAGGCTCAAATTTGAGTATCATACACAAATCCCTATTGAATCTTAAAAGTCATAGTTTGAGTCTGAGTAAGTTAGAAAGGTCCTGGAAAGAACTGTCTGATCTGGGATTGAAGTTTGAAAATGAATCAAAACGAGTTTATATGAGATATAGGGTTGCCATTTTATTTTTTAAGGATATAAATCCATAGGGCATGTAATTTGGTTTATACAGTATGTGTTAAGTTAGAGAACTGATTCCTCTAGGATGACATCTTGGTCTAATGACTTGAGATAAATTCCTAGGATAAACATGAACTTACCAGGTTGGTCACATGTTTATCTATAGACTCATGTCTGAAATACTTTGTTCCATAGGCTGGGTGTCCAAATGACGATGTCGTATGAAGCAGAGGATCATAGTGTATTTCCTTTCTGGTGAAGGGGACGAATCTGTTCAAAGATATTGTGTTACATTAACATTTTAAACAGACACTAAAACGGTTCTTTTCTTAAATTATGTATTTATTGACAGATATTTATTTCATTTTTTGAAATGGAAGAAAACACAAAAAGATGATAAAATCATTGTTTGTTAGGCTGGACTGTAACAATTTCCCACTGACAGTATTTCAGTCATTTTTGAAGTGTGTCACTATATGTTTTGGACACATGACATTACATCCAGTTACATTATGCTGACATCTGGCAAAATACTTGAAACTACCAATGTAGGTAAAAACCATACAAGGTGCTATAAACAGTTACACTACATTCTTAACATAGCGGACGGAGATCAAATCAACAACTTTCCACTCCAGAAGCAGACCAAAGGGATTGGACATGACCGGTGTTATTTTACTTCACAAGTCATGTTCGTTGCTTTATAGCCATCATTGCACAAGGTAGAAATCAACTGAGAATGTCATTGAATTAGCTTGAAACTGGTGTAAAGCAATTTAAGTTAATTAGGTTTAACATCCCACTAATAGTATTTCAGTCATTTGGAGACTATGTCTACTTGAGAAAGATATTGTGCTGCCACACTGCAGTATCACACTGTAGATAAGCGGCATGATACCACACCCAGTCACATTATCCTGAAATCAGGCCAACAGTCTTGGAACAACCCTTATATGCTGAGCACCATGCAAGAGAGCTACCGTTTTTTTTTTTTACAACTTTGGTATGTTGCAGTCTGGGGTCAAACCCATGACCTCCTGCTCCCAAGGCAGATGCTCTAACCACTCAGTCACTGGGGATGGTACATCAGTCAAAAATTTATCAAGAAATGTTAAGATATTTACACTTTGTTGATGCATGTTTAGTTCTAGCCCTATTGAGACTAGTACTGTAACAATTGTATTATATGTAGTACATTCATTCCCAGATTATAATTCATGCTGAATCCCTCAAAGGTAGGCATATGGAAGACAAGTCCTAAGGAAAGGGTCAAATAATACAAAATTGAATGATCATCTTTGTTGATAAGGTAATATTATGAAGAGATTAAGTATGTAATATGAATTTTATAATGAACTATACAGATGGAGACATACATGTTGTCGTTGAGTCTGGTGACCCATTCCTCTGCCTTCATCTGCTGCCTAGCCTCCTCCAAGGATGTGTAGGAGGTCGCCACCCGCAGTGTCGGCTGGAAGGACTTGTACCGCTGTTTCTGGACCTCAGATGGCTCTCGGAATGGACCCTGAAAAACATACACACAACAAATCATAGCAGATATGAAAAAAAAGCTTACCCAAGTCAGACTGAACATTTAGCAAATTTTATGTTCAGTGAATAATAGTCTTTTGTCTCCCTTAATCAATTACATTCTCATATTATTGTGCTCTCTCTGGTAAGAATGATATCAATAGATGTAAAATATTGTAAACAAAGACTATGAAAATAATTAGAAAAATATCACATACTTAACATATTATTCTGTTGTGTTTTTCTTTCAAATTTCTTCATGATTTTTTTTTTTAAATAAAACAAAAATCATAACGAAAGAAAATATATTCTTCTTTCCATAAAAATCAGAAAGATACATCTATAGGTAATTTAAATCTCTGTTAAAAACAAATATGTTCAAGACATTAAACAAGAGGCCCAAGGGCCATAGACGCTCACCAGAGTACATCTGCATTTTAAAATGAAACAATTGTTTTCTGTAACAAGGAATGTTTAACTGTGACTATTTTATGTGGTTCCTTTTGAGAGTGTCAATATGAGTCTATATGAAGGAAAAGGTTAAATCAGTAACAGTTGTTAATCTGGAAAAAGCAGCCAAAACAATTTCAAGTACAGATAAATCGGAGTCAAAAACCACACAAAATACACCCTTGACTTGGAACAGTTAACTGGTTGTAAGTTGATGGATTACATTTTTTGGAATAAAAATATTTTAGACAAAGGAGTGAAAAATCTCACAAAAATACACCTTTGACCCCGAACAGTTTATAGGGACTTAAAACTGATTGTTGGAGGTTGATGGATCCGTTTGACTCATATAGGACACTAAGGAAATTAATTACCGACAACTACAAAAAATTACAACGTATATATTTTCCATCTTCAATAATGAATATATATATTGTATTAAAAAACCACTTTATGCAATTTCACTTCTTTAATATAGAATAAATCTTCACGTGTTTCTGTTTTTTTAAACTTAAAAGTATATATCTGTAAATCTTTAATTGAAACAGAAGTGCAAATAGTAAAATGGTAAGATGGCGGATTTGTCTTGATGACGTCACGTGAAAACAAAGGATATTTCCTTTGATTTTGATTAATTGTTAAAACTGTCTGAAAAACAAAGTAAAAATTAGCCAATTAACCCTAAATAAACATCTATAACAATGTATTTTAAATATGGCTAGCAGTTCTAAACAAGATGAATTTTAAATTTATCTTTTCATTGCATTGCAATGGCAACTAGAGTTCTGCGTAAATCAATATAAATATAATATATAAGCCTCCCCTCGTATTGCTGCCGAGTTTACAACACACATCCAAATAATTTTGAATACTTTGATCATCTGTACCAATTAAAAACATTTTGAAACCCTGCAAATTATTAATCTGGAAGATGATTTATATTAATCTTGAAGAAGATGATTTTTGTTCTATTTATTGCCATGTCAACCAGAGTTCTGCATGGATCATTTTTATTTGAGCAATTTTTGTAGACTCGCATCCAAGGACCATTTATACCAAGTTTCATCAAATTCTGTCCATTGGTTTTAGAGGAGATTTTTTTTTCATCTTTCCCTATATAAAAAAAAAAAGTAAAATAAGCCCGGCCCCTGGCGCCCATATTTTTTTGTGGATCCGAATAATTTTAGCAATCTTTGTAGTGCTACCCCTAAGGATCATCTGTACCAATTTATTTTGAAATCTGGCCAGTAGTTTTGAAGGAGATGATTTTTAAACTTTCCAAGAATTTTTTTCTTTTTGTTGCCATGGCAACCAGAGTTCTGCAAGGATCAACTGTATTTGAGCAATTTTTGTAGAGTCCAACCCAAGGACCATTTATACCAAGTTTCATCAGATTTTGTTCAGCGGTTTCAGAGGAGATGTCTTTTAAAGCAAATTGTTGACGACGGACGACAGACGATGGACGAAGGGTGATCCCAATAGCTCACCTTGAGCACTTCGTGTTCTGGTGAGCTAAAAAGCTTACCTGAAGTTTTGGAGGAAGGGGAGGAAGCTGTCTTGGCTTGGGAAGATCAGCATCATAGCTCTTCCAGGCTGGATCATAGGGGTTGTCTGTCGTCCTCTTCTTCTTGTGTGGCAACGGCTTCAAACTGGCTAGGGCATACTCCATTTCACTTGGGTAACTGATCAGAAATAAATGATAAGAATATATGGTTGACCAATATATTTTAGAAATGTTTATTTCATGAACTTCAATCTAATTCAATTTGGTCTTAAACACTTGCTTTCCAACAAAGACTTAAATGTAGACTTGATTTTAATTGATTCATCTCTGACCTGCAACAAATTTAAAACCACATCATTTTTGGAGAAATCACCAAACATTTCTCTAAAAATTGAACAGAACTAAAAAAGCAACCAAAATGCCAAATTTAATTTCTTTTAGCTAATCTGTCTAGCAAAATGATACAATACACAATGTGCATGGATATGGACATTTGATTTCAGGTTTACGTCTTAAATGTCAATAAAACATATCAATGAATCAAACAGGGGATAAAAAAGAAAGAGAGACAGAAAGAGAGAGAGTTGGAAAAATGATTGAGAGAGAGAGAGAGAGACATATAGTTAGAGAATAAAAGAGAGAGACAAAGAGAATGCTGAAAACAAGACTACTGCACGAGACAAACTAGAAAACTCACGGCTGGTACGGTGAATTAAACACGCCTGGTATAACATGCGTGCTGATGAGATAGTGATATTTCCTGGCCAGTCTCTCCTTGGGCAACCCTGTCCTTTGCTTCCTGTTGTCGTCGTCGATTCTGTTCCTGCTGCTCAGCATACTCTGCCAGTTCATTCCTAAATGGACATTAAGTCTGATAAAAGCCTTTACTACTAAGACATACCAGTTACACCATTTTAAATCTAGAACTTAGCAATTTTCAGTCTTAATAGACTCAAAGTGTTACCTTTTTATCTCAAATGTACAAGTCAGTTACTAGCAAGCAAATCAATACAATTTTAAATCAATACAATATAAATAGCTTTTCTTAAGTCCTAAATCTAATATCAGATATTCTATCAATGTTTTTAGTGATGTAAGAAGTATTGATATCAGTTTTTTAGCCTTTTTGGTAGCTACATATGGTAATCAAAATCTGAGAACAGTAAATACCATATCTATTTTTACAAATGTGATACAGTTTTGGGGAACTAATAATCAATAAAGAATAAGTATGAATTCCAAATACCTGATAATTTCATTTTTGATGGAAAGTGCCTCCAAGTATCTCTTTCGACTATAGTAGTTAAAGACATATTTCCTGACATAATATCCACGCCATATTTTCTGTATCTGTAACAAAAGTCGAGAAAAATTATAAAACAAAAAAACAAAAACAAAACACAGACTACATTAATTACATGAGTCAACTGTTTTCAGCTTTAAAAAGTCTCCATTAATTATGCTATTTTTCTTTAGAAATTAGTGAACTTTTGTATACATTTACAAATGAATGTGCTGAAATTAATCTCAGTAGTAAAAATCAAGTAAATGAATCAAGTTCAAATATATAGTACCTTTGTTGCTTTAGCATTAAAGTAATTCAACTTCATCACCAGCACACAGTTCTGTAACAGATGTATAAATAGATACATATATGTAATGAAGATTACGTATTTATGATAAGCATGAAAAGGTAGAGAGAAACAGAGAGAGAGAAAGAGAGGGGGGTATTTGTTTGCTTTAGGTGAATATGGACTATATCTCATCGAGAAGTGATACAATAATAATATTTTCATGAGCAAGTAACAATGTGAAAATTGTATCACTTCGAGATGAGATATATTTCATACTCAAAGCAAACAAAATTTCTTTTTGTCTTATGATCTTTTCTATAGTTTTGCATTAAACTAGTCAGACATTACCAAAAATGGCAACAAATAACGTTGAATTGTATGACGTAACTGTGACGTCATCAAAATCTTTATCCGTTTTACTTTCTACTTTGCTATATATTTCAATATACATGTACAGAATGGGAACCATTATTTTATATCTCACTTAGTTTCAAATAGATATGAATTATATCTCACTGATATATTTCAGTATATCATCGAAAATCATAAGATGAATATACTATATTTGTGTCTGGTAATCATGTTTGAAGGGGAAACAAAGAGCTGTCCAAATTGAATCTTACAGAGGATGATAACAGCTTAAATAAGAAGTTCTCACAAAAACAGCAGAAAAAATTGTGTTACTTAAATTAGGGTTGTTGGAAAAGCTTATTTTATATGACCTTATCTAACATCTCATGGGCAGACTTCATTCATGACTCCTACTTTACAATAAGAAACAACATCTATATTTTTTACTGGAAATATGACATAACAAAAGATTTCTATAAATAAATATGTTACTCTTCATTCTAAAGTTGTTTATGGTGAGAACAGGTATCAACCATTATTATTTGATAGAAGTTCAAGAGATCCCGAAGCTCTTTTCTGATATAAACCCGACATCCTCCAGTTGGGATCTTCTGATCTTTGATCATACCTCATGATCATCCCCAAAACTGCTGGAAAATCCATCAGATATATAAGAAATGGTGACTCTTATGTATAACTGCTCTTCTTAAATTTTGTTTATGACAAACTATACAGGGTTTGGCAGATGATGATGATACAGTGTTTTATTCATGTGATGCATGTGTACGTGTCTGCATACTGAACATACCTTGACATAAACCCTGAAAAACTGTCGCCCTAGGAAACCTCTCCATCGTCTCTGAATGGCAGTGGCACTGTCATTTAAATGTCTGTGAAGAGCAGACAAGGGGTCAATTACATTGCAATATAATTAATTAAATTACAAATTACTTCTGATTTCCTCAATTAAATATACAATTACTCACTTTTTAATTTCCAAAATTTATTTATGTACACATACAAGTAGCTACTTCATAATATGGCATAGACATTGACTCATAGCGCAGTAATATGTACAAAGCAGACAAATTAATATTTTCACATTCTACAGTCAATGATTATGTCAGTTTAATTCACTGGTTCACACTCACTAGTCTGTTTTATTATACTTGATCATCATCAAGGCTTCAAAACTTTTGTCTGTGAGTCAACATCTTTCTTGACAAAAAAAAATGTTCATGTACTTTACTGTCCATTGTTCAATGATTTCCACTACACAACAAGAATTTGCAAATCAGGCTTTAAAATGTCCAACCTTAAATGTGCTCAGCCAGTATAATTCAATTAATAGTTAACAATGACCTTGCCAAGACATGGTTTGGTGCAAATTGGTCAATATACTGCCCAGGGGCAACAGCAATATTACATTTAATTACTTGGAAAAAAGTAATTAATTGTAATTAATTACAATTACCATTTCAATTACCCCATGTCTGGTGAAGAGAAAATATCAGATAAGTAAAATGTTAACTATTTTTCATTTATATATCCCTGCATTTTAAAACATTAAGAAAACATTAACTATTTTTTTATTTATTTCTGCATGTATATATAAATTATAGAAAATTAACAGATGTTTCTTAACAGTCTTGTTCTTCACTTCTTCATCATTGGTAACCAACAATTGACTTAACTGACAATTTTGTTATGTGGGGACTCAATTAACAATTTTAATGATAAGGAAATAGACAAAACAGACACATTTAACAATTTTAATGATAAGGAAATAGACAAAACAGATACATTTAAAAAAAAAAAAAAGTAGTTGATATATTAACTTTTTGTCATTAGATTTAAGAAGAAATGTCATGTCATTAGTAGTAAAGAATTTCCTTGCCACAAATGTTCTTCTGTAATGATAACTGATGTTCTTATCCAAACAAATATCAGAGTTAGTACAATAACTTAATTTTGAAAAACTATCATTCGTATTACAAGGCTCAAATTCCACCAACAATACTTAACGCTAAGTAATACTTAAATTAGGTAGATACACCATTAATATTTTATGAAATATTCAAGTTACATGACTAATCTGAAATGAATTGTTACCTTAATAACTAGCAAAAAATGTTAAGAAATGAAATACTTGGATATTTTTATTAGAGAAACAACAATAACGAAAAGTATTTAAGATATACTTTGTGCTAAGCACTGTTGGTGGAATTCAGCCCTGACTGTTGATACAAGTATCCCAAAGTCTATGATTCATACCAAGGTATCATAATGCACTTACTTCATGTATGCTCGTGTCCGGTTTCCTTTGAACCATGACTGGACCCTCACAGCTGCTGTGTATTCATTCAATCTTTGAGCCTCAGCATCACTGAAATTATAAGTTTTATATTACTTTAAGGCTTCCTTATTTATAAAACAAAACAAACCAGGGTTGTCTGAACTGAAAAATTGCACTTGTACACTCGCCATGACAAGTGAATGTTGGTCACAGCAGATAAAGTAAATAAATCTCAAATGTTCAATAATTTGACAAATGTACCCTTATGCATTTTAGGATTTGCACATGGAAAGATATAGAGTTAAAACATCCAATAAGAAATATTTTATTATTTGAGTCCAAAATAGACTATTTCGTTGAACTTTGTGATACCAGTGGCTCCATGGTACCAGTGCACTTACTAAATATTGTAATATTTTCATTGTAGTGGCACCTGCCAATTGTTTACTTGCATATGCTCTAGTAGCTTCTGCCATTAAACCATAAAAGAAAGATTTTGCTGAGATGTAGAAGTCTCTAGATAGTCAGTTATCTTCAATAAATAATAAATAATATTAACTTTAACTTCTTGTTTGATGCAATTGTTAAGAATGCCAGTACCATGGGGGACCTGCCTAAATGCAATGTTTAGGGTACTAATTCTTTCTAGCCAAATGTTTGACCAAATGATCATTGGACAAAATGACATCTTGGAAAAATGCCTTTCGTCAACATTACATTTATAACATTATTTTGACGAAATGGCTGTTTAATAAAATGACTGTAATTTCAGGGAATCTAGTAGAGGTACAAAGATAAAGTAAAACCGGAATTGTGATATATTGCAATAACAATAAACCCATATTGCAATACTTAGCCACTAAAAAATAGGAAAACTTAACACTAGTGCTGCACTAGCTATGATGCAGTGACAGATCAATATTCGTATCATTTATTTAATTTTTTTTATTTTTTTTTATTTGATTTTGACCTAATAAGCTTGCAACATGGAGAATCATTATTGTTATTGTCAGCATGAGCAAAATGCATAATTATTCAGTTATCACATAAAATGCTTTAAATAACTATCAAAATCTAAACAAATATTGCGGTATGGGCATGCCAACACTGCATCCCAATATACCGGTATACTGGTATATTGTTGCACCACTAGAATCTAGTCAGGAAAATTGGTAAGCATAATTACCATCCAGGACCAGAAGCAGATTACTGAAATTTAAGAATACCCAAGATTTTTATAAAGTGCTCAATTTGTGGTATTAAAGACACAATATTATATAGAGAATATGACATAGCTAGCGATTGATGAGGTTCTTCTGGACAACATGTCTTAAGGTTTGGATCTATTCCGAACATCTAGAAGTAGATACTGTATGTCTACCAAGAACTTAAAGATCATAGAAGACCAAATCCTGACCCTTGCCTGACAAGAAAAAAAAGCAAAATGAATAAAACACTTTTAAAATGGCAATGAATATATGATGGTATTGAAGGATATTTAGATAAACTTAACTTGAAATGAAAAGAGTAAAACTTACTTTTTTCGTTCGTATGTTGTTTCAACTATGGCGTCAGTTTCGGCCAGCAACCTGACCATAGCCGCCATATTGTTAGTTTGTTGTTAAGTATGACGTCATGAAATCCGAAGATAATTTTTAGAAACTTCTTATCTCAATTAAGTTTATTTTTTATTTGCTACAATATTTTGGAAATATCTGTTGAAAAAAAATATTGTTTAAAATCATCTAAATAAAAAATATTCGTGATAGTGAATACCTGTGTCTATAGAAACACTGTCAACAATATGGCGGCCAAGTGATGTTTTGAAACAAGAGAAGGGACTTTAACAAGTAGTTCGCGATACTGCATCAAAATGGCGACTTATATGCCACCTTTATGCCGCAAAAAGAAAGTTTTGGATAGATATGAGTATGTTTTATTTATATACAAATTATGATGTCTTTCTTATCGAAAGTTTAGTATTTTTTAAAAGACGTTTTAAAAAGTAAGCATGTCCGGTTAACACTTGAGTATTAGTTATTTGTGTTGCACCTACTCTCTTCAGGATGGATAAGGTTTTGGAAATGTTTGATTTAAACAATGTCGTCGCTGAAACAATGTCATTGATGATACATAAAATAATTTTTGACATAGGCCTAACTCACGTGTGCTTCTAGTCAGGAGCTAATAGCTATGCTTGTTAAAAAGTTTCTAGGTTCATTTCTTACGAAGAATCATAAAAAATATTTCTATTAGATAAGCATTGATTACAGTGCATTACCCTATTATTGGTTGTTACCCATTACATAGACAGGACATACTTATCAGTTGTGGATTCAAGGGGGGCACCCAGTGCGCAACCATACATAAATGTAGACATACAATCCCTAAAAAAAACTCACAAGAATGCACTATTTTACAGCTTTAAATTTTAAAAAATCACACGGGAATTCCCCAGGATCCTATCAATTTAACCGGAAATACACCCTTATCTTGGCCCTTGCAAAGTGGCAAATTAAGCGGCTTGCATTGTCAATGCCTACATTTTTTAGATATTGCATGCCCCCCCCCCCCCCAACTCTGGATCCGGCTCTGCTTATTACAGAAGACCAGCCCAACAAGCTGGAATTTGACAGGCAGAATGGCTGAATGGAATAAGACTCAAGACAAATTTTCTATCCAAACAATTAAAGCATCTCCCACTTGGGGATCTTCTTCTTTCTTTCTTTTATCTTAGTGGCTAGCAAACAAGTTTCATATTTCATGTATAATAATCCTCTTGATGGTTGCTGGGTTTTATGAGTTTCCCAAGAAAGCTACAAAAGACATTTTCCCCGATAGGATTCAATACCTGTAAACCTCTAGATCAGCATTAATGTACGCTAAATCTGGACCATAATGCCCCTTTTTTGGAATTCTTGATGAATTTTAAGATTGATTTATGTTGACATTAATTAAAAAATTTAAAAAAAAAAAGATTTTTTATTGTATCTTTAAATACAGTCCAAACAGTTTCCGAGTCATCAGTCAGTATGCAGAGGACACACATTCAACCTTTGGTTTCCAACATAAGAATGAACCATCAGAGTGGCGCAAAAAATGGTTGGAAAATGAGGGATTAGCATTACCAGATATATACACCAGGAAAACAGAAGTTCTGCCACACTCGGCACCTGACTATAGGATGCATAAACCCCATCCAGGCTCATGTGGCTTTCTAAGGAATAATGTACGTTTGTTAAATGAACCTATATGTAGTGTGTATACTGCTAGCACAGCGGATGAACAGCACAGTTGGTGGCCATCGAGAACATCAAATGAACCTCTACGAGAGCCACCAAGAACAAATGATACAATATATAGGGGAGACTTTGTGGAGACAGAAAAATCTGGAGTTTCTTTCGGCTCATTGAGGCATACAGCAAATCCTAACAAGGAGCCAGCCTTGGGAACAGGTGTTTATTTATTTCATTTTCTGTATATTTACTCATTTCTTTTCCACATTATTTAATTCATAAATTAAAGGAAGAAAGGGGACTTTTATTTGTATGAACTCATGTTTTGTCACACATGCTTTGGTGTGTGTGTGTGTTTTTAACCTCATATCTACTCAGCATTATTGGAATTCCTGAGTTGGTTATGTTAATACATAAGAAATTAACAAATGACTGATATCTATAAGGTTGAAATATAAGCCAATGAAGTATGCATCTTTGTGTCATCTGCTGTACACATAGGGATCACTTTTCCATTGTCTATCTGTCCATCACACTATTTCCGTCATGCTTCAGCAGGTTACACATGTTCCAAACAGCACTCTTGTTTAAATTTTAAAAAAAATTTATGTACATCGAAATCCGTCACAATGGCATCAGACTACCAGCAAAATAACAGTTTGGCAGCTGTACAAATATTTTTGATGTAGAAGCTGATAAAGTTTTTTCCCCTTAATGTTCACAATTTTTGCAAAAATTCTGGTATAGAGAGTAATTTTAAATTTGCGTATTGAGTTTATCTTATTTCCTTCTCAAAAGAGAATTAACATATGGCTTTTCTAGTTAAATCTTTGTTAACTTTGAATGTCTCCCCACTAGGTACATTTTTTTTTCTTTTTTGTTTAAAAACAGATAGTTTCAGACAGTCAGTTTTAATTGTATAGTCTTATTGTTTAAAATTTGATTAAAGATACATATTGTTTATTTATAATGAACAAACATGTACTAACAGCATTTTGATTTATTTTAATTCCCAGTGCCAGTAAACTTCTTAAAGGCCAGAGATGGAAAGCAGAGGCTTTTCAAGGAAAAAATATCTTATGAGCACCAGTATAATAGTAGAATAGACCCCAACTATCCAGTGAGAGCCAAGGTAAAATAATTAATTCATTTATTGTTATTTATTATGTACTTAAACACAAGTTAACGATATCATTCAAACTATTTTTACCATAATTTAGATTCAAAGTATGTCATGCATAATTTGACAAAATGAAATGTGTAATTTTTATATTTTGCAATATCAGTTCTGAATTGCCATGTTTTTGCAGCGCCATGGGTCATTTGTTTGGGATCCGATGTCACAAGAGAAAGCCAATAAGTTTATTCAGCATTACAGTGTAATTACTCCAGAAGAAGGCTTAATGCGTCAAGAGCAGCTGGAGGCAGATAAACTTGCCACAGCCGCTGCTAAAATGTTAGAAGAAACAGCCATGAGGGATACAATTCAAAATGCTGAAGCTGCTGAGAAAATCTCCCCAAAAGTATCACCTAAAGGCTCCCCTAAACAATCTGGACAAGTCTCCCCAAAGCAGCTAACTCCAGAGGAAAAGAAAGGACCAGCTAAAGATAAACCTGAATCAATGTAGAGGATAAACAAACCAAAAGTTAAGGGAACCAAAAACAGCATTAATTATAAAAGAAATAGGAAATTACTGAGGCAATGATTTTCCATTTGATTTTAAACCTAGATGAAATGAAAAAAATATTTTTTTATAATATTGTTTTTTTTTTATGTTTAGCAAATCAACTATATGTGGTGCTTTTAATTGTATAAATTGTCATTACTAATTTGCTAAAGAAGCAAAACAAAATGAAACTGCCAAAGACAGAATTAATCATGTAATATGATGAAATATTTTTCAATAAAGATCATCCGTCTTCTTTCAAGAATCAAGGTTGACACAATTGTAATCATTTAATGAAGTTTACATAGGGAAATATTAATGGGCATTGAAAGAAGAATTGAATGGAAAATAATATTTTGTATTTTTTGATTTTGTTTGAATTTTTTTTTTAAATTTTTTTTAATAAAAACCAGTGTATGATTACTCCAGGACTTTGTTATTGATTTAAATATATATTTATATACACACTAAAGATATTTACATACATAGTTAGCTTTATTGTTTCTTTAAGAATTTTGATTAGGCGGGAGTATTAAGATTATGCCTTTCAATTCTGTGATACAAAACTACAATGTGAGGGTGAAGACAGAATCATGTTGATATTTTGTTATAGTGCCAACTGTGATGATAACTGCTGATAAAGAGGAAAACTGCTGAGGAAGTTTGCTAGCTTTAATGTTTTTATATCAGTATGTGTACATGTAAATCACAAGAACAGTTCATGTTGTAAAAATTAATGTGTTTTTGATTTTTGGTACATGTATTTGGTTGTTACCTGAATTATCTGATTTTTTATATACCAGTACTTTCCAGTCTGCCAGTATCACATGTTGTTTGTTTAAATTTCTTTCAATGAAGTGTAAATATTTATTTTACAAAAATCTTACCAGTCACATGTATATCAAATAATTTACCCATACTTGATGCTTAATTTCTTAATTGGACTTGTCCTCTCTTCGTTTTAAACTATACCATTAGTTGTTTATGGTGGTGCTTGCTGAAAACTTTTTGGCTTAATAGCAAACAATATAGACCATGATAAAACTGCACATACATGCAGGTTGATCTTGGACTGCACTGGTTGCAAAGGCAATTGCAATTTAAGTGCCCACAGCTTTGTAAGGGTTTATATGTGCATTAAAATTCCTTTTTTTAACCTGAATTACATGCTCATATGACACATGCTTTTATGTTTAAAAATCAGTTTCCTTATCAACAATAAAGGCATATTTTATAAATTATTTACCCAATTATATCGGGGCCAGGTGAATAGTGATGATGATGATTAATTACTAAATCTATTAGACCGGATGCAGGTTGTAACCTAAATTTATTGTGAACCGTACATGTTATTGTCTAATCAGTGATGTGAACATATGCTGGCATAGTTATGTAGAACTATGAACATCAGACTGATCTCATTTGAATGCAGTGAATAAATGAATTTTGAATTCATTTCTTTTTTTATTAGACAATCATGTTAAACTACACATACAGTAACCAAAACTTGCAAATACTGCTGTACTGCAATTTCAAACTTGATTCCAAAGTATTTATTTCTTGTACTGTTCTTAACTGAAAATTGATTCAACTAGTATTGATATTTTATCACTACTAAACATACATGCTATATGTGATTTTATATCAAAGCATGATTACTTTTAAAAATTGTAACCTCATGAACATTCATGTACAAACTTATGACTTGATGAATATTGATTGTCTGGACTTAATAGGGTCTGTGAATTTTCTGAGCCATGCAGACTGTGTAGAGTTTGGGTACTACCACTGGATCATTGTTGGATCCCCCCAGCTGACTTATTCCACTTCACTTACACAACATCATGGCTTGGGGAAGTAGGCAAGTAAACCATTGTAATGCAGTAGTTATTGATTAAATTATCCACCAATTATAACACACCTTAAAAAATGAAATTTTCTTCGGTGAAGAGGCTTGAACTTCATGTAAACAATGAAAGAAAAATGGCATGTTGTATAAAACTGCCTCTATGATTGATTTTAAAAACGTGATGTGACCAATGAAATGTCCTAATTTGACACACCCTAGAATGTTAAAATCCAGCTGTAAAATCCAACAGCCTGTAGATGATCTAGTGATTGGCCACAGGTATTCATCAATGCCACTGGATATGCTAAATGATGTTGTTTAAAAACGGTAACATTGTTAATTATTTATTATATATGTGATCGGTGTTCCCTTCATAACCTTTAACTATCAGGGTATTATGGGTATATTTAAACTTCTGTATTGTATATTAATATTTTAAAAATTTCGTGTGTTTTTTCTTGGTTTTTTGCACAAGTGTAATGATTTATGCACTCAACTCTGTTCTGTGTAGTGTTTTTCTCTGAAGATTTGACAAAAGAAATAAATACATTTTCACTGTCATTAAAGCCCTTAATCATAAGAAGTTGTCAGGAAATATGTGATAGTTAAAACCTTAGCCTGAGAGTAAGTCATGTGCTGTTAAAAGTTTTATATCCTTACTCCTTATCAATACCAGAATCTATGGGATGAGAAATTAAAACTATATCTTATTCAGACTGAGAATGGATAGATCTGTGATCTGTGGGTAAGGTCTAGTGTAACCAGATTTTTTAATCCTTTACCTCATGAATATGTCTGCTGTTTGCCAATGCATTAAAATAAGTCTATACGAAGTAAAGGGTTAAATTGTCACCAATCAAATCTGTCCATTGCAGATTTTCAGTGGTAACATAATGAAAGACAGGGAATTAAGGTTGTAAAGGGTAAATGCAGGATGGTTCTTGTTGTAGGTACACGGTTTCACAGTAACCATCTGCTCTCGCCTCTCAAGATTGACCTCTTTAAGGCAACACAACTTTGTCATTTGATGACTGTTTAATGAAAGACTGATTGTCCTTGCTTTGTATTTTGAATGCCTTCAGGTTGTCTCTTGAAGACTAAAAAATGTGAATTTTGCTGTAATGAAATAGAATACTGTAATGAATACAATCGGTGATTTATTCACCAACAATCAGCATTACTATCTAACGTATTCTTATAAATTAATACTTGTGTATATTTAAAGCTTTATTTGATTTGTCATTCTGGGTTTGAATGTCACTGACTGTATTTCAGTCATATAGGAATTGTCCAGCTAATTATAGGTGGAGGAAGGCTTGAGTGCACAGAAACATCTGGGTAGAACCACCGACCTATTGCAAGCCAGCTGTAAAGCTTCCATACATGTTAAACTCAAATGACCAGAATGGGACTTGAACCCACAATACTCTGGGGCTAATTGATAGGAAATCAGCAACTTGAACCACCAGGCTTCTTATCGAGGGATGACCAAGAAACTATTTTAAGTACATAAAGAAATAGGAGATGGAAGTTTTTTGGTCACTCTAGATATTATAATTGATGCAATTTATTGCTGTTAACAAGATATCAGGGTTTATTGGTTGTGAAAAAGAATGGAAACATGCAGGGTGCCTCACTTCTATATAAAGAGAGTTCTTATTAGAGGATCTATATAAACTGTTTAAATGAATATGCATGCTGGAATGTATCTTATTCTTTAAAATTTCATTATTTGTAGTCCTTGTTCTATTTTGTATGCAATTGTTAAAGCTGTTTTATACAACAGTAAATAATCAGTATATGTTATTTGTTATAAATATGCATTTATAAACAAAGCTTATCTATTAGCCTTCATTTTTATTTCTTTAAAAAACAAACTATTTTGTTCATGTCCTGTTGTATTTTTTCTTCAGAGTCTAGCTATAATAAAATTAATATATAACTCACCCTATTTTCCAATTGTCTTTCTACTCCCATACCTGTTTGACAGTTTCATCAGGAAAAAAATTAGAATTACCACTAATGGTGATTAATACCCCACATCCCAACTTGTCTTTATGTACCCCCAACAAATGGAGTGTAATATTGGATGTAATGTACGTGACAGGATATGACAATTGTAATTCCTTTAAAGCCCCCAATGCTGTGAAGCAGGAAATAATAATGTAGCTGTTTTAAAGTCAGATCTGTCTTATGCAGCCTGTAAAGACTGTAGACATTCAAAATGTATTGAAATTTAGACTTTTTTTTCCTTTTATAAGCAGATTAATTTTTTAACACATTTTATGTATTTGGAATTAGAATATATACTCATCCTTCTACAGGATGTTCTAAGATTGAAAACTATAGCATGCTTCTCTTAAACCATGGTATTAAGTATAAACAAAACAATAAAAAGAAAATATTTTTTGAACAGGTTTCAAACTTCTGATCTATATTTAACCATGCTTCCACTGGGCGAGAATTCATATAAAGACGCATACAGTGTCATCTAACCTCACAAGCTTGCTACTTAATTGCAGCATGATCTAATTATCCCCTGCTGCCTTTGGCGGGAGATATGGAAATAGTCTCCGTCCGTCCGTCCCACATTTTTGTCCGTAGCAGAACTCGAAAAGGTGGATAGATCTCATTGAGGAGGAGTGCAGTGCACAAGAATGATAACTCTACCTTATATAATTTTTGAGTTACTGCCTTTTGTTATTTTTCAGATTTAATTTTTGTCCGGAGCATAACTTGAAAAGTATTTGAGGTATCAACTTGGAAATTCATAGATGGATAGATTTTATTGGGGAGGAGTGCAGTGCACAAGAATGATAACTCTACCTTTCATAATTTTTGAGTTATTGCCCTTTATTTTTTCGGGCTTAAGTTTTTGTCACAGTGACTGTGACATTTTACCTGTAGACCTCAAAATAGGTCTTCACATGAGTTTCATAACTATAATGACTTTTAAAAATGAAATATTCTACTCTCCAACACATCTTCTAAAGAGCAAGCATTCAGCAGGGGATGGCCATGTCAACATGGCTCTTGTTTCAAACTGGTAGCATAGGTCATAAGCTCACTCATATTACTTTCCGTAATAGCTCTCATATGCTAGATGGTTGATATGTTTTTCTCCGCATATACCTTCTAGAATGAGCAGAACTAACTTTTTGTTTTATAGGTACAGGAACAAAAATACTGAAGTTACAATAATTGGAAAATAGTAAGAAAAATAAACAATTTCATTGGCTTTAATATTCATAGTTTAATTCTGTTAACAAATTACAGTTTTATAAGAACTGTATAACATTGCATCCCATATCCAATCTGACAAACCATTAGTACTAATGGATATACATACACAAAGACAACTCAAATAATAAGTGGCTATCTAAAGGCTGTCTGTATTTCACAGAAATCTTAAAGTGAATACTCCTCATATGATATACTAATGTGAAACTCCATTATTGCTTGGAGGATAATAGCGCTTTGGTATTTCCCAGGGGAAAAAAATAGGTCCTGGATAATTCATCTACACATTAATATACATTATTCATATCAACAATTATTAAGATGTGATAATTAAATATGTATGAAATCATTATGAGGACATACACAGCAATTCATAAATATACACAAATTAGATGTAAGATATAGGAGACAAAAGTTGCAAACTTTCTTGGTGGTATATCATAAGGAAGGCCTTCTATCATGATTTTACTTAATTTTTCATACATAAGTAAAGCAAGCCTTAGACAAATTTTCATGACGAACTTCATTTACAAGATTGACAAACATGGCGATTCCCATCTACCCTAACCTTCCACAAACTTTGTTTGCAGGGGGTATAATAATTTTACATATTAAGATGCGTTAAAAATATTCATGTTGGATTAGCACCAATACTATTGCATTATATTGCTTCAAGCTTATTCACTTCTCTAATATTTTTTTATAACCACATGAATTTAGGTATTTGTATGAATTGATGACATGCATAACAAAGTATTTACTTTTAAATTTAGCACAACAAATAACAAAGCATGATTCTGAGTCATCAATTAATTTCCTTCTTTTTCATCATTTAATCTTTGCCAGTACAGCTGCTCTCCTTTCTGTATTCTGGAAGAGTGCCCTTATCAACTGCTTTACTTCATTAGCCGAGAAAGCAAGTGCTAGCGGACCTTTCCCGTCAGTCCACCTGTCTGTTATGTCTATCATGCTGCCATTCAACATCATATCAAGCTCCCGAAACCTCTGCCACTTGGCAATATTTCGCTGAATCTCCACGTAGACATTTGCTGTATCATCTGATGGGACCTCAAACAATTCAGGGCATCTATCTGCAATAAGGTTGAGTAGTCGGGACAGCTGCTTAGTGTCATCAGCAGAGATATCCTCCAAGGCCACTATACTGTCACAGATCTCGACTATCACACAGTTCACTAGCCCTCCTGCAGGAGAAACAAGATTATGATACAACTGTTACAACGAATGCAGATATCTGTTTGTTTTGGGTTAACATCCAACTGACAGTATTTCAGTCACTTGCGGAGATGGATATAGTGCTTCCACACTGCAGCACCATACTATAGACAAGTTGCACACAATAAACAAGTGGCATGGTATGTTACACATCCAGTCACATTATCCTGACCCTAGACCATCCAGTCCTGGAACTACCCTTATATGCTGAGTGCCAAGCAAAGGAGCTATATCAGTACCATTTTTAACTCTGGATGTTGCAGCAGGGAAAACCCATGACCTCTGGTTCAAGGGCAGACACTCTAACCACAAGGCAACCAGAAGCACCTGATTACAGCATACTTTGGATAACACAACACAAAAGAGAATAAGAACAATAATATCAATAATATCACCGTCTGTTGAAGGTTATACTGATGTCTGAATATGTCTCATTATTTCTAAGTCTAGAATGCATGTTGTCTTGAAAAAAAAGGCTTATAAATCTCTAACTTCCTTTCACGCAAATGTTTTATTATATCTATGATTATTTTTATTGCTTTTTACCCACAAGACAGACAAATCAATTCCCTTTAATATCTTAAAGTTGTCAGACAAGACTTCCTGAGGAACACTTTTCAAGATGTCTTATATAATGCTAGCAAACAATTTACAATACTCACATTCAGCTAGGAACCAAACATTACTTACAATATTAGGTTCAAACAATTATTTTGTGTTGATTAGTAAGCAAGATATAAACTTATACTAATTCCTTTCAACGTTTCCTGGTTTAAAGCCAATACTTTGTGCCAGGAAAGGTCATGAAAAATCCATGTGCCCATCAGAGCTCAAATCTATAACCTTCAGATCCACAGAATAGGTAGTTAAGAATAATTACCAATTGCTCTCCTGTAGTTACTTGTAGGGAGAACTTCTTGCCAGACTTTCTTCAGATGCTGTAACTGATGTAGAGTCTGCTTCACTGCCCTCTCTGTGGTGAAGTAGGCTTCTTTCTCAGACACATTCACAAATCCTAAAATCCAAATATAACTTCAAACATAGGGAAACGCTGTAGCAGAGTGAACTAATACCCCTTGCATATTATGAGGGGAAATGTGATGTTATTTGGTAGACTTTGGTGAACAGGTTTTGGAGTGAAAGGTGGGCTGTTAGAGAAAAAAAAACTTTCAGATGTTTCTGAGCTTGCGAGTATACCTTTGATGTGTTTCGTTTGGTTGTAAGAAATTCTTGGTTCTCTGAGTGTTGTTTGATTCTGGTACTTGTATACAAAGTATGTTTATTTTCACTGGTTGTTGCGTTATAAAACATACTCTTGTACTCAGACACCCTGAATCTGGCATGGTAAATGTGATGTGTTAGGTTACATTGGTGTATATGTGGTTACAAGGCTTTAAATAATAACTCTGCTCAATTTAGATGACATCAAGTAAGTGTACAATTTTAAGAAGAATTGAAGCACTGAACTGTTATATATTATAATTATATATTTATCTGAATTATAACAAATTGCAACCTTTATTCAATATAACATATTACATAAAACCAAGTACTTGCCCTTGCGTGTATATTTTAGGGACACTGTCACAAGTATTACTTAACAAGCTGTGATGTACTTGTGGTTTACAGAATAAAGTTTAAATCACAAGCCCATCAACCTCCCTTTTCTGTTCAGAAAAAGAAATGATGCCATTAACAACAGCCTTTACTTTTTCAAAATATATTGATGATTATCATGAGTTTACTGGAAAAAGATTAAAACAGACTGTTTTCATTAGAAGTACCAGGAAGGAGGTGTGAAACTACCAGTCCAGATTAAAAACTTATTCTCTCCGATATAGCTTATAGATGCTTTAACAGGTTTGTTCAAGAGGTAATAGGTTATTAGGGCCAATATGCTCCTCTAATACTGCAAGACTGACAAATGACCAACTCACCATTGGCTGCAGCAAGATATTCTGACATCTGTCCTTTCTGTTTCTGCAGCTGCTGAAGAAAGCTCTCTGTGCCTAGTCGCCGTATCTTCGGTACAAGGTCCACAAAGGTGGCATTGATGTTCTGGGGCAGCTTCTTATTGAACTGGTGGCCAAGTGTCATCAGGTGGTGTGAGATATACATGCAGTTGTTGTAATGTAGGGCTGGAATGAGTAATATCTTAAAATATACACACATATATATATATCTAAAATTATCAACTTTTTTAATTTTTTGTTTATTTTATTAGATCTACTTTCTTTAGCTTCAAAAGCAGACAATATCTTCCGATGCGATTAAGAAATATTTTTAACCCTTTCCCTCATAGAGGAAACCATGAAAAGACCTATGCGAACAGCATAAAACCAGATCAGCCTGCGAGTAACTCGCAGGCTGATCAGGTTTTATGCTGTTCGCTGCTCCTCAGTGGTCTGGAAATGAGGATTTTGTAATTAAATTTGGTAAGGTTTAACTGTGGTTTTCTGAAGATCAGGCTTTATGTGGTACCTACTGAGTGCGTCAATATGAGTCTATATGAGGGAAAGGGTTAACTAGCAGTCATCTTTTGTTTTGAATTAAGTACACAATTCTGTACAGGTATGTCATCTCAATGATATTGAAATAAGTCATTAATAAATAAAATTATGATTTATACATGTATATTTTTTCCCCTGTATTTTGTAGAAGACTGTATATTTATCTATATATATATATTTTTTTTTTTTTTTTTGCTTTTTACACCCACTTCATAATTAAACCATGCATTAAATTTACATGTACATCAGAACACATATGCTGATAAAGATAAAAAATATTTCAACTATTCAAAAGTAATTCTTGTAAATGATTTCAACATTTACCTGCCAGCTGTGGTAGTGTTTCGAGGCTCTTTTTGTGGTATGTAGGGAAGACACTGCAGAAAAGCTCAAACATGTTCCGCACACTGCAGAACATTTGAATGGCAGTTTGTGCAGAACTGTCTGTAGCCTCCAGAAGTGTTTCATATGCCATCATCATCAACTCCTGGATTGATGAACTGCAACAAAACACAGCGGTCTCCATCATCACACATACTTAAGGATTTGTCTGTCGTATAATTATCCGAGATGACAATGCATTAATAAGAGAGGTTTATCTATAGAAGGCAATTTCACGCTATTGACAAATTTACATTGAGATTCAAGATACAAAATGTACATTAATTAAGTAAAAGACAACTTTAAAAATTGTTGTGTATTTGATCAAACAATAAATACATGTAGATATTGATAAAACTATACTGATAAGGAGCTGCTTCTCCTAAGCACCAGCTTATTTAAAAAATATATTCAGTGCTGCAAGAGAAATGACTTCCCTTATTTCACCATAATTTACTTAAGTGCAGTATGAGCTCTGTATAGTTCAACTCAACTCATTAGTTACCTTATATGACATGTTGGCAGTTTGAAGACATCCTGAAGGAGTGGTGACTCCCCAAACAGATCATCTCTGCGAGCCTTCTTCCCTCCACCCTGCTGTGGCACCAGTTTGGATAGCTCACCCAATGGCTTCTCATGACCCACCACAACTGTATTGTGTACTTCTGTTGTCATTAGCAACCGTGCCTTCTCCAGAATCTCCTGACACTTCTTGTTGGCAAACAAAACATTGACATTCTGTACATAATCTGTAAGGATAGTGTTATCTGACGCGATGAAACCCATACCAACTAGACGTTTTTGGACCTCCTCTGTCATAATTATAACTTTATCAAAATCCCCAAGTTCCTTGTTACTGCTTGGGATAGCCCTGATAAGACACTCTTTCACAGCAAGATTGAGGGTCTGGTCTGCAACAAGACTACCCAGTGTGGACATTAGTGTCACTGGGAGCTCGTTCTCATTAGACGACTCTTCCACAACCACATGTAGCAGATTCTGGTTCAAGAAGCACAGGACGAGGTCAAGATTAGCATACATGTCCTGCGGGGAGGGAAACCCTGACTCTGCTGCAGGGTCCATTGTCAAAATCAACAGCTTACCTTGGCCTGTCTCACTCTCAATCAGCTTACACTTCTTGTTAGTCATCAGAGACTCTAACATATATGTCATAAGTCTTTCTGCAAACTGCTTCATCTTCTCGTCAAGAATTCCTATCTTCTTCATACCCATGACAACTTTCTCAAGTACAGCAGAGTTATCACCTTTCAGATTAAACTTAATCTCTACAGTCTGAGTCTTCTTGCTGTCCTTACTCTTATCACTGGGAACTGTCCACTGAATATGTCTTTCCATTTATCAGAGAGGTCACTTATTAATTTCTGCATTTGAACATGCATCTCTGTTTGAATGGCATTAAGAATGTCTAATTCTTTCTCATATCCATATACTTGCTGAGAAAGCAAGGCTTTCACAAGGTTAACAGCATCTGCAGCTTTGCCATATTCCTGCATCCTTACTGCAGAAGCAATTTCCTCCAGCCCATCCTGAAAAAAACTAGAGCTATCACTAAAGGTGATGAATACCCCCCACACAGCCTTTGTTTACAATCAAGTGCCCAGCTATAGGAGGTAAGTCACATTTACTGAATTGATGAATTCAAGTGACAAATTATACAAGACTAATAAAAAAAAGAATATCTTTTTATGTTCAGTGGCTATCTTTAACAAAAAATTCTAACATTCATCAATTCAGTAAGGGCACCGTAAACAAATTAGTCTGAACAGCATGCACATGCAAAAATAAAATAAAGAATTAAATGACCAGCTAATTTAAAATTGTATATGTAATAAAGTTAAACTAAGTTCATCAACAGATAAATGAGATGAGGAAAACTAGCTAAAGAAAGTAAATTAGTTATTGGGAAATAATGCAAAGAAAATCAGCAAAGGGCAATAACACAAAAGAAAATCAGTCAACTGTAACCATTTCGCAATATGCACATCTGTGCTTGATATTGAAGCTTCCTATGACCGATTGAAATCCATCCAGTAGTTATTGAGAAATAGCATGGACAAAGAAAACTCCAGAAAATCAGCAAAGGGCCATAACTCAAAAGAAAATCAGTCAACCGTAACCATTTCATAATATGCACATCTGTGCTTGATATTGAAGCTTCCTATGACGTTTGATTGAAATCCATCCAGTAGTTATTGAGAAATAGCGTGGACAAAGAAAACTCCAGAAAATTAGCAAAGGGCCATAACTCAAAAAAAAAAATCAGTCAACCGTAACAATTTCATAATATGCACATCTATGCTCACCATTGAAGCTTCCTATGAAGTTTGATTGAAATCCATCCAGTAGTTAATGAGAAATAGCATGGACAAAGAAAACTCCAGAAAATCAGGAAAGGGCTATAACTCAGAAGAAAATAAGTCAACCGTAACCATTTCATAATATGCACATCTGTGCTTGATATTGAAGCTTCCTATGACGTTTGTTTGTAATCTATTGAGTAGTTATTGAGAAATAGCGTGGACAAAGAAAACTCCAGAAAATCAGCAAAGGGCCATAACTCAAAAGAAAATCAGTCAACCGTAAGCATTTCATTATATGCACATCTGTGCTTGATATTGAAGCTTCCTATGACGTTTGTTTGAAATCTATCCAGTAGTTATTGAGAAATAGCGTGGACAAAGAAAACTCCAGAAAATCAGCAAAGGGCCATAACTCAGAAGAAGGTCAATCAACCGTAACAATTTCATAATATGAACATCTATGCTCACCAGTGAAGCTTCCTATGAAGTTTGATTGAAATCAATCCAGTAGTTATTGAGAAATACCGTGGACAAAAAAACTAAACGGCCGGACTGACCAACCGACATGGTGACTCCTATATACCCCCCCAAACTATGTTTGTGGGGGGTATAATAAATAAATAAGAAGTGTATCTTTGAACATGTGTCACCTACTGAAAGAAACATGACTGATGTGTCACCTCTGTTTACAGCAGGTGACACAAAGTTTTTTGATATACAAAATGGTCAATATGACACTATACCTCTCAAATAAGTACCATTGCCTTCACACACAGTCAAAGACAAAAAAGGTGTTTGATTTTTCTGAGATAGGCTTGTGAATTTAACCCACTTCACACAAGTTTTGAAATTGTTTCAGATAACTTTTTTTCTTTGAAAACCAGACATGCTTAAGATGCTAAAACACAATGACAATGAACAAAATTACCAAATGATATTTTGACTCTGCATCACTCATGACTGACTACTGTCCTTAAAAGTTAACCAAGCTACATGTATATTATACAATGTACCTACCTGAAGACCCACTAGTTTCTCTAGAACCACCAGTAAGCAGTTGACATCATCTAACTGGCCTTTAAGGGACTGAAACTCTCCAGTAGACATGTTTAACTGGCTCTTTATCTGAAAAGCAGTATGACAAGTAATATATACAGATCTGTTTCCATTACCAGAAAAATTAGCTTGAAATATGTGTTATGTTCCTGATAAACATTTATCAATTTTTTTAAAACCTGTCGGTCCAAATGCTAATGTTATCATCTCTTTGATTCTTTGTTCAACCAAATACATGTATTGTTAAGAATTGTGTATGCCCAAAGGAATTATTGTTATTAATAATGAATGATAATGTTTCAGAAGACTGATTTTATTTCTTTTTTTCTTGTATCAATTTACAATTCATTACAACAGCAAACACATAACTATCTATTTCCCCATGTGTGATCATCCCGCTTGATTCAGGCAAGTAGCAGATTCGCCAGACTATCAGTTAGAACAATTTAAAGCAATAATCATTGGATAATTAGCAGCTATGAAGGTGCTACTGAAGGTAGAATGATTAATGTTAATAAATTGAATGAAGGAGTTATCAAATGTTTATTATTCTGTTGATGTTTTTTATTATTAAGAATGCCTTTTCAATATGTCGTAAAATCGCCCTCTCTGGACCAAAAATCTCCCTGTTAAAATTTCAAAACCTTCCTGGGAGATGTACTGAAAATATGGTATGTATGTAATTGTCTAAAAACACATATAAGCTAATGTTTATTGTTTGTATGAAACTGATATGAAATAAAGTTTCTTATATCTTGTTACATGTATGTTAACTTGAGACAAAACTAAAAAGGTGTTAACAAGCTACTTGTGAATGACACAACTTCATAATGATGACCTAAAATGATTCTTAAAACTCCAGGGGTTTACTTCAGGATTTGACATTCACTTGTCCAGGGGGCAAGTTACTTTGAATATCTACTAGTCCCCAGTGAAAACAGGTTGCCTAATCTTTAAGTTATTTGGTGTTTGTTAATGTTTAAAACTAAATATGTATAATATTAAGGGGAATTTTAATTAATATGTTTCAAACACAATTTGCAATCATTTCAACCCTGATATATGGTAGAAATTAAAAAAGGAAAGATTTCATTTACATAAATCAACTTGCCCGTCGGGCTATCTTCTTTGAAAAATCACTTGCCCTCAGTTATCTTAACCCGGTGCGGGCAAGCGGGCGTCCACTTAAGAAAACCCCTAAAGCTCTGGATCTGGAAGAGTACATTGCAGGGCCTTTCAGCATATTATTATACGCAACCCAAAAAAGAGAGAGACTGTGTAATTTTAGTAGCAGAAGCAGCCAGTCACACTGTAGTACAGATCTTCTAAAGCTGCCAAAACTGTTCGCTAGTTACTGTCCGTACACACAATATCATCCACTTTGTTCCAATCTATCACAGTATTTTGAAAATTAGACTCTTTATAATTTCTATTTTTACAATGCACTGGCATGAAACATTATGAACTGTTAAGTTTGACTTTCTATAATATTAGAAGACGTGTAGTCACTGAATTTGTTAGCAATATTCTGTGTTTATTGGGATGTACAGGAATGATTCCGAATCAAAAAATCCTAACAAGGCAAAGCTGGCATCAACCCCTGGACTACTTTGTAGAAAAATATCAGACAATTTGCTTTACTTCTGTCTTATAGGGATGGAAGCCTTGTATCCCTTAGCATTTGAGTGATACAACTGTAAACCAGATGTTTTTGATGAGAATTCCCCTGAGATAAATAGCTTGTCTCTGGACCTTATCAGCCTTTTTGATATCTTTCTGAAGGTAGGGATCCCAGATTATGGAGCATATTCTGAAGATGAGCGGACTAATGATAGACATGCTGTCTTTCGACAGGACTCTGGGCAATGCTTGAGATTACGATGAAGAAATCCTTGGTTGAGTTGGCTTTTTGTGATTTGATTGATATGTGACCGCCATTTCAGGCCTTTGGATAATGTCACACCCAGATAAGGACTCATAAAGGAGTTTCTGGCACTTGTTGAAGAATGTGCCTATTCAACTTATAGAACTTGGTAGATTACCTATTGATGCTTCTTAAGTAGCATTTAATGGCAATGAAACTCATGCCCCAAGTAGTGGCTCACTTCTCAAGATTCATCAGGTCTTCCAGTAGAATTTCATGATCTTTCCTGTTTTGAATGGTGCGATAAAGAAGGCAGTGGTCTGCAAATAGTGGGACTGTCGATTTAACTATGGGAGCTCACCTGACCATTGTTTGGACTGGATGAAAGTGACCAGGATGACTCAGTGAAAACAAACTATCCTTACAGCTTTCTGGTAAATATTTGCTTACATCAAAGCAGATCAGATTATAATGGATATGGATAAACCTTTTCAGTTATGATACAGAGGTATATAAGTACCTGATTCTCAATCCTGTTCCCAACATCATCCATCTCTTGTTTGATTGACTCTACTTCGCCAACCAACATTTCTGTGGTATGGACTTTTGGCATGAAGTTGGAATACTTGTTTGCAGTCATTTCATATACCTGAAGTTTCTGGTTGTCAATTTTTTTGGACAATTGCTGAAGCTTTGTTGTGGCCTCCTGTGTCTCCAGCTGACCTACAAATTAGACAACAGGCCCATTCAATTTCTTAATTAAAGTAGATACGACATTCAATACGGGAATTATTTATTCCTCCTACAAAATTTGAAAAATGTCAACGAAAACACATTACAGTCATATTTACCTGCTGAAGTCAGAACAGCGGCTACAAATGACGCCATTCTTAATCTTAATCCAAATCTTTTTTTCAAATTGATTTTTGCTTTCGTCAAATAACTTATAGAACTAAAGACATTCACATTTTATCAATGACCAAAAAAGTGGCGCTTTCTTTTGATCTTTTTCCAACGTACTCCGTTACAGCTTTATCCCGGCTCCAAGTATGGTACATGTATGACATGTTGTCAGCCGGTAAGCAACACTGTTGTTTTATCGCAACTTCTTGGATTACGATAAAGTTCTTGCGGACTGTATCTTACCGATCCTAAATAATACTAAATAACCTAACCTATAGTATTTTGCTTATTTAACCAGGGTCTCGATCCTTACACTGTATATGTATATACAAAGACCCTGATTCAGTAAAAATAACGAACATGTGACATTGTCCAACAAATATATATACATATTTCTTTCTACATCCATAGACATATTCACCATTGCTGCGTATGTCTGTGGTATACATCTACTGATTAGAATGTACGTGCATATGCTATATAATTTATAGGTCCTGACTGAATCATTTAGTCCTATATTAAACATATAGATATAATTCTAGGTCTTTGATTTAATTGATATATCAGGAAAGTGAACTATGTATATATCAGTATATATATCCGCAATTGGTTCTTGCTGTCAAGGGCGTACCTGGGCTTCCGCACTTACGCACGTGCATACAATTGATTTGAAAAATCGAAAAGTAAAAACGCTAAAAAAATGTCGCCTAACCAGGTTAAGACATATATGTATAGATGAGTTGATCGAGAAAGTATCGTACCTTAAGATATATACCTTAATATGTTGTCGGTAATTTAGCTTGTTAACAAGTGCTCTTGAATTTGTCTTTAATATATTAATAAAGATATGACATCGTTTTAGGCCAATCCGTTCACTATAGATTTCGCTGTATCTAATTATGAAAGACATAATTCATTACTGATTATAATCCAAATTAATAAAGTCAAATTTTAATTAAATTTAGAGATAAAAATTTTATTGACATCAACAATTATTTGTTATTAAATAATTACGGATAAGTATTAATTTCATTTAATTGTAATCTCTTCAAATCATTTTTATTTAATAATTAATTTTATATTTAAATATAGTTCAAAGATCCCAAATATTAAAAAATTCATTTGAAGATATCTCGAAGATATCTTCAAATATTTGAGTGTATGTAGATTTGGCGTTCCATAGTTATGCGACGATATCTATATAGCGTTTTTAAGTTTTCGATTTGCCAAATCAATTGTACGCACGTGCGTAGGCACGCCTCCCAACAGAGAGGAGAGAGAGAGAGAGAGAGAGCAAAACAGGACATCACTATCGAATGAAGATAAATAATTTTGGCCAAATTAAAACATCACACATGAATATTTGGCTACTTTGTCTTTGAGTATAATGATAAGGATATGACTTTTACCTTAGTTACCTCGATATAACTCACTTCATCACTCCCTCTCTCTCTCTCTCTCTCTCTCTCTCATTTTATGGGACATTAACTACATGTGACACGTAAGGACCTTATGTTAAGTCTCATATATTATTCATTCCCCTCTATTATGTAGTTATTGACCTGGTAGTTTTTATGACACCAAACAAAGGCCTAATATTGCACCAAATTTAATTTGGGGTGTCGGTGTTATATTAGCCACCCGAAAAGGTCCACGTCAACTGGTGACTCGTATGTGTCCGTGATTTTTACGGTATCAAAAGTGACTACCGGTGAAACCCGAAAGTAAACGGAAACTTCCGAATATTCGTTATTATTTCCTGTTTCCCGTGAAAATTGGTGGCGGGGAAAATGTATTTTTGCAAAGAAGTTTTGTGTATTTTATTATTCATTAATGTTGTGCATTGTTCCAATTATCAACCAAGAGCAATACCGTTATCGGATGAAAATTGGACAGACATACTTAAAGGAGAATGGATGGTAGAATTGTAAGTTACCGTTCATTAACTTTGGGGGAGTGGGAGGGGTAGCTAACCGGTAACATAGGGGATATAGTATACATGTGTTTAAAAGTGTCTAACAGTTATACAAAAAGAATATTCTGCAAAAGTGCACACACAAAGTATCTGAAATAGTGAAGCTATCGTTTATTTGTATAGTCACAAACTGCTACATTGTGTAGTCCCATCAATGAACCGCTCGGTGCGACATGATATTTTTGGTACTGGTTGTCACGCCTCTGCGTCTCGTCAAAACCACCTAAAACTGAGTGGAAATCAGAATCGGTGATTTGATATTCTTTTCGTCAATAACATCTGATAGGCCCTTTACTGTGTCGCAGATTGAATATATTGAAGCTAACAACTGTTTTGTGTCCGAAAACATAACACTTATTTTAAAAAGAAATCAAACTCTTTAAAAAATAATCAATTTCTGATTAAGCCACGCCTTCTGCTTGCTGTAAACCAATCATGGTATAGAATAATGTCAGTCAAGGATAGCGTACCTCTCCCCCTCTCTCTTAGTCCATAGCATATCATTATTACGATTTTAATACGCTGTGTGTTATGTTTCGCAATATACATTGATGTAGCAAACTCCGCGTGAATTCTAACGCGCTGCATTTTAATTCATCATAAGCATAAAAATCAGCGAGTCACTATGAAAACACACTGAACCTATAGCAGACATATTAATTAAGGAAAGAGTCATAAAACAGCATCCAGATGTGGATGTGGAGCTGGATGTTGTTTTATACTTAGAGGATGAAATATTTTATCAAAAAATTCAATTGCCTTTTTTCCGTTTGTATCCTCCATTACCTACAAAGAACACCGAATATTCCAAATAAAACGAGATTTGCCTCACTCAACATCGTTTATTTGACTATATTTATTTCATCTAAATACAGAGTAACAGATAAGCAGGGTATTTGAGTATTTACCCAATATATTTTGGCAAAAAAGCAATAGTTTGCAGAATCATGGGGTAACAAAAAGCAAAATATTTTCTGAAATCTCAATTAAAATGTTGGCAGTCATATACAAAATATACAGAATACCCAATTCACATTTTGTCAAAAATCCAATTTAATTGCACAAATATCCAATTCATATAAAAGTCGTAGAGTAAATACCCATTTCATTAAAAAAGTTGTCTGTAGCTCTGTAAATAATTTTGGCTGTTCCGTATATTTTACATAACACTGATTTACACTGGAAGATGGTGGACAATTGACAACATCATTTGATGTGTCAACTACAGATGTATTTTTTGACATTATAATGGTAATATTTCAAACTTTAATGTGATCAGTTAATATGTTTTTGTGTTTCTTTTCTATATATTAGAGTTATTTTGTCAACAGGCGCATGATACTTAATTTAGTGTCTATAAGAAGCCATAAGACTTCGTATATCTGTTGAAAGTTAAAATGTTAGAAATTAGTCTATTGAATGTTAAAGGTGAATTATGATATGCGAAGGCTTATTTATAGGACTACCTCTCTCTCAGCATATCTTTTCTGATGATCAGCCAGTTAATGAAATCATCAAGAAATAATTAGAATGTTTTGAGGCATAAATAAAATCATTTATTTTCTTATGTGGCTGGGTTATTAATAATAACATTTTTTATTCATTGACTAAAGCATTTTCTCGCGACCTCTCTCTTTCCTAAGAAAAGGATAAAACTTAAGTAAAATTTCCATTCTACCAATGGTGAAATGTCATGAAATCTCTCTCTACCCCCCCCCCATCCTCTCTCTCTCTCTCTCTCTCTCTCTCTCTGTCTTCTTTGAAAATGTAAAAAAAAAAGACCATTTGCAAGACTTCCAAAATACCTCCCGAGGAACAATAATCTTCCTCTCTCTCACAAGAGCTAAAGCTATAGGTGCCCCTCCCTCCGCCCTTTTTTTCTCTTTGAAATAAAAGTGCTCCTTCCATCTTTGGATAAAGGGTTCTCCACCTCGCCAAAAAAAAACCCCCAAAAAACTTCAATATTGTCATGATACTACGAGGTTTGTTCAGTAAGTTAGTGAACTGAAACTTTTTTTTTTCAACAGAGCAAAATAAATCTATTTCATATTATGGTTCGGGAGGGCAACCTCAGATTTGAAGTTAGTTAATTTTATCCCGAGTGTATATTTCCATCTCAAACTATGCGTCATTTGACATTAACCATGGTAACGAAACATTGACACACACCTTATTAATTATTACTTTATCCAGTTTTTATTCAATGAAAACGATAATTTATTTGTGAAAATGCCAGAAAACATCAATTGAAATTTGAAAGATATCATTCTGGAATTCGGCGTCTTAAAGATTCTAAACAAAACAGTTATAAAAAATTTTAACCAAAAAATGCGCGCCATAATGAAGATTAACTCAATCACAAAAATACCAAATGATACAGACTGCGAAAGGAAACAAATGAGTTTCACATTCATTGGATTTCAAATGGCAAAAAAAGCTTAAATTCTAATGGAAAACGACCATAGGTCCAGAAGGAGGAAGTACATTGCAAATGCTGAGCGACGCTTTTGAAAAAGATTGACATTTTACAGTGTGATAGTTTTCAAACATTATTGGACTCAATGCAGGAAAATCTTACTTTTATATGAAATGTATTTTTCTGTCACTTCTGAAAAATGTGAGAAATTGGCACAGAGAGTGTTGTTCTATATCTGTCGACGACGTAGGTGACGTCAAGACTGTTATGTGTTGTGCGTCGATAACGTTACATGCTTGTTATTCTGTTATCATTGTTACATTGTTTATGATGGTTGGTTGGAAAATTGTCTCATCTTAGAATATGCATGTTTAATATAGTTTCATTGAAAAAGTTAAGTTTAAAACTTAGTCCACAAATACTTGAACGCCCCTTTTATTTTGCTTCCAAGACTCCTGTCAGGCCTCTAGTTCCCCCCGCAACACGGGATTTATTTATAGTTTGTCAGCACCCTGCCTCCCACTTCAGTAAAATATTCATTTTACGGAGGGCTGGCAGGTCTGGACGACATACTTTAGTCGTGATGTACCGGTCTCTGGTGAAAAATCTAACAGACTGTTGGACGTTTTATGAAGAGCTGTGGTGGAAAGTGAGATGCTGTTGAACAATTCTTTAAAATAAATTTATAAACATATTTCATTGAATAAAGGAAATATTGGGGGGGGGGGGGGGGGGGGGGGAACTAACACGGGTAGGGGAAGAGGTCACCGTATACCCAGGCCCATAATACCCTTAATAAAAACACTGAAAGTCAGATCTAAAGAAGTAAAAATATTTAAAAATAATATTCATGTTAAATTCTAATAATTTGGTTATGAATTAAATGTACATTTCGCCCACGTAGCCTAATGCTTATCAGAATATGTATGCATGTATGTATGTGACAATATAATTGATTAAAATGCTGTTAAATCCATATTTCAGTATTTGACACTCATTCGAAAACAAATCTTTAGTTTTCACTGCCTCCATTACTACTAGGTCTTATCTGAAGAGAGATATTTTACCTATACACCGGCGTAGCTCATTTGAATATTAAAAAAGTAGGTCAGTTGGACATGTTGCATTAAAATGTGTTTTTAAGCATTTTTATTCGTTATGAGGATAATAACCTGATTGGAATGGATACATTATTGTTCAAGGATTTCAGCAATATAGGTATGTTGAGTTGTCATTTAGTTTTTATGCAGAAATTTTAATGCCTAATTTTCAAATTAGGCTTTGGTTAGCGATAGAAGGAAAACTTTCCACACATAAATTGACCTTTCCGGCTTTGTACCCATAGGGGATATTGCCAAATTGAAAGAAGAATGATATCACAATTTATGGGTACACATATACAGTCGAACCCTGGCTATTCAAAATCCTTGGGATCAACGTTTTATTTCAAGTAAGGCATGTATTCAAATAACCCAAATCACGTCGATCATTGGAAAAAAAGCCCATCACACCCACTTTTTCATGCAGTGAATGTAATTTATAATGTAAACGTTTTAAAATATGTTATGATTAAGTAATGAAAATGACAATAGATCACTTTTATATTACAACTTCCATACAAAGATAATCAATGCATACGTCAATAACAAAGATACAAAATACATGTACATTTATCAGGTCTGACTAAATCATAAGCAACAAATGTGCCTAATATCAATGCCGTCTTGAAAAAAGCAATTGATAATTAATATTTAATTTACCAACGTTCATCTTTTTTCTGCATATATGCTTACTTCAGTACATATATGAACATTCATCATGTCTGACTAAACCACAAGAAGCTACATGTATCAACATTACATCAATGTTGTCTCGAAAAACGATGTAATCGTGGTCTGCTTGTTACACTTGGCAAGGACCTAATACATGTCAGCAATATGCTGTACACATGCACCGACCTTATAATTACTATTTGACCTGCTTTGTTTGCTCATGTCTATATAAACTATTTGTTATGCTTATTTTTTTATGATTAGCTATGTTTTGCTCTGTGTAAATCATTTAGAATTTAACGCACAATTAGCATTCTGAATCTCCGTCATTGACGAGACACCCTCTTCCTCTCTCTCTCTCCTCCTCCACCCCCTCCGATTTTATACCCATTCCTCTTTCTTTTTATTACCTATTACGAATGTCCTTACCTGCCTAAGCTAAATTGAAATTGTTAACCAGAACTATTGTATTTCATTCACAGATCTCTGCATGTAAGTACTCCATATTGTACAATAATCTTGTACTTGGAAGAAATAAAGTTCTGTTTAAATTTTCCTTTACCAGCGTAGCCGAAATACTACAATCGTCACCTTTATGATTGAACTGGACAAACATCCAATCAATTAACAACTTATGCAAACTGACAGCGGCCGTCTCTTCCCATTTCGGTAACTAATTGACGTTCACGCCTTTCCATTGTTTGTTTTAAAAATTTCGCCAGTAATTAATGCTCGTAAGCGACTTCAGATAAGGAGGTGCGAAAATCATACAAATTGATTGGCATGGGTCAAAAAATCTTTTTGATGAGGCCAGGTATTCAAATGGCACAAATTTGAATAACACAGATATTTTTATATAGAAATAAGAAGGAGAGTGATCGGGACTAACGAAGTATTTCGAATGACGCCTGGTATTTGAATGAGAGGTGGTGGAGTAACTGGGGTTCAACAGTATATATGTGGACTACAACATTGTTGTGCCATCTGATGATCTCTTTAGTATCCTGGAGTATCCAGTTTATGCCAGCATAAGAAGTTATTGCAAGAAAAATGAACAAAACAATGCCACATTTTATATTAAATTTATCATAAAATGCATCAATATCTTCTCTTTAAATGTAATAAATTGTCAATGATAATTTGAAAGCAAATTTAAAAAATAACTCAAATTCCAACAACAGTAAAAAATATTTCCAAAATGCAGGGATAAAAAATTCCACTCATTCAATGTGTATACATTTTTATCGAAGGAAAACCCCAAAAAAAACGGTGTTTTGGGTTATGTATAAAATGGGCACTGTATAATACACTGACGGATGCACTTAATTCGCTTACAGGCGTCTAATTGAACAATGCGTTCAGAGCTTATTGTTGCAATTTTTTTGTGTGTGATAATTTTTTCTAATATCATAATTATCCACTCTTATTTTAGTATTTGAATCAAAATGCTATTTAAACTGATCAGAAAATAAACTTTAATATTGAAATTAAAAAAAAATGCATGAACATCTGTCCTGAGTTTCAACTGAAGGAACCATTGGCGTCTGTTGAATTTAGAAAACAGAGAAGGGTGCAATGTTAAAATATTCGAAGGCCGGCAAGGATTCAGAGAGTAAAGAGAAAGAAAAATGCCTAAAAAAAGAATGCAAAAAGCATAGGCATTTCATTTAAATCCCCAAATACCTGTCAAAATTACGGCAAACACATTTTACCAGGCCTTGAGTGCAACTTTTATACAAGTTTCAAAAGAAGATCATCTTATGTTGAAAACTGTCAAATGTTACTGCATTATTTTTAGCTCACCTGTGCACGTTGTGGTGAGCACGTCATGGTGAGCTTTTGTGATCACCCTATGTCTGTCGTCGTGCGTCGTCAACAATTTGCTTGGCAAGGATGATCCTTGGGTGAACCTTCACAAAAGTTGCTAAAATAAATTTGATCCATGTAGAACTCTGGTTGCCATGGCAATGGAAAGAAAAAAAATTATGAAAACATTAAAAATCATCTCCTTCAAAACTACTGACTAGATTTCAAAATGTTTTTGTACAGATGTTCCTTGGGTAACTAACTACCAAGATTGCTAAATTTATTCCAATCTTTAAAGTAATATGGCCGCCAGGGGCGGGGCTAATTTGCCTTATATGTACATAGTGAAAACTTTAAATGACATCTCTTCTGAAACCACTGGACAGAACTTGATTTAACTTGGCAGGGATGATCCTTGGGTGAACCTTCATAAAAGTTGCTAAAATAAACTTAACATGTAGAACTCTGGTTGCCATGGCAACGGAAAGAAAACAGTTATGAAAGCTTTAAAAATCATCTGGTTTTGAACTACTGGCCAGATTTCAAAATGTATTTTGTACTGATGTTCCTTGGGTAACTATCTACCAAGATGCTTAAATTATTTCAATCTGTAAAAAAACATTGCCACCAGGGGCGGGGCTAATTTTCCTTATATGTATATATAGTGAAAACGACATCTCCTCTGAAACCGTTCGACAAAATTTGGCAGGATGACCCTTTGGTGAACCTTCACATAAGTTTCTAAAATAAACTTGATCCGTGTAGAAACTCATGGCAATGAAAAGAAGAAAAAAAATGAGAAAATTTTAAAAACATTTCCTTCAAAACTACTTACCTGATTTCAAAAGGACAGAATTTGATAAAATTTGGCAGGGATGATCCTTGGGTAATAATTTCACAAAAGTTGCTAAAATGAACTTGATCTATTTAGAACTGGTTGCTATAGCAACAGAAAGAAAAAAAATTAAAACTTTAAAAATCATCTCCTTTTATAATATTGGCCAGATTTCAAAATATTAAGTACAGATGTTCCTTGGGTAATGCTGTACCAAAAAACATGGCCGCCAGGGGCAGGGCTAATTTGCCTTATATTTATAAAGTGAAAACTTTAAAAGTCATCTCCTCTGAAACCACTGGACAGAATTTGATTAAGGGCCTCTTTGTCCCTCTTGTTTTATATTTAATTTTTTAGCTCACCTGAGCACAACATGCTCAAGGTGAGCTTTTGTGATCGCCCTTCGTCTGGCGTCCGTCATGTGTCGTGCGACATGCATCGTCAACAATTTGACTTGTTAACACTCTAGAGGCCATATTTTTAGGCCAATCTTCATGAGACTTGGTCAGAATGTTTGTCTCCATAAAATCTTGGACAAGATCAAAATTGGGTCATGTGGAGTCAAAAAGTAGGTCACAAGGTCAAATCTTATAAAAACTTGTTAACACTCAAGAGGCCACATCTTTGGCCATATCTTCATGAAACTTGGTCTGAATGTTTGTTTCCATAAAAACTTGGACAAGCTTGAAAGTGGGTCATGTGGAGTCAAAAAGTAGGTCAATATGAAAAATCCAACCTATGTTGCTCATTTATTATCAGTTGAGCGATTCAGGGCCATTATGGCCCTCTTGTTATTATTCTTTTTTTTTTTATTCTTGAGTTATATATGTATAGTTTGTTTGAAGTACTAGTTTTATACATCCATTATTTTGCTTTTGTTAATTTGTATTTGCTTTCTTTTGATTTTAACATAAACTTAAATAAAAAATAAATAAAAATAAAAAATTAAAAGAATCAACCTCTCTATGTATAAATAATATATTATGGAGAAGTAATTTTTTTTTTTTTTTTTTTTTTTTTTTAATTTAATTCTCAATTTTAAGAAAAATGTTTTTGATGTAATGTTTTCTCTGTCAGGATTCAAAGTTTAAATTTCAATGCATCCACAAAATGCTTAGGGGTATCATACTTTCATGGTAGGTAACTCTTGATACAATTTGTTAACAAATTATTGCCCCTTTTTAACTTAGAAATTTTGGTTAAAGTTTTGCATGCAAGGAACTTTCATGCTAATATCTCAGTATCCAGGCATGGGATTGATTTGAAACATCTGTAATATGTTTAGGGGTATCATACTTTCATGGTAGATAACTCTTGATAGAATATGTTACAAATTATTGCCCTTTTTAACTTAGAAATTTTGGTTAAAGTTTTGCATGCAAGGTACTTTCATGCTAATATCTCAGATCCAGGCATGATTGATTTTAAGCATCTTTAATATGTTTAGGGTATCATACTATAAGGAATAATTTTGATGGAATATATTAAATTATGGCCCCTTTTTTAACTTAGAAATTTTGGTTAAAGTTTTGCATGCAAGGTACTTTCATGCTTATATCTCAGAGTCCAGGGATGGGATTGATTTGAAACATCTTTAATATGTTTAGGGGTATCATACTTTAAAGGAATATAACACTTGATGGAATATATTAAAAATTATGACCCCCTTTTAACTTAGAATTTTGGTTAAATTTTTGCATTCAAGCTACTATCCAGCTTATATCTCAGAAATTGCTTGTGGAATTGACTAGACGGTTAAGGAGTGTCTTCAGGGGCATCAGAAAACTAAGGAGGATAACTTTTGGACTGAATTTTATACAAATTATGGCCCTTTTCTATCTTGGAATTTTGGTTAAAGTTTTGCATGTACAGTGTTATTGTGCTTGTCATAGTAACTAGGCATGGGATTGATTTTAGACATCATAAAGATATTAAGGGGTATCAGACTATCAAGGTATTTCATTTTTGACTATTATTATGTACAGGGTATGTGAAGGGTAAGAATTGAAATAGATTTCATTTGATTTACCAACAAGCATTTTGAATAGTCGAGCGTGCTGTCCTCTGACAGCTCTTGTTAAACTTTAAGAGAATGTTTATGACCATATTCTCTTGATTGAGTTTGATTATGGCTGAGATTGGCCAGTTCGGTCAGGAGTTATGTCCCTTTTATTTTAAAAAATGCTAGATTTCACATTGTTTACACCCTAGCATCTTTTTTTTTTTTTTTTTTTTTTTAGCAATCTTCTTCAACCTTTAACACAATGTTTTTGACCATTCGGGTTCAATTATAACTGATATTGGCTAGTTAATTTAGGCGTAATGCTTTCACTTTAAAAAAAAGCCAGATTTCACTTTGTTCACACTCTAGCATCTTTATTTCTTAAGCAATCATCTTTCTCAGGTGAGCGATTAAGGGCCATCTTGGCCCTCTTGTTTCAACTTAGAGGAGCCTTGAATGATTAATTTATAATGATTGAAATTTATGTTACATTGTACGGTCAACTGAGGATGGTTCCCCGACCTCTGTTGACCTATTACGGGGAAACCCATATGGGTCCTCAAAATAAAAAAAAAAAGAGGGGCCTTGAACTCCTACCAAAGATATTTTAATTTTTTATTTATGTCGAAATTGTCAATTGAAATACCCCTTTATATGATTTCAGCATGGCGCCCTGGTGCCCTGCCTGTCGAGCATTCAGCGAGACATGGGACCAGTTTGCCAATAAGTGGAGCAGGGACCTTGACATACAGGTTGCAGTTATAGATGTGACGGAAAATCCTGGCCTGAGTGGGAGATTCCTGGTCACCTCGCTGCCATCTATTTATCAGTAAATATTAATCCTTATATCTTCATATGAATGCATCTAGAACGTTATCTCAATAATGCAACAATCATGAGGAATCAAAATTATTGAGTAGATATACATGTTAGATTTACATCGATACCATACCCATTATAATACATTCACTTAAGCTGTGTCTGTCTCTCACTAAACATTGCCTACTCATGTACATTAATAAAGAACAGTTGGTAGATCAGAGTTCACCTTTGAAATATGTCCCTTTATTGAATAGTTGTATTCTTGGCATAGGGTGATATTTTTGATGAAATACATTCTGTTTATGGGCATAACAAAATGTCTTATTCAACAGTTATTTATTGGTTTAAGAAATTCAGATGCAGGTTGGTTTCAACAGAAGATGCACCTCACTTGCTTTTGCTAGCCCCAAAGTCAAGGTCACACTTAGAGGTCAAAGGCTATGGAGCTGGATTTGCTTGTCTGGTCTATAACTTAAGACTCAAATTGCAGGATTTTCAAGTAATCTGGTAGTTCTATTTACCTCAATGAGACAGTGTAATGCGCAAGAGTTGGTTTCCAAGCTCAAAGAACATAATCACACTTTGAGGTGAAAGGTCTTTTGCTTGTCCGAGCTGTAACCTAGACATGGTTTGCAGGATTTTCAAATCAACACCAAGTGTTGTGCACACGAGTTGGGTCCATAGCTCCAGGTCAAGGTTTGCTTTTCTGGGCTGTAAATTAAATATGAATTGGCAATAATGTTTGCCTGAATGAGACAAAGTGTAACACTAAATGTTGTGTCCCTAGCTTCATGTTCAGTGCCACACTTAGAGATGAAAGGTGCTCCTAAGGTCGCCAGCTTGACATGTCGTTCATGGGCATCTAGTTTCTGGTTTCCCGATCATTTTGTCTTCTTGTTGCTGATTGATATTGTTTAGTTCCAAATTATTATTGGTAATGATGAAGGGGATGTCTTATCATTCAGTGTGAAGGATGGAGTGTTCCGACAGTACCTAGGAGAGAGGACAGAACAGGAGCTCATTTCTTACGTTGATGACAAGAAATGGCAGTCAGTAGATCCAGTCTCGAAGTGGACTTCACCAGATTCCATTCAGTAAGCTTATTTTGTAAACATCTGTATATCATACAGTTTTATACTTGTTTGTGTGGTTTATATATAGTATGGTTATTATAGCCTAATAATAACCCCACTTTACAGAAGTAGGGGCTGTATAAAAATCGTGTTCATTCTGTCACTTCAGAATCACCTATACTGATATTTCTAGTTGAACTCTGTATTATATGCCTCAATAGCACTGTTGGTTAAGCACAGTGTATGTTACTGATGGTCCTTGTTTTCAGCTGTTAGATTTCTTCAATTTTACTGAAATCTGTCACATCTGATTTAAGAGCAAAAAAAGTCAGTTGCTTGTATTAGGTTTATCCAGGAACAAATGATAAGGTTAAGTGACCTTAGGTCTTAAAAATCTTAATTAAACCTCAATACAGACTTTGTGATATTATCTTGCAGTAACAGGTATGAATCAGACCGAGACCTATGTATTTTTATGTCCCAGAAGACTAGTAATAATTCTGTTTGTCCATCCATCTGTTTCACTTTGTGTCCACTCATATATGCATGAGTGGATTTTGAAGAAACCTGGTAGAAATGTTCACCACATTGTTATGATGCTTCACAATTAAGATTAGGGTGCGTGTCTCAAAGGTCAAGGTTACGGTTTGGGGTCAAAGATACAAAAGGGAACATTTTGTTGTGTCAAGGCGCTAACTCCATCATGCCTGGATGGATTTAGAAATAACAGCACAAATATTCTTCCAGAGAAGATGAATTGTCAAATGCAAGAACCAGGTATGTAGCTTAAAGGTCAAGATGATAGTCTGGGGTCAAAAGTAAAAAAGGAGAACATTTTGTAAGTGTCTGGGCTCCTACTTCATCATGCATAGGTTTTAAAATAACTTGGCACAAATGTCCTTCTCAAAAAGATGTTGTGTTCTGTGCAAGACCCAAGCCAGTAGCTCAAAGGTCAAGGTCACAATCCCAGGTCAGAGGGTGAAAAGTGGTTGTTTTTCTGTGTTTGAGCTCTTGTTGTTTTACATATAATGATTTAAATATAACTTGGCACAAAAAGGCTTCCAGATATGTGGCACATGCAAGATCCAAGTTTGTAGCCTTAAAATGCCATGGCCACAATTAGAAGGAGAAGATGGTCCTGTCAAACACATCGTGCTCATGGTGAGCTTTTGTGATCGCCCAGCGTCCGTCGTGCAAAGTGCATCGTCAACAATTTGGCTTGTTAACGCTCTAGAGGCCATATTTTTAGGCCAATCTTCATGAAACGTGGTCAGAATGTTTGTCTCCATAAAATCTTGGACAAGTTTGAATTTGGGTCATGCTGGGTCAAAAAGTAGGTCACAAGGTCAAATCGTATAAAAACATTGTTAACACTCTAGAGGCCACATTTTTGGCCCAATCTTAATGAAACTTGGTCAGAATTTTTGTCTCCATAAAATCTTGGACAAGTTTGAATTTGGGTCATGTGGGGTCAAAAAGTAGGTCACAAGGTCAAATCGTATAAAAACCTTGTTAACACTATAGAGGCCACATTTATGGCCCAATCTTCATGAAACTTGGTCAGAATTTTTGTCCCCATAAAATCTTGAACAAGTTTGAAATTGGGTCATGTGGGGTCAAAAAGTAGGTCATGAGGTCAAATCTTAGAAAAACCTTGTTAACACTCTAGAGGCCACATTTTTGGCTCATTCTTTATGCAACTTGGTCAGAATGTTTGTTTCCATAAAATCTTGGACAGGTTCGAAAATTGGGTCATGTGGGGTCAAAAAGTAGGTAATGAGGTCAAATTTTAGAAAAACCTTGATAACACTCTAGAGGCCACATTTTTGGCCCTTTCTTCATGAAACTTGGTCACAATGTTTGTTTCCATATCATCTTGAACAAGTTAGAATTTTTAAGTCATGTGGGGTCAAAAAGTAGGTCATGAGGTCACATCTTAGGAAAACCTTGTTAACACTCTAGAGGCCACATTTTTTGGCAATATCTTCATGAAACTTGGTTGGAATGTCTGTTTCCATAAATACTTGGACAAGCTTGAAAGTGGGCATGTGGGGTCAAAAAGTAGGTCAATATGAAAAATCCAACTTTTGTTGCTCATTTATAATCAGGTGAGTGATTGAGGGCCATCATGGCCCTCTTGTTTTCTTCTGAAATTTGAGTAAGAAAGCTTAAAGCTGTAGCCTGTACATACATGATCTCAAGGAATGGGTTCAATTTTGGAAAATGCTACTGAACAGATCTTAAAAATGATATAAAGAGCCAATCATTAAAAATGAACTTATTTGTATTATATTTTGACATATATTAATCCTAGATTCCAACAGTATCCATATAAACAATAAGTGAATGGATAATGATTACCATAGTTTACAAACTATTTCCTCTTTTTTTTATAGGATGAGTGTCGTTGCATTATTTTTCAAAGGAGCCATGAAAATACGAGTAAGTTATTTTGACTTTTTGTAATATATGTAATCCTTTTAGCATTATTTGAGAAAAATATTATTCTTCCTTCATCTGTCATCTGGCATATGGCATTAACAATTTTGTCTAAATGACATCTCCTCTGAAACCACTGGATAGAAATTGATGAAACTTGGCATGAATGGTGTAAGAGATATTCCTGTGGTTGAGTCCAAGCCTGGCTTCTCAATTTTTTTTTCGCCTTGTTTCTGTCAATCTTTTAAATTTTGAAAGTTGCTAAAAGAGGCCTTATTGCTATAACTTTACATTGCAGGCCTTCTACACGCTGATGACGAATGAGTATGGCATACCAGAATGGGGTTGTTACATCATTTTTGCAGTCATCACTATCATTGCAGGTCTTGTGATGGGCCTGGTAAGTGTTATATCCTACTAAATGATGTCAGTATATTCTTATCCTGTTCAATTCCTCCTCAGGAATGTGATTGCTAAATAATTCCCATAGAGCATATAACATATTTCAATGATCTCTTTAAAAGATACACCATTATTATAAAATAATAAGGGGGGAGAGATACTAGAACTATATAATAACAATGAGGGGAAATGATATCTCTTTCTCTAAGATCATGGTACATGTAGTTGAAATACTGTCAGTAGTGCATATGCTCATGTTGGATTCAAAATATTGCATACTGGTAATAGTAGTTTTATTTTATATATATTTAAGGCTTTTTATGCCCCCACCAAAAATTGGGGGGGGGGGGGGCATGTAGATTTGCCTTTGTCTGTCTGTAAGCCTGTCCATCCAGAAACTTTGTGACACGCATAACTCCAAAAGTATTTGTACTACAGACTTGATACTATTTGGATATATTATTCAGGACATGAACTTGTGCACCTGGTTATTTTCATTGAACTGCCATTGAAGTCATCTCTGGACACATTTCTAGTTTTTTTGTGTGTTTTGTTGTTGTTGTTGCACATAAAGAAATTAAAGAAATATTTAAAAGTAGCTGACTATATCTGAATCTGATATGTGTGACTTGTCTTGCAGCTCCTGGTTTGTTTGTGTGATGTTCTTTTTCCATCCAAACATATTCCTCCACCTATACCTCAAGAACTCATGGATCCAAAAACAGATAAGGTAAAGTAATAAAAAAGAGACTTAAGACTTTGTTTTTTTTATTTATTAACGAAACAATTACGTTCAGTCTTAGTTGAAACCTACTTAGTTTTTCTGATCAAAAGTACACATTAGTTTTTAGCTTGACTAGACTAAGTATGTCAAACTATTCTACTCACCCTTGCATCTGCAGTTGGAACAGCATCACACTTCAGTTAAAGTTTTGCGTGCAACCTTCTATCATGCATATATCTTAGAAACCAGCTAAGTTTATTGATTTAATACTTTGGGGCGTCAGAGCATTAAGTTAGATAACTGTTGACTGAATTTATTGTTATTTATTGCCCCTTTTGAACATTAAAAAATTTGGTTAAGGTTTTGAGTATAAATAATAGTAAAGAGCTTGTCCAGTCAAGAAGGCTTTATATTCTGTGTCAAAGCGCCATGTGGGGATATTAATCAGCTTCAGTGATATTTCTAGTTAGAATTTGGTTAACACAACCTTAAGCTTATAAGAGGGAAAACAGGTTTTAAGACTGTGTCAACAGACAGCTCCTGTTGAAATAATACATCATTAACATAACAAAGCACGAATAAAACATTCAAGAAAAATACCAGACTTGCATGTCCACCTCTTTGTTTATTGCAGCCCCACAAAGTGAAGTGGGGCTCTTTGGGATTTGTGTGCATTGTACAATCCGGTTCTGTCATGTCCCACTTTACAAAAAAAGTTTGTGTTGTTTAGTCAGGGCTTAGTTGCGGTATTAATCACCCTCAGTGATAGTTCTGTAGTTTATGGCAGATGAGAGTCCTCGTGAAAATTATGATAGATATGATCTTGATGATTTTCCTCCTCAGGAGGGGGACATCATTGATGACACAGCTGCTGACAATGACACGGCTGAGAATGTCAGGAGAAGGAAGCCCAGCCCTGCCGACAAAACCAGTGCCAAGGATGAGAAAGATAGTGATACTGATGAAGTGCCTGATGCAAAGAAAGACAAATGATGTTTGTTTCATATATGCAGATCCCATTGTTAATGAATTTCATATGCATTTATTTTGTTAAGCATTTTTTTTTTTAAATTTTTTTTTTCTGCTTTTATCATGACATGATAACATGAACATTTATCTTTGATATTCCTGCATTTTATCACACATGAATGCCTATCATTTGAGTAGATATTGTTTGAGGTAAAAAGTATTGTTAAGGAATTATCCTTTTTTTTTATAGTTTTATTTTACAACTTTTGTAAAAACACAGAATGTTAGCTTTCTTTCTCTTTCTCTTTTTATTTCATTTTTCACACAAGACATTCCAGACAATTAAGATTTGTCATCCTTCATTTGCTCATGTAAACTTCATGATAAAGATGAGGCAGTTGTGTCTGTATATATATCAAGCAAAGTTATTACACATAATAAACTTATATGTATTGTATGACTCACTGTTTGTAAGCAGGGACCTGTTACACTAAATTTCTTATGAATAAATTTCAATCTTCAGATATGCAGGAGTAGTAATTATCTTTTTGAAATATTAAAAATTTTAAATTTTATTGCACAAATCAGAAGTAGACTCTTTGTAGAACAATAATGATAAAATTTATTTATATGAAGTTTTTTAATATAATCAGCGTCAAATTTTATTGCACAAATCAGAAGTGAGACAGTTTGTAGAACAACATTGATAAAATTTGTTTATATGAAGTTTAGTGAAAGGAACCCCATTTGTAGTGTGTACTTGTAGTCAAAATTATTTATCATTGCTCAAAGCAAAGTTTGTAATTCTTCACTTTGTATGCATATCTAAAGCATATCTGTCTGATGTTCATTGTGTGAGGTGTAAAACATTTCATTTTCATACTTTCTCGAATTATGAAATATTGACCTTTCCACAGTTTGAAGTTGAGACATTGTTCAGAGTTTATTTGTAATTATTTTTTTATTTATTTATTTCTTTTAATTTTTCTTTTTAAGAATGAGAACTAAGAAAGCATACATACAAATATCTTCGTAGTTCTTGCTAAAAACATAGGCATTGGCAGTGCAGCTGTTTTGGTTAATGTTTTGCATGGAAGTTACTTTCAAGCTTTTATTTCAATAACCATTCATGGTATTGACTTGAAAGTTTATGAATATGTTAAGGGGCATCAGACAGCCAAGTAAGATAACTTTTGTTTGAATTAACTTAAAATTATGGTCCTTTTTTAACTTAAAATATTTGGTTTAAGTTTTTCATTCAAGGTACTTTTTTATCTCAGTAACCGGAATTAAATTAACATGTTCAGGGGTATCATTAGCATGGTCAGGGGTATCATACTACCAAGGCAGATAACTCTTGATGGAATATATAAAAAAATGATGGCCCCTTTTAACTTAAAAATTTTGGTTAAAGTTTTGCTTGCAAGGTATTTCATGCTAATATCTTTGGAACTTCTTTGATATGTTCAGTGGTATCATACTATAGAGAAACATAGTTTTTTTGACTGAATATAATGCAGATTATGGC
>CM037782.1:54972477-55022477 GCA_021229015.1 Solen grandis | reverse complement strand
CACATACACACACATATACACACACATATATAATTATATAGTAAATTTCAAAGGTAAAATAATATATTCAAAATATGAAATATATTACATAAAAAAATAATTATATAGTAAATTTCAAAGGTATATCCGATAAATGCACCCTGGATTACCTCCCTTACCGAAACGAAACGTAAGGGGAAGTTTAAAGGGTTAAGCAAAACGTAATTCAAAAAGATATACACATATACACAATTGTCGTATATTGGTAGCATATCCATTATAAAACAGCATTGGAATGTAATTAATTTAGACCAATACAAACACTATACAATGACATAAGAAATGTTAAGCTAATTTAATATGCTATATATGGCTGTACTAAAATACACCACAAACTTTATATTAAATAAATGTAATAATACCTATATATATTACCTTTCTTATTCTTTGATTTTAATAAATATTTATTTATGAAACCTTTTCTTAAGTTTTCATAACACGAACATTTTAAAATAAAATGGTATTCGTCTTCTATATCTAAAGTATTGCAGCATTGACAGTATCTTTCATTTCTAGGAATTCTATTTTGCCCATACCTACCCGTTTGTATTCTTAAACTATGACCTGAAATTCTTAATTTTGTAATACTATATCTAAGACTTTGTGGTAAAATATTTAAATAATCTTCATATTCAAAGATACTTTTACAATTATTATAAGGATCAAGTACACCACTCGATTCTTTTTCTGAATGCCAACTTTGTATAAAATTATCAATAACTCTTTGCTTGAAAATAGGTAAAAAACATTTTAAATCATATAATTCCGGATGATTCCAAACATCAACAAAACCATAATTACACAACAATATAACATTCAAACGTTTCAAGTTTGGTAATTTTTAGTCTGATTTTTTTTAAAATTATTATTTAAATTGAATCAGTGAATCATAGAATCAGTGAATCATAAAACCAACACAATTTACGTAAGTATCTTCATGCAGTTACTTTTCTATTTTAAATAAAACATTTTTATTTTTTGACTTATTTTAGTACATTTAAATTTGATGGTATTATAACGCTCTGTTGTAAGAAACAATTTACTTTCACATATCTTCAATAGAAAAGGAGATATTTGAAAACGTGACTTTGCGAGGATTGGGCAATTTCTTACGTGCTTTTATGAGATTTAGACAAGTTGCTAATCTTTGTTTAATAGGTCTTTTGACAGATAAAGTGCGGCCACACTGCTGTACATATCACAGTTTAGGCCTTTGGCACGATACCACATCCATTCACATTATCCTGACACTGGGCCAACCAGTCCTGCAACTACCCTTATATGCTGAGCGTAATGCAAGGGAGCTAAACCAGTATCATATTTTACGACTTTGGTATGTCGCGGCCGGGGATCGAACCCACGACCTCCCGCTAACGAGTCCAAATAATGATTATGGTTTTCAGGTACATTATAATTTAATTTAAATAGTGATATTTTTTCTATGAAATCTGTGTTGCTCAGACAACCATAGTATATCATTTTCTGAAATTACACAGAATTTAGAATGTTGGATTTACAATTAAACTAAAAGTAACTGAGATACATTCATAAGAAGAATATTGATTTACTTGTAAAGAAATGAGTTGAGTAGCGCTTTGCAATTACTTTTTTCTATATCATCATGACCTGCATATTCACATTTATCTTTTTTTTAAAAATATAATCTGAAATGTAAACGTCTGTTCTATGATATAATGTAAACGTCTGGTCTTGATATTGTCAACGTCTTTTCTAGTTCTATGATTGTTCTAAGATATAATGTCAACGTCTGTTCTTGAAGCCGAGTGTCATAAATCTGGGTTATTTACCGGGAGATATTTATAGGACAGAAACAACAACATTTGTCATTAATGTTTTATTCATGAAAGTCATGTGCACATGATGCATAATACTGGACGGAAAACAATAACACCCTCCCAAATCAGGAGTTAGAACATTAAATATAATCGTTGTTATAAAGAATGAAGTGCATGGTCAAAAATAAATAACAGCAAAATTTATCGTCACTGTAAGGATACAACAAATCACAATCCCAAAAATGATATTAAAATTAACCCTAGCCACTGACCTCACAGTTGTGATGATAATGCTGCAGGTATCCCACAACACCAACACACATACGATTGTCAGTTTATCATGGTTATGTTCAAAACGTGTTTCTAACAAAAGAAGCAAGTTTACTGGTTAGATTTTTCTAAACTCCCAGTCCCAACCCCCACCCCGAAGAGACCACTAGTCAGTGGAGGTGCCGGGTCGTGACTTCCGGAGCGCCATTGCAGCATTTTTCTTGAGGAATGTCAGGGATGAGTTCAGTTTCTCCTCTGTGTTCTCTAGGATCCTCTCTTGGTCTTCCAGCGGCTTCCTCGTGCCATTTAGATTGGCCATAGCTTTAGTCGCGTTAACTGGAAAGTCAAATAGATCAGATGAAACAGTTCCAGCAGTTTAATATTGAAAACTGAAAATACAAATAAATGTAAATTCTTGAGGAATGGACTGCATTCGTAGTCATAATGGTTACACTCAAATACCCCTGTTTTCTATGCAATACCACTAGACAATGTTTTTATTAAAGACAACATACATTGTTGTTTATTGTTTGTTCTAAATACATTAGACTTATACTACTGAAGCCATAGAAACAGCGGTGTGTTCATTTAAATAGGGAAATAGGTATTTATAACAGGCTTGTGAAGAAGGTGTTGTGCGAACGTTCCAGATCTATGGTGGCATATTTCTGCCAGCCACTTATCCATTTAGCTATGTCGAAACTTTTCTAAAAAATTTGCAACGTATTCAGTTAGTATCTGGTATTAAAAAATCGTGTTATCCTTTTACGTATCTCAACAGGACAAAACTGTATGTTAGTGCCCATATGCCACCATACAGATCGAAGCCGATTACTAAAAATATGCCGGTTTTCAAAATATAGAAGACTGTATTTAGTCCCAGCGCTAAAACTAGTGTACAATCAACTTCCGTGTCTAAAATATTTTTATGTCACAAATTCGACAGCTGACCGGTAGTCCATCATCTGCTATCTAATATGTATTTGGAATAGATATGCGGCAAGCCCCTGAAATGGCTTCCACAAAAGTATCAAAACAATTAATGTAGCCATTCCTCATATATTTGGACGATTTTGTGGTTACCTGGGCTTGTAATGATGTTGCAGGCATTCAATTAAATATTTGGAAATTATAATTTATCTCAAAATTGTATGCCTTAATTATGATAAGGTGAGGATAATTATAGTGTGAGATATTCATCTAAGTCACACACTGGTCAAACTGATACTTGATTATGAATTGAACTAATTTAAATAAACCGGAAATTCTAATTTGTGTTATTATATATTGATTTTGAAAAAAAAAACATTTTAATTTTTCGTGATATTTAGCCAATTAGTTGGTTTCTTAATCTAAACACACACACACACACACAAATTGCTTGATCAAATGTCCCTGCATTTGTCATGCAAAAAACGGCCCGGACAGGCGCATCACTTTACATACTCACTGGACATGCGCATCACTTTACATGCTCACTGGACATGCGCATCACTTTACATACTCGCTGGACATGCGCAACACTTAACATACTCGCTGGACATGCGCAATACTTAACATACTCGCTGGACATGCGCAATACTTAACATACTCGCTGGACATGCGCAATATTTAACATACTCGGTGGACATGCGCAATACTTAACATACTCGCTGGACATGCGCATTACTTACCGTACTCCTTCACATCCTTCAGCCCACCCTGGATGTCTCTCATGTCCCGGAAGAAGTCTCTCAGAGCCTTGGCAAACTCGACATCCAGGCCGGCGGTGGGGATGGTCATCTGTTCTACGGCGCTATGAGACACCTGGCCCTTACCGCCCTTCTTCGACATACCTGTCGGACAATAACTGGTCGTGTATATAACTAAAGCAAAACTTAAGATGAACAATTATGAATCATAAATAATCTTTGGAATTTGACATAAGATAGCTCTATGTATTCCTGAAATTACAAAAGTTCTAAGCCGACCATTTTAAGAGTCCAGTGTTCTTCCCATGTTTGAAAGTTAAACATTAACATGTGTTTGATATTCAGGATTATATTCTGATTGCAATCTTCATCACCGATTTATTATTGTAATATATGTAGTGAAAAGTTTACTTTTCTTTTAGACCACGAGTTTCAAATTGTAAGAAAATGTAGTTATGTCGATTTTTAAAAAATCTGATCTATCAAAGGCCCTCCTCTTATAGCGAAGACTGTTTTCTTTTATTCTCGAAATAATTCTTTCTTGCACACTAAAAACATGGGTGCATAATATGTATTTCTGCGAACTAAAAATGCACATACTGGCATCCCTGTTTAAAGTAATCTACATACATTCTAGCGCACTATCGCATACACATATATTCAGTATTTCTGGGCATTTATTTTCTGCGCACATGTGCCCACAAACTCTAATATCTATTGCTACCACATACAACTATTGTGCCTTGCTCTGTATACTCAGACAGAAACCTACTGCAATCTCTGAACAACAACCAATCTGCATACATATAGACTTGACACCTACTGCGCTCAGAAAGACTTGACACCTACTGCGCTCAGAAATACTTGACACCTACTGCGCCCAGAAAGACTTGACACCTACTGCCCACAGAAAGACTTGACACCTACTGCGCTCAGAAAGACTTGACACATACTGCGCACAGAAAGACTTGACACCTACTGCCCACGGAAAGACTTGACACCTACTGCGCTCAGAAAGACTTGACACCTACTGCGCTCAGAAAGACTTGACACCTACTGCGCCCAGAAAGACTTGACACCTACTGCGCACATAAAGATTTGACACCTACTGCGCTCAGAAAGACTTGACACCTACTGCGCTCAGAAAGACTTGACACCTACTGCGCACAGAAAGACTTGACACCTACTGCGCACATAAAGATTTGACACCTACTGCGCTCAGAAAGACTTGACACCTACTGCGCTCAGAAAGACTTGACACCTACTGCGCTCAGAAAGACTTGACACCTACTGCTCTCAGAAAGACTTGACACCTACTGCGCACAGAAAGACTTGACACCTACTGCGCTCAGAAAGACTTGACACCTACTGCGCTCAGAAAGACTTGACACCTACTGCGCTCAGAAAGACTTGACACCTACTGCGCCAGAAAGACTTGACACCTACTGCGCTCAGAAAGACTTGACACCTACTGCGCACAGAAAGACTTGACACCTACTGCGCTCAGAAAGACTTGACACCTACTGCGCACAGAAAGACTTGACACCTACTGCACTCAGAAAGACTTGACACCTAATGCGCTCAGAAAGACTTGACACCTACTGCGCTCAGAAAGACTTGACACCTACTGCGCACAGAAAGACTTGACACCTACTGCGCTCAGAAAGACTTGACACCTACTGCGCTCAGAAAGACTTTGCACCTACTGCGCTCAGAAAGACTTGACACCTACTGCCCACGGAAAGACTTGACACCTACTGCGCACAGAAAGACTTGACACCTACTGCGCACATAAAGATTTGACACCTACTGCGCTCAGAAAGACTTGACACCTACTGCGCTCAGAAAGACTTGACACCTACTGCGCTCAGAAAGACTTGACACCTACTGCGCTCAGAAAGACTTGACACCTACTGCGCTCAGAAAGACTTGACACCTACTGCGCTCAGAAAGACTTGACACCTACTGCGCACAGAAAGACTTGACACCTACTGCGCTCAGAAAGACTTGACACCTACTGCGCACAGAAAGACTTGACACCTACTGCGCTCAGAAAGACTTGACACCTACTGCGCTCAGAAAGACTTGACACCTACTGCGCACAGAAAGACTTGACACCTACTGCGCTCAGAAAGACTTGACACCTACTGCGCTCAGAAAGACTTGACACCTACTGCGCTCAGAAAGACTTGACACCTACTGCGCTCAAAAAGACTTTGCACCTACTGCGCTCAGAAAGACTTGACACCTACTGCGCTCAGAAAGACTTGACACCTACTGCGCACAGAAAGACTTGACACCTACTGCGCTCAGAAAGACTTGACACCTACTGCGCTCAGAAAGACTTGACACCTACTGCGCTCAGAAAGACTTTGCACCTACTGCGCTCAGAAAGACTTGACACCTACTGCCCACGGAAAGACTTGACACCTACTGCGCACATAAAGATTTGACACCTACTGCGCACATAAAGATTTAACACCCAACTGCGCTCAGAAAGACTTGACACCTACTGCGCACAGAAAGACTTGACACCTACTGCGCTCAGAAAGACTTGACACCTACTGCCCACAGAAAGACTTGACACCTACTGCGCTCAGAAAGACTTGACACCTACTGCCCACATAAAGACTTGACACCTACTGCCCACAGAAAGACTGGACACCAACTGCGCACATAAAGATTTAACACCTACTGCGCATCTCCAGCAGTTTGTATTTCTCTTCGTGTTTCAAGATGGACTGCTTCAATTTGAAGTTCTCCTTCCTCAATTGATCACATTCCTGTTGTAGCTTGTCCGCTTCCTCTTCCTGAAACACGTGCAACACTCGTCATAGAGCATGTGTGTATCTGTCTGTATGTGTGTCCATATGTGTGTCCATATGTGTGCTCTCAATATAAATTCATTTTTATTGACTGGTTAAGCGGCGTTTATGTAAAACAAACAAAACAGTTGAAAAGGGGGTCAAGAAGGGGAAACCAAGAACACCTGAACATGTCGGAAGGCCTTTATTACACTCATTCCTATTTATTAAGTCGTTCCTATACCAAGGTATAATGTGGAGTATACCAAGTCGCCGTATGAGACAGGCGTGTTTTTTTGTGTTCTCTTGGGTAATAGGCAAAATTTGTGATTTCTAGCCAGATGATTGAGTTATGATTTTACGAGTGTGAACATAAATATACAAGGAATACCTATGCGTGCTTACCCTTTTCTAACCATATTACGAATCTGGATTTTATTGCATGAAAATCTTGATTGTTTTGTACATTATAGTGTATGAAATATGTGCCAAGTAGAAAATCATCCTATACCGAAACTCAGAAAGTTTCACACCGGCCAGCCAAGGATTGCATCAACAGCTTGGTATAGATTATGAAATTTAGTTTAAACTTATTTATTTTACGTCGATTGGGAAACAAGTTCTTACAACTTATACTAATCCCTCTCGACGGTTCCTGGGTTGGACCAGTACTTTGCGCCTGGGAAGGTAGTGAATAATTCTTGCCTCAATCGGAGTTCGAACCTACAACCTTCGGATCCGTAGTCGGATACGTTACCACTGGACCACGGCGCCCTCAGATTATGAAATGGTGCTTGGACACTATGCATACTACAGCCATCTATTTATGACAATTACTATTCCAATGCATTTTGCCATTTTCCACAATACATGCATATTGTTAAATAGCAGCGACTGTGTTAAATATCTCATACTGCAGACAACTATGTTAACTGCTTTTAAAACCATATAATATCGCTGAATATCATAATAAATATTTCATTGTGAAATTAATAAATCTTCCATCGTGAAATTATACGCTACAACAATCTACAATCGATCTCTTCGCTGAGTATGATGTATGTTAGAATTGTTGTTGTGTGGATTATTATTTATATGGTGTGTAAATACTGGATCCTCAACGCGGCACCACAATTCCACTAAATTATGCATTATACTGATGTGTGACAAGCAATAAATATTAATTATTTGCAAGTGAAATAGGGCCATAATTCATTTTCAAATTGAATTACGACGTTATCCTTTCTAAACGTGTGATATATGAACAAAACTTGACGTCCAACATATATCAATCATAAACTTATCAATTATGTAGGGCAAACAAAATGTCATAATGAACTGCAATGATTAGAAATGCTGAAAGTTATTCTATCTAATCAAATATTTGTTCGAAAACGAAAAGCTGATTTTAATGAGAATGATGCATCGGTCCATACTTGTCTACAAACAGGCAAAAGAATAAACATCGCCTAGAGGACATCCATGAAAACAATAATTTGCTTGTAATTATTTATGTCGTTTTATTTTTAAAGATTAAATAACATCGACTCCTTTATATATTCAATACAAACATTCTTTTTCTTTTATTTATTTCATACATTATAATTGTTTATTAATGAATAATGAAATAAATATCATCCATTGAAAACTAGGAGGATCTATCTTCCTTCTTGAAATAAACGATCGCATACTGATGCAGAGAATAGATGGAGCGATGCGATAAATCCATAAAATTTGAATTATAAATGATAACATTTACATTTTGTCACGTACGCCATACAACTTTGCCTTTGACCTTGCATTATGGTCCCTCCTACCGTACATTTATATTTTCTTTCTTCTCTTTTATTGTAATGGCTAGCAATAATTGTCTGATTATTATGGCAATATATTAGACCTTACGGTCAAGGATTTCCCACCTGTGGGTCCTATTTTATGCCTAAGAGACAGCATCGGAAGAGACGGTAGTTGGATACAAGGGAGTCCGGGTGCGATACCCTAGCTCATTTTGGACACTCATTTTGTGCCGGTTAGAGCTAGCAAAACATGACGTAAATAAATCGCCGCCGCAACTAGCGCCGTCCATAATCCGCTCTGGTCACTTAGGCACCATACACAGAATACATTCATATTTTCTCCATATCAAGCCCTTGCGGTTCATTTTATGCAATATATATTTCAATTTTTGAACGAAACACAAGCACTTCATTGGATGATTAAGTAGAACAAACCTTAAAACATGTATATATTCAGTGAAACTCGCTGATGTTCAAACATGCCTTTTTGGTGATTACTATGATAGGTTACTGTCCATGTATAGTTCTTGTCAAAAGGCTAGATTATATAAGAATGTTCTAGACTTCTTGAGACAATCTGGTGAATAAGCGTGATGTCTTTAGTAAGACATATCTTACTTACCCTTATTTTCAACTGGCTTAATAAATCGGTCGCAGAAACCTGTGGTTGAATACAAAATACAGTAGATTAGTTATGTTAAGAAGTTAATCAGGCTTATATTCTTATAAACATTCGATTGAATATGTTGAATAAAATGGGGGAAATGAGCTCTCTGTCTCTCAGTTTTATAACTGATATGAATTAAAGACTACTCCAGGGACTTGCGATAATGCTATCATGCAATAAAACTAGGGGACCTACATCCCCAAATACTTAATTCTCGCTTTTCACCACTCCAGTTTTACGAAATGTTCAAGTACTTGACTAATTTGTTGTTGTTGTTGTTGTATTGGAGTTTTCCGTCGCTGCGATTGTATTTGACTAATTTGACAAAACATAGGTTTATAACTAACATTAGTTGTTAACAAATGAAATATTTTGTTATTTTCTTAAAGAAACAAAAAATGTAAAATTTGCTCCTAAGTATATAAGTATTACTTAGCGTCAACTATGGTTGGTGGAATTCGAACCAGACATTAATACTTACACGATCGAGAGCCGGCGTTTTCGCAGATTTTTTTCTTATTTGTTCATCTTCGCTCACTTTAAACAGAAAACAACAGTATGTCAAATTATGCAAACTATCATTTGAACATGCACATTTGTTAATGATTGAACATCGTATGGAAATAAATGAAAACAAAATCAGATAAAGATGTGTCACTAAAATATGGTCACTTATAACATTTTCTTGTATTGTATGAAAATAAACATTTCTTTTTAAGTTAAGTATCTTATTTGGATGACCAACCAACTTCCTTTACTCAATATAACACTCAGCAATGTTATACAATGATTTAGAGTCACTGATACAAAATACTTCTCTTCAAACACAATTGTCATTTACGACATTCAGTATGCAATCCATAACGCAATCAACAGCTAGAGATATCCGACGACGTCCACTCAACCATTGTATCTTAGGAGAAACGCAACTGATGGAAGTAATGTGCATCAAAATAGTGTATGTCTGATATTAAAATCATACTTCTGTTCTGGTTTTTCTCTTGCGACGTTTCAGTACCCGACGATATTTAAGTAAGAAAACTTTGAGATAGATTAAAATAGTACGTGGCATTTACCTTGTTTTCCCCACAACTCTAGCACCAGGAAATTGTGTGTGAAGTATTCCAGCAATTCATCTGTGACTTTCTTATATTTATACTGCTGTTTATATCCGAATTCTGCGAAAGCTTTATGCCACACGGCTTTCGTTTTCGTTGGCTTTTGAAATGGTATTGTGAACCTGGGAAATACACGATAACATAAGCTTTTATACTAAAACGTCATTAAAATACAAACACATTTTATCATTACTGTAATAAAAACTTAGCTTTTTTCATTTATTGCTATAATTTTACATTCACTTTTTTGAAATAATAGATGTTTGTCTCTTATAATTAATTAACATTATTTTATCAATTTTGTATTTCCCATCAGACAGCGGAAAGGCTTGAAATGATAAAGTATGTAAGTAAGGTAAGAAAACTGTCAGGTTTAAAGTATGGCCATAGTAATCAGGAAATGATTGCTAGCCGTTACAATAAAAGAGGAAGAAGAACTTGATTATTTCTACATAGCAGATGTGTATGATGTTACAACGCACCTAAACTCAACCCCTCGGGTGTGGTCTTCATTGATCCACCGCACCCCCATACACTGGGGCAGGGTAAACAGGAAGGTCAGGGGTTTGTTCAGCATGTCCTTGGGCTCCAGGATGAGATCGTCCTCTATGACGGAGCCTTTGTCGTCACAGGGCAGTATCTGCACATGCGCAACTGCCTCCTCCTTGCCGTGATAGTTATGAATGGTGAAGTGTTCGTCAGTCTCAGAACAGTAGCTGAGACTCTGTAGCATCACGTGACAACTGCCGGGAGGACAAACAATGTTTTTAGTCATTTCTCTCAGTGCTATCTACTGGGAAACCGGTTTTACAAGAACTGACAAGCTGGACTTTGGAAACTGCTCACACTAAGCGGGATTCATGACGATAAACTCTCATAGGACCATGAGGAAATCTTAATTGAAGACACGGGCCTACATTTGTCATCGTTTAAAGGTTATGCGAGTAAACGCATGAACCTTAACTTTTACTGCAATGGGACAATTATATTTAATCTTATTTATTAGAGTCATATTTTGAAGAAAAAAAATGGATTACATTTTACATGCGTCGTGTGCTTGACAGAGTAGAACATTATGCCCGGATCAGCTGACATTGTCCCACACTACTGAAGGTGTAATTTTGAAGTTGCCAGCCACAACTTATTCAAATACAACATCAAGTATAACGACCACGTGACTGACCTTCCAAGGAAGATATCTTCTACAGGGTCCCAGAAAGGGTCCTTGTCCCGTGTCAGTATCACGTGATCCCCGTCTAGAAAGCGGAGATACAGCTCGTCCATCAGGTCCTTCCGGTTGTAGAACTTGTGTTTGGACCATATCCAGACCTGGAAGGGACAACATGTCTAGTGTAACAAGTGAAAGAAGCTTTGGTGAAACTGGATGACTAAAATGAGAACCACAAGGCAGCTGTAGTACAGATGTAACTACTAGTATATATTTATGGAAAGATGGGGAGTAAAAATTTGTAGTAGAAATAAGAGACCAAACATCATTATAGCCGCTGACTTTGTTAGACTCGATGCCTTGATTCTTGGGTAAATTGTCCATACAAGTACATGTATTTGTATTTCCTATGCTGTAGTTTGAAAAAGAAAAAATACGGCATGTTTATCGTAAATTTATCAGCTCGAAACTTCATGTCATGTTCTGGGAGTTTCACGAACTTTCTTATTTTGTTTCTATGATAATAAAACTTCAGATTAAACTTATGTCTGTTTCGTCATTTGGGAAGTATATAATATCTATCATATAATGCCCCCACTCGTCTGTTCCTGGGTTGGACCAGTACCTAGCGCCTGGAAATGTCAGGTTGGACCAGTACCTAGCGCCTGGAAATGTCATTATAAGTTCTTGCCCACAGCAGTGTTCGAAAACTTGGGATCTGTAGTGAATGTGTATCACAACAGCCCAGGCCCCGTGTTCTCGAAAATACATACAAGCTCAGGCTCGTCTCTAATTGGCATAGTGGACAAGGTGCCTGTCACAACATTTAAGAACAGAACCATCTTGACTCACCTTGTGAGATCTTGTATTTGTGACTCGGATTATTACTTCTTTCCCGGCTGCTTTCCCTTTCGGGTCATGACTAGATTCATTTTTCACGATGGGTTCAAACTTTGTATTCTGAAATGAAGATTCAGATCTATGGCAATATCAACTACACTACATAAACGTAAAGACAAAATAAACGAATGAAATTTCAATCCGGAATATCGTAGAGAACATTTCACTACATTCCGAAACTCAAGCTTTGCTTAATGCAGGAAATGGTAATGTTTATTATACAGACAGACAAACAGTATATACATATTTAGAATTCAATTTAAAATAATTTGCATAAAAAAATTGATACAAGCGTCTATGAGCAGTGCAAGTTTGTTACATATACATAATTTCATAGACGGACTACATGAACACGATTTTGTCACAATCGTTTTTTTATTTTAATTGTAAAATTGTTGGCAAAAAAGATAATTTATAAGAGTACTCACTCGTTTTAATTCATCGCTTATTGCATTCGCCTCGGCAAGTTTTGGCATTAAATCAACAAAGTCCTGGAACAAGATCCGATTGGACATGTTGAGGGTGTGGTCAGAGAAGTCTTGCGGGGTTGCTATGTCAACAGACACACCCTCGTGCTCCGCAAGCTCATTCATAAAGTAGTCAAAGTCATACTGAACGGCGTCCGCACCTTCCCCGCGTTCCCCGGGATACCCGTGGTACAAGAACAGGCTGCCGGAACCCAGCTTTAACCGGTCCTGGGTGGAAAGTGAAGACAGACATAGACAGTTATACCGAGCTCGATTTATGCCGACAAGTAATATTTCAAAATTTAATACGGTAGAAATATATCATTATCATCCTTCCTGTAAAAACATTCCATGATAAACTAACTTAAAATATAATCTAACCTTAATAACTAAAACTATTTATTCAAAAATGTCATATTTGATAAACTAATCGCCATTAATATTAGCACTAAATATATTTATTGGAATTCGAGCCAGAACTCAGACAAAGATTATTTTGGAACGTATAGTATACCTGAGTGATTCCCATACTTTCTCTGGACATTGTGACCTTTGGTCAAGAAAATTATATCTGATAGTAAAACATATATATAGTTAAGCCTACATTAGCGGCCACCTGTATTAAACAGTCATCCTCCATTTAGCGGCTAGTTTAAATATTAAAAACTGACATTTTGTTAAATATACAACCTGCATTTAGCGACCACCTCTGTTAAGCGGTCACATTCTCATGTTCACTTGACCAACCGCTTTAAGACAGGTTTGGCTGTTTCTTGACTCATTTTATCATGATAGTTGTAAACATGTCAGTAGAAGAAATGTTGACCCTAATCAAATCAGATTTCTGCTTGATATATAAACCAGGTATTTGTAGAACAAATATCGTCTAGATCTTTTTCATAAAACCGGCAGCAGACGACATACCAGATGGTGTAAGTGTGTTTTCTCCCGCACGCGGATACCGTTCAGCAACACCACCGCAGACTCCGAGCACGGGTTTATCGTAGTCGTGCGACCGTCTGTACACACCTCAAGATGTTTTGCCTGGATTCTGAAATAATCAGTATTTAGCTTAGTAATCATATTCATTTAGACATTGGAGATATTCCATATGAATATTCTATAATATCCATAGTAAAATGAATGTTTATTCTGTTTACTCAAACAAGTCCACATTTATTCCCTTCTCTGTTTTCTTATATTTAATCTTTAAGTATTTTGTCACATTAGTATGACATACATTTATGATAGACAAGCTTATGTTGCAATATTTGATCATTTAAGAAAATAATACATGCATTTGACTTGTCATGCATCATTATATCACAATCAATTGAAATACATTAGTTATGCATTGAACTTACAGACGTAATTATTTTAAGATGTCAAATTTAAAGTCGGCAAAATATATCCGTTCTGATCCTATTACAACCTGTACCGTTTTATGATCATCAAGTTAAAATGCCAACATCCAGTTTTTAAACTTACAACCAAATGGTTTGGAGCCCAAAACATGTTCCAACTGTATACATTTAATAGGAAAGTTACTCTGTATAGGATAGTATCGTGTAATCACGGAGAGTGATCTTTGGGGACCATATTAGAGAGTTATATTCAAAATCTTTATGGGAACCATCTGGACATGCTGCCAGGTAGGAACGGTTTGACCTGCCTGGGTCCCCTGTCTCACGGGTCCCACTAAGGGCCATTATAACCACTTACCCCAGACCCCTGACTTCTATAGTTCCTGCTTCCGCCCCTGAACGTCCGATTATGGAACAGGCTTAAATCAAACAATTAAATTTAGGATACAAATGTTACTCAAATATATAATGGATAATGATCGACAGATAAATAAATATGAGGCTAGAGCTACGTAGTCCTGAGGTATGTAATGACTGCGGATCAAAAGGATCGAACATTGTTTGGGTTCAACACTTACATCACCTTCTGGGCGTTAAATACTGGTTCAACCCAGGAAATGATGAAAAAGATTATTATTGATTGCAAGAGCAATGTATTTAAAATAGTAATAAAGTTTTTCTTTTATTTATTGCAAAAGCAAATGGTCATAAAAGTGTTTTTACATTTTATTTATTGCAAAAGCAAATATGAAATATATTTATGCAATATAGCTTTTTATTAGCACCAGCTAAATGACTCACCTGAGCAGAACGTATGTTTGATGACGCCGGACAGTTGAGGGTCCTCATTAATGTTGGATATGTAGGGGTGCTGGTTCCACTCGCCCGTCCCCAACCGGGAGTCTGTCTGCTGGGACCGCTCCCATTCCCGCCTGAAAATCACCATAGGAAAGTTAAACATGTCATTCTCATGTTTTTCTCATGAATTCGCAACTTATTGTATGTACGTTCATTAAAGGTTGGGGAAAAAAATTTTTTATTGAAAATGTCATTTTTTATGCTTTACATACACTAAATTCGTCATATTTTTGTAAGAGTTGCGACCGTTTGCATGTATTTAGTTAACTGAACTAGTTGTTTTATAATTAGAGTTTAAACTACATGTATCAAGCCTTAATATGAATCCAGTCTTAATGGAATGGATTTCTTAGCAGAACCACGGCTGCAGTCCACATAAATCAACTATACATAGAAGATAAAATATTGCGAAATATAAATAAAACACACCGGGTCGAAATTCATATGCTGTAATCAATTGTGTAAATAAATTAATGTAAAGAGAAAATAAAATTATATGATCTTAACCTAGCTTCCTGTAACCTTTGCTCCCAGCTCATTTGCATATCCATCATCCTTTTTTGGTTGTCTTCTAACATCTGTTGTATCTCTGCAAGATAGAAGATGTGTCACATGTCACTACTAGAAGCAGGTATTAAATGGATATGCATACTTATTATATGTATATTCAAATCTATTTCTACTGGAATCTCGTCAGATACAATGGTTTTATCCTATTTGCACACCGTATGTTTCTGTGTGGGTTAATACTCAGCTACCCATGGTACAGGTCGTAAATCACTCGTCACAATGTCAAGCAATAGAAAGCTCTATATCACATATGTGTGTATATATTGTAAGGCTTCATAAAACAGTATCAATAAAATGGTATACTGACTATATTTGACTTATTTATCTACATCGATTGGGATGCAAGTTCTTACAAATACTGGTGGAGTACTTGAACCAGTACTTAGTGATTGGGAAGGCCATGAAAACAGCTCGTTCCTAACGGGGTTCGAACCACTGCCCTTCGGATCCGCAGTCATCTATGTTACCACTGGATCACGACTAGCTTACATCAGTAACAGTTATAATAAGAATAGAGCCACCCACACCGGGTATACAAGGAGTAGCGATCTGGTCCATGGTATCTGATACCAAGTCCGAAGGTTGCGTATTCGTTTGAACATTGCCGGAGTAAAATTATGTTTTGATCTCCTTTTCTGGTCAACTTAATTCATAAATATGTGTAAGAATACATTAATTATCAAAAAAAAAATGCACAAACAAACAAATAAATTATTCCACTAAAAGGCAGGCCTCACCCGAAGTATCGCCTCCGCCCTGCTTCTTCAGCATGGACATGAGACGGGCATTCTCCTCCTTCAGTTCCCTGATGAGTCTGTCTGTTGGGCTCTCGTTCACCACCGCCTTGTTCTGTATCTTCTTCGCCCTGGAACACACGACACCAGTCACATGACCACACGACACCAGTCACATGATCACAAGATATCAGTCACATGATCACAAGATAGCAATCACATGACCACACGATACCAGTCACATGGCCACACGATATCAGTCACATGATCACAAGATAGCCATCACATGACCACACGATACCAGTCACATACACAGATATCATCAATGATACAGATAAATCACATGACCACACGATACCAGTCACATGGACCAAGTCACATGATCACAGATGATACTGCCTACAGCACATGGAATACCAGTAATAATCACATGGCCACATGATACCATTATACCAGTCATAATCACATGACCAAATGATACCAGTAACATGATCACACGATACCAGTCACATGGCCAAGTCACGTGATCACACGTGATCTTACAATAGTTCGAGATAAACTCCGAGCATTTTTTCTTTTTTCTCCTATATGTCTGCATGTCTACGTTTATTAATATGTGACATACCTGTCGTTCATGAGTGCGTGTGGATATGTGTTTTTTTATGTTTCCCTAATAAAGACAGGGACTCTATATTGTAATGCTTAATATGCAAGCAAATAACAATTATATTTTTATTCATTTTATGGCATCACTGTGTCAGTCACACTTACCTATCCGCGTACCGAAGTGTGGAGAGAGTCTCGTCATAGTTGATATCAGCAGGACTTAGAGCAGCGATCTGAAACATCATCATCATCATCATCATCATTATCATATATATATATCAATTATTTCACTAATATGCAATATTTGTCTTTATGACCTGTGACGGATCCTTGTTTACACTGATTAACAAGAAGTGTATATACTTTTACGGATCCTTGTTTACAGTTTTACAAGAAGTGTATATACTTTTACGTTCTACGATAACTATGTTTCCCTGATAAGAAGCCAGTTAAAAATATCAATAGAAATGGATTGTGTCCCCATAAAAGTTGTACAATCATCATAAATGTTACGCAAGTTATAGCCAGTTTAAGTTTTCAACCGCTAAATACTATATAAATACTGAATCTTACAATTATTTGACCTTCAAGTGTGTGTGTGTGTGTGTGTGTGTGTGTGTGTGTTTTCATTTCTTTGATTGCACGTTTTTCTATACTTGATAAGTGGATATGTCTATCATAAAAATATCTTTCTTCTTTATTTCCAAGTTCTGTTCATAATTTTGATTTTTCGATCGCCCTCAATATAATCGTTAAACTATGTTTCTTGACTTCATCAAGATTTAGAATTCAACCTGTGTTTTGTGTCTTAAACAGCTGATCAGCCCCATTCAACATGGAAACAATCCTTACACGTGGTGTATCCGTGAATATGTTTAAAATAAAGGATTATATTTATGTTTGCACAATTGAAACTAGAGGAGCGGACCGATTGCTTAGTAAATCAACTGTCAAATACACACTTGAAGATTAAAGACGCCAATTTCTTTACTGCCTTTAAATCTACAATCAGATAATTTATAACAAGAATTGCCGCACGAATGATCTAGCTTGATAAATTGCAATGCTAGTATATATACAAGATATACGATTGTAACTTTATATAACAGGTTCATAAAAGTGGCTGATAATTTCTAAATTGATTGAAGGATTTATCGAAGGTCATAACCTTTAAACACCGATACTTTTGATAAATAATTATTTAATCGTATACTAATTTCTGACAAAGACTGCTCTTGATATTGCTAAAAACTGTAAAGTGACATAATATTTCATCGAATTGTTCCATATCATTCACGCATTCACACTCACTGGCAAAAAAAAAAAATCATTTTACGGACCTATTTTTGACAATACCAATATCCCACCCACAAACACTGACCCCCCCCCCCCCTCTCTCTCTCTCTCTCTCTCTCTCTCTCTCTCTGTGTGTGTGTGGAGTATATTTTCTATGAACAGTTGTTTTTACTTCCTTCATTGACTTTTCTGCTCTTAATAGATCAGGCCATTGTTTCGTCAGCTAATATGTAACGCAATATGTCTTAAAATCTGACATTAAAAAAAGCGGTTACGGTTAAGCAATATTTTCATTTTGTTTTGCATGTATTTTATTTTATAGGATTTGTGAAATTTGTCTTATTTCAAAACCAAATGAGAAAGCTTTTTGGAATGTCCGTATTACATCGCATGTAAAACATTGTCATATCTGATTATTTATTTGTGAACAGACGGGCAAATATGTGTAGAAAATTCAAGAATGCAATGCAGAACCAACGGTATCAAATCAGCTGTACATGTGGGGCCTCCGTGATTGGGTGGTTTAAGTATATGACTCTACATCACTTAGAAAGACATCACCGCAGTGGGTTCGAGTCCTGTCAATCGGGTGTTTCATGAGGGAAAGTCTTCCATCACATATTTATCTATTCTTCGACTGACATCATCATCATCTTGTGTGATCCACAATTTATACCGGCCTTATTCGGAAATGCTCAACCTTTCTCGTTCGTTCGGAGTACCCAGAGATACCAACCTGTAAGGCCTACTCACCATGATGGTGCGACTGTTGCCCCCGAGGGCCGACTGTAACAGTTTGGTGAGGACCGAGTCTCTGTAGGGCACCATCACCTTCTTCTTCCCCATCGCGATGTCAGCCAGGGCGCTAGGCAAGATTAACACAGGAAACACGGTGAACAACCTTACCTCCTTACAAATATAGGAACGCATGCGCGGATCCAGAGTGGGGACTGATGTCCGAAAACCCTCTAAGATTTTGGAAAACGGTTTCCTAATGTTGAGGTTTCCTTGGTTCGCTGCATTAGACGTATACCCCTCTGAGATAGATTACTGGATCTTCACATGCGAACATGTATGTTGTTGAATATAAATATATGCAAGTATTAGGCGTTAAAGAGCTACTTGTTTCACAGTGTTTAGTTGTCTTTATTAGATACGTGCCAAAATATTTTACAAAAAATGGGATAGGCATTGTTTTGACGCAAAACCTATGGATTGGAAAATGTGCAAATGGAAGGGACCTAGTACGTACTTCACCCGCAACAGTAAGTTACAGGTACATAAAGTTGAGTGAGAGTATGTGTTTTGTGTCCCTGTCGTAAAGACACTGACTATCATTGTTGTTTAATGTCATGTGAGTACTTACGTGATATGTTCAGCAGATAAAAAAATGGAACCGTTTTCTTGGAAGGAACAAATCGTAATCAGCAAGTATAGTCACAATGTTCAGTCATTACCCTCTCCATACCTGATAACATTGCCTAATGTGGACAAACTCTGGTTGATGGCCGATCCTTCCTTCAACCTGTCCCCAGTGGCCCCTGTAGAGTCCGCTCTCTCAGATCCGGCCAGGTCCACAAGGTTGATGTCACTACTCCTCGTGTTGCTTTGTCCGGCGGCATTCAGTAACACCTGCGTGAGACACGTGCATTTTATGATGGGCATTTAATTGCGAAGATGAGATTAATGGGAAAGAAAAGAGCCATCTATGAGATGCACAGCACGACAGGCTATTTCGTACTCGCTGACCCACTCCCGGGGGTATAAACAAAATGTTTACATAATGGATAGGAGAGGTATATTTGTTTAATAATGGTGAATGATTCTTGGGTATATTTGTTTTGATATACTTCGAATATAACCTATGTCAAGTTATTATTTCTTCCTGTTTGACCAAAAGGTCATAAGGTGGAAATTGTATCCCACAGTATGAGGTCAAAGCTTCTTAATATATTAACACTCTTTTATTATATCAATATGTGTACGTATAAATATTACCGGTATATAGTATGCAAGTGTTAAAAGCTATAACATTTTTGTGTGAAGTAAATATTCACGATCATTATTGACCATGACCTGTTCACAAACCATCCCAACACATTCACATATCAATCACTTGTACTGTGTGGACTTGTTCATTAACCGATCATAGATCAAATACCATCTCTATATCACAGGGGCTCGAAGTTGAATAGGGCGAATCCCGTGCAACTTCGAGCCCCTGTGCTCCATATCAAATATTGCTCCGAGTCACTGGACGCTGTGTGTGGGTGTCGAGACTGGTTACCTGCTCAAACCGGATGGTGATCACCATGTGGGAGCGGCTGCTGGTGGCGTTCATGTTGGTGGCAGCCGTGGTCCTGTTGACAGTGCCGGACTCCATCAGCTGCTCGATCTCCGTGTAGTTCCGTACTGGCACTTGCTGTACACAAAATCATACGAATTGTACATGTATGCTAGGATGATGTTTATGTGTTGTAACGAAAATATTTTTAAATTAACTCCATGTAGGACAAAACCAAGGCCTAATAACCTTACAAAGATCCGCAACTCTGGTATAGGTAATGAGCAAGTCCAGCGAATTCCCGTTAAGTTACGTGAACGATCATGTGACAGCGAGATAACGTGATATGTATATAACTGCTTATATCAATTATAAAATAATAATATAATGAGTTATCTCTTAAATTTATTGCCGTTTAAACCAAATATGCATGTCTCTCATTAGATCGTATATCTATCTTATGGATAATACTGTAAAGCTAAGCGTCTACAGTATTTCAATTGTCTCAGCGAGATCTCGTTGAAATACTATGCTTTTTTTCTTTCTTTCGTCAGGAGAAAAAAAAATTCGGACAGAGTCATATATCTGTTGAATACTTCTTTGTTCAAAAGTAACTTTTCTTCTCTTTGAATAATTTCGAAGTGATGTTGTTTTTTTTTAAATTTTACTTGGAATAGCAACATTACGAGCTTAAAGCCTTTATGTTAATTGGGTCACGGGTCTAAGAATTAATTAAATCGAACTATATCTTCCTAAGGATGAATACCTTGAGTCCTTCAACATAGAATCCTGATTTAGGGTTCTGCCTGACTTTCAAACCACCGTGTGGGGGTTTCCCCTTCAGAAGCAGGTCGCGCACCTGCTCATTGTAGATCTCCAGCATACTAAAGAAAACCTGCACAAGATATCAAGAAACAAAATATCACTAAACAAGATATCGAGATATCAAGAAACAATATGGTACCTCGTATGATCGAGGCTATTCAAATAATTATATTTGAAAAAAAAAATGGCATGTCTTACGGTAAATCATTTGCTTCTACATAGGATTCATGCACAGTGAACAAATACGTCTGTAATTGTTTTCTCTATTTGCATAGATTATCAAGTTTATTTTAAAACTATATGGACCGTATGCTGTTTACATAATGAAAACGTTGTTTGGTATTAGTCAACATCCTATACATGTATTTTAACGGTTAAACCCTATACGAGCAACATTTCAATGATTTCTTGTTGCTATGACAACAATAGCCATGAGAGCTATTTCTTCTCTTTCTTTGTTTCTTTCTCTGTATATATATATATATATATATATGGAAATCCTTTGTCAATCACATTAACGAATTTACATTTTTATTCTGATTATAATACATGTCATTTTTTACCAAAACAAGAAAAAACACACACACCTATTAAAGCTGATTTTTATCAATTCAATGTCAGAAAGTATTACCCTGGGCTTAACACGATTTTTTCTACATGTTTATATAATATATATCAGATTATATGTCATCACGCTGTGCAGTTCTACCGAACGACCATGTCCATATATCTGAATTCCTTGCAATGTCCCTCGACCTCATCTAGTGGACCCAACAGTCTATAGATTTTAATTGAAATGATCCGAAACTGAACATCGTGTCTATTAATCCGTTACCAGCTCAAATAAATAGTAATAAATGTAAAATCAATAAAATACATGACATCGACAAATGTATGCGCATGGATTTAACTGTCAATTATTCATTTTGTTTGACATTCTTTGACCAACAATACAGGGTGGGGGATACGGTGATTATGACGTCATGTCAGTTATTGTTTTCACAATGTTTAGGCACCCCTTACTAAAAGTGTCCTCTTCTAAGCAGCCAAGCTGTTTTATCTAGCTAGCATTCAGATTTCAAAGGCTGTGTTTATTATACATGCTAGCAGTGTTTAGCAGTAATCTGTTTTCAGCACCAAGCTCAGGGTTTCCAAAAATTCCATTTCCCCAAACAGTCACCTAATTGCTCCAATTCCATGATATGATCACTGCATGAAGCAGATCTAGAGTGTTATACTCACTCTCATTTGTTTCGTATCGTCCTTGTTATCCTCGATAACTTTGAAGAGCTCTTCGCACGTGATGGGCACGATGCCTTTGTTGGGTCCATATCCAATCATGGAGTAACTCTTACCGGACCCAGTCTGCCCGTATGCAAACAGCGCCGCATTATAACCCTGCCAAGCGTTATCAAGTACCCCTTGGCCCAGGTCACTGAATAGACGTTGCTGATTGGACAAAAATTAATAAATAAATGAATAATACTGAACATATCGAAAGCGTTTCAAATATTTAGTTCAAACTTGAGGGAAATGTCTGACAATCGTTATATATAATCAAGAACACCAATATTATCAATCGTATCAACTCGGCAATCCCCGGCCTAACCCGTTCGTAGAAATAAGCTAGGTTTTCCGAATTTCCGAATGCAATTATGTACGTGCATGACGTGCCTGTCCAAAACAAACTGTCTGCGATGCAGCTTCAAAACATTCTAGAATACGACTTAAGTAGGTGTAAACGAAGTTAAGTGGTACCATGAAACTAGGATCATTTTAAGAGATTCAAGACATCTCTATATTTCGAAAGGTTAAAAACTATAATCCTATTTGGAGAAGACAGGTTCGAACATCGTTTGGACAAGGTTTCCTCGTTTTCCGTCGCCTTGCCGTACGGAGGAAAAGCTCTACATATTTGGTTAATGTTTATGGAATATTTTACCTCCCACATCTATCTAATCATGCATAAAATACAGGACTCGATCAAATCGGGCACACAGTTGGTAAAGACCAGCGGTAAGGTTGGTTATGAACATAAAGGAGCCTGGTTCCAAATCCTCCTCTCTAATATCTTTCACGACTTACATATCGATAAAATCGTTTCATCAAATTTTCTGTTTAGGTTGACTGTCTTGAAATGGTACACAAGCGGCACGATTGAAAGGTTTTTAAATTGTAATACACAATAGATGTTAAACAGAAAACACTAAGATACTGATATAACAACTCTCAGACTTTGCCCGAGATTTCCTCTACCTTTTTTTCTTAAATATCTATACATCAAAGAATATTGTGAGATTCTTTGCTCAAAAAGGTTAAAGAGGAGTTTGAATTTTCGTAAATACCGATTTTAGTCTAGGTATAATAGATTCTGATATTTTATTATACTGGCTCTATACAATTTCATAAATACCATTAGAATCAATTATGTTTGGTGGATCGAAGCAATCGAAAATTATTAAGTATACAAGTTTATCAAAAATATTTTCTATTTGATATCAGGTGTCGCTCTACTAAACGAGACCGACTTGTCTAGCTCCGACGAAAGTAGCGTTGTCTACTTCAATATGAAAACAGTATTAAACAAAGATAAATCACTACTCTTGTTGGAACGTTAATGATATGTTAGCAAATCGAGTCTTCCCCATACCTGAACAGTGTTTACATTACTTGTCAACATGAAAGCTTCAACCGATTTTCTTCTGGGCAAATAACCTAAAAATGCTATTACCTCCGACGGTTGTGTTATTTATTTAGTCAAAGTTTGATATGCAGTTGTGAGCTTTTAATTATTTGTGAGATTATTGGTGAACCTCGCATTTTGTGTAAATAACAGTAAGTTTCAACGAGAAGAGAATCCGAGTTAAAAAAAAGTAGGTTTTTTTTTTCGTTTTTTTTGTTGTTTTTGTTTTTTGTTTTTGTTTTGCTCTTGTGCAAACCATCTTACCAAATGTTTTCAGAGAACAGCCTGAGATCAAGCCTTTTACTATTGAAGGTTGTAAGAAAGCAAGGTGTTTGACCACGTGACCTTAACGTTTTACTCAATAGCTCTAAAATCAATTTTACTTGATAGGAGCAATATTTGAGAGACGGTTTTTAAATAAGGGTCTGAAAGTAGTAGAGCGAATAAGAGTTAAAAATAGCAAGAAATATTTAAAAAAAAAAAAGATATTCGGCGTAGCTAAATAATTGTAAATTGTAACATGTAAAACAGATTACCTAAATCTTTTAAATAATTATCAGAACACGAGCTTGGTGACTTTTTCATTCTTTTAATATACATGTATAATCGAGAAAACGGTTACTGATACATCATAAATTTAAAAGTAATGTATATACAGTACTGAATACCATCCAGAAAAAAAGTTTAGTCATTTTCATTGTTTGTGTATTTGAAAAAGGGATTTCGTAGAAATATATAAATAAATTAAAATGCACATGTATCATAACATTAGACATTAATATTGATAAAAAAAAAATAGCCAGTCTCACCTGGGAGTTGATATCAATCATTAACCAAATTTGACCGCACGTGAGCTGTTACATACAGACCAATGTGATCAATATGAACTCAACAACAAAATATATTTGTGATTATAAAAAAATATCATTACTGCGGATTTTATAGGATATGGGTTTGACTTATATTTAGGAATATTATTATTATTAAATTCACTCTTTACCAATATTTCGGCAAAAAATCTTCTTTTTTTTCCACGACAAAGGAAAATTTTGCCGATATATTGGTAAATAGTGAATTTATTAGTTATTGTATTATTTCCCCATGGAAGGATTAATTAATTAATAATTACTTATTGATGTATTATTTTTTTATGATTTTTTTTCATAGACCTTCATAATGGACATATTCAGGCCAAATATATTTTATTCTAACAGGCATAAATGAATATAAACTCTGGGAGTTAAAAGATTAATTGACCAAAAAGTTAAAACTGTTATAATAATTGATATTACACTCCGTTTGACAGGTGTATGTCCCATCTTTTTTTAGAGTGTGTGATCAATGCTTGACTTCTAACATCAAAATATTGGACAAACGGATCCATGTTTTCATCATATTACATAATCCAATATAATAATTGGTATATCACGGTGGTGAATCGGTTGATTTACTGCGGACTACTTTCTTATTTTGGTGTTTGTTATGTCTCAACATGAATACATTACCTGATCCGTGTAGACACTGGGATCACCGTCAGGTTTGAATATTCCATCACTATTTTCTTTGAATGAGTCATGTGACCAATAAGAATGGTCGAAGGCGAATGTTTTGGTTTCTCCGTTGTCGGGGTTGGTGATTGTTGTTGAGTTACCCTTCATAGAAATGACACATTTCGACCCGGCATTCCTCTCCCTCTGTCAATAAACAAGTTATCACACAATGTACAATATTTATCGTGTTTATGACGCGTACATACCTTGTATTACTATAAACGTGTTTACTCGCACTGAATCGAACAATACCATGACCTCCCGTGGATTGTTTAAATGTGTACTGAGAACTTAAGAAAGTTTAATTTCTCCCTGGTTTCCTGTAGTATCATATACTTGAACTAAATGTCAACAAAGGAGAGAACAAAATGCTCAAAAATATATTTAAATTTTAATTTCGGAGAGTCGGCGTTCATAGACTTATTTACAACTATTCCGTATATACAAATCTGACTAAGTCACAAAATACCATACTGCCCTTGTAATATAAAGACTGAAATTTACTCCACAATTAATAATGAATTAAGTTAATCAATGGTGTTGCACACACACACACACACACACACACACACACACACACATTTAAAAGTCTGCATTGTTATATTTAAATAGATTCATACACACCACACGAGATGTAATATTAAATTTATCAATTAGCAGAGTGACATACTCTGTATAACAGACAGCTGCTAATCACTGTGTTCGCGTACCCTGGTATAGTTATCGATTTGAAGGTCAGTTCGTTCCCCACAATATCATAATTACATCTTTTTTCTATTTCACAGGCTACAGTATGCTGTAATTGAAATGTGCCGAGTATAGCCCATTTCTAGTTAGATCTAATGCGATCGGATCTGATATTTTATTCTTCAACAATAAGAGATAGATTAAACGGGCGAGTCTAGTTTCCGCTTGAGTAAGTGGAAACAGTACCAAAAGAAGCGATTAAAAGGGCATTAAATTAAATAAAATGCGAATTTATTACACAAACATATAATCTTCCTTTGACCGACTATCCCGCTTTATTCAAAATGTAAAGCATCGTGCAATAAAAGGATGCGACGGTTGGAAGCTTTTTATATCCAAACCATTTGATCATTTCTGTTTTCTTTCTCAGTATATGAAGCGATCAATAGTACATGTATCTATCTCGACTATGGAATACACAACACTTTTAAGACACTTGGCAAACAATTATCATTAAACAAGATCATTTTTTTTAATTGAGTCAATCAAAATACCTATTCTATCAATTTAAATCTGTTTTTCACATAGAGACTTTTTTTTATACAATACCTTTACTTATCAAATCGTCGTGTTTAATGTAAGATTTTCATGTGTAAATGATTGTTAGCTATAAAACTCTTCAAACTTTTACTATTTTCAAGTGACTAAATGGTATAATCACGAGAATGCCCCCGCTTCACTTTTTGAAATTTAGTTTTTACTGAAATTACGCATGTCGCATTGCGTCCTGTCGCGTAGCGTCGCTTAATTTTTGTTTTCTGGGAATCTTTCATGCGGGATATCAGACAGACAGAGAGACAGACAGACAAGAACTTATTAATAAGTGTGTTTCCTGTACCTCAGCTCATGTCGAACAATGTCCGGTAAGACTTCAGAATATGAAATCTGTTTATAGTTCTGTATACGGCCACATGCCTCCCTTGAGTCATTGTTATAAAGTACCTGTAACCTGACCCGTGGTTATCAAACGGCTATATATTGCCCATAAAATCCGTGACTATTCTCTTGAAAGCAGAACTATTCACGTTTGATGTTTGTTTGCTTGTTTGTCTTAAATGTCCAATCGACAATTTCAGAGCAAAAGGAGCTGGTATATATGATTTTACATTAAAGTCAAACTAAAGATAAAACTAAATTTATAAAGATCAAATTTCCCTTACGCATGCCCAGCTTATTTTGGTTAATGTTAACCTATGAGAACAGACCTGTTGTTGATAGCTTTAAAATATATCTACGGAATTGAAATAAAATAGATACATGCTACATAGAATAAAGATCAACATCATAAAATTTTATGTTACTAATGGTATACAGCATAAAAATAATTTAAGACAAATATACATTTCTTTGTGAAAACGAGTTTCATGGCGATGGAGCCTCTTTCGAGGGAGAATTGCCTCGGAAATTGAAAGACCTGAAAAGGGTGTCCCTAGTACCTGGAAAATCCCATGTGTCGGAAGTGTTACGTCACTTACAAGAATCTCGTCGAAAAGACACGGTACTGCACATCATGTGCACAGGTGTACGGAATTCCGTAAACGACAGCCTACTGTTCGGGCCTATAGCCCTATACTGCCAACTGCTTACTGACAGTTTCATCTTATGTATGGAATAATTCTGAAGTATGCCGAATGGACCAGTTGGCAGTAGGCATTTAGATTTAGGTATATAGCATTGGAGGGCATTAGATATAGGCATTTAGCAGTATACAATAATTTTGAAAGTAATTTGTGTACACAAATGAACATGAATTGACTGGTTTATTACCTGATTAATAATTAAATTGCGTAAATAGAATAAAAACGATCCTGAAGAATTATTTTATTGCATAAAGTAAATTAGCTGATGTGATGGTAATGTGATAAATAGAATCTAATATGTAACAAAAACAATCTAATTTACGCGAAACAGCTTAGAATGGTTAATACTTTTATATAGGGCATCAGGTAATAATAGACATTGAATAGGCATTAAGCAGTGGGCATTAAACAGGGATCATTAGTAGCAGGCAATCAGGAGCTTGCAGTGAACAGCAAGCTGTCGTTTGTTGAGTAAAATATTAGAGTAACAATTTATCTTTAAAATATATTATTTTTTATGTAACACAGCTTTTTTATCTGACACAGTGTAACTCTTGGAATAGGTTTGTCTCAAAATGTCCTTCATTTGGATCTATGCAGTAAACAGGTAGCATTTAGCAGTATGCATTAAGCAGTAAACTGTTGGCGTTTAGCAGTAGGCATTAAACTGTAGTCAGTAGGCGTAGGCATTAAGCAGTTAGCAGTAAACAACTGGCAGTCGTTCTTGGAAACACTGCTGTACTGTCCGGACACCCGGAAAACAGCATCCAATAAATTATAAGAAGGTGCCCACTGACAGATGTTCTCTCTCTCTCCCTCCAAATCTCTCTAAATTATTGTTAATAGCAAAAGTTAAAAACGATTTATTAAAATGTTATACCCGTAATAATGCGTATTTAGTCGAAGAACGAACCAAAAATACGTCATTTGTGATATATTTCGAGTGTCCGGTCTGCTAGAATAATTATATATTCTGAATCTTGCCTCCAGATATTATATAACTTGATTATTCAGTTCGAAGATTTGCAATCTCACATATTTTCCCTGCATTACACAGCGTAACATATCCTTTATTTGGCATACAAGTGTACAATACATATTTATAGGCAATATGTAATACATTTTACAATAAGGTGAGGTAGTCAACATTTTGTTAAAGTAAAAGTAACGGGATGGTTATCAGAGAAGGTAGCATATGATAATGTAGTGCTAATTAGTATCATAGTTATACATTAAATATGAACTTTGAAGGTAATACATAACATATATAATCAGTTATACATTAAATATGAAGGTAATACATAACATATATAATCAGTTATACATTAAATATGAAGGTAATACATAACATATATAATCAGTTATACATTAAATATGAAGGTAATACATAACATATATAATCAGTTATACATTAAAATGAAGGTAATCATAACATATATAAAAGGTAATACATAACATATATAATCAGTTATACATTAAATATGAAGGTAATACATAACATAGAGGGTTAAATAGAACGCGTAGTAAGTAATAACACAACGCTGTCTACATTCTACGGAATACATAAACGTTTTGAAAGAATTTCATATGTATTACAGACGATTTTCTTTTCCTGTGTTTCATCAATGAAAATCAATATGAACGTAACGTCTTTACATAAGCATAACCATTGATTGCATAATGGGCGATGTCGCATACACATTGTGTTTCGTTGTATATAACAGCGCTTCTTTGAAAATAGGGATTCAAAACCATTTATCGGAGTGTTTGTTCGGCCAGATAAATACATGTTTATTGTGGCTCTGGGAGTTGCAGAAATGCACGATTTATTGACTTGTCCCCATTTCATACTAGTTAAAAGAGATCGAACGCTTGCCGCGCGGAAATCAATAATATTCCATGAGATTTGAATAAATAAAATTAATGTTATATCAATTCCGTTCTAAGGACTCGTTAGTAGAACAGAAAATATCAATAGTGATGCAAACAGTGAACATTGTGTCAATTGGTTTCTATATAAGGTCACATTCTATTTCACGAGGGATCAAAGAAATGCCATTTTTTTCATTCTATAACCACGAGTGAAATAAAAAAAACGATAATTCATAAATGTTTCAATGTATTTTATATTTCTCTCTCTCCCCCTCCCTCTCTCTTTTTTTTCTCTCGCATTTTCTGTCTCTGGAGAATTGTACAAAACGCAGGTACTTATCCGGCTTAATAAGTATAAAGTTCTTATATATCAGTTTCATTTAAAGTCGTATTGAATAAGCAAAGTTTAGAATAATTGGGCTCTATGAACAAAACCCATGTATCTGTATTTAACAAAATTAAGGCGTATGTAATAAAAGGATTATATGCTTTGTGCTATAATATGTGCGATATTCATATTTTGTCGTTTGATAATTACACAATATTCATATATTGTCGTTTGATAATTACACAATATTCACATATTGTCGTTTGATAATTACACAATATTCATATATTGTCGTTTGATAATTACACAATATTCACATATTGTCGTTTGATAATTACACAATATTCACATATTGTCGTTTGATAATTACACATCTTGGCTATATCTATAGACTTATTGTAAATGGCCAAAAACTTAATGCAGATTTTGCAAAAAACAAAATGTTGGTGTAGTTTTGATATTGGTATTCACAATATATGTCTACATTTTATATCAGTGTAATTGAATATAAGGAGCGGACCAAAGATTTCGGCTAACGTGCGTGTGTGTGCAGGGTTTGGTGGGGGTAATTTAAATAAATTATACCATTTTCAAACTGAATTCAAAAACTGAGTGCTGATATAAAAGAAAACCTGACTTGAAAATCTAGCCTAGTTCGTATTGCTCGTATTGTTTTCTCCAGAACACATTTGTATTGTCCGCATTTAAAGAACTGAGAGTGATAACAAAGATTGTAAATAGCAAGTTATAATCATAACAATCTTTATGTTTGCACAATACATATTGACTTAATTGTTGTTGTTTTGTTTTTGTTTTTCTCACAAGAGTTTGACGACGCAAAAGTTCAATGACAATGCAAGAGAGAAAACTTATTGTAATTAAAATGAACTCATGCGGAAAAAATAAGTTGTTTTCACTAACATCTCCGGAAAAAAAGTTGGTATGTCGGTCAAACATTTTTTTTAAAACTTTTTTGCCTTATTACCATACCATTTTTTGGAGGAGTTGACGATAAACAGCGTTTTGCAACCGTTATAGCCCCAATGCCACACACACACACACACACACACACACACTAATATTCAGGGCTATGTATCCACTTATTATTAGGTTTGGTACTGACCATTCACCGTAATATAGGGGTCAGTAATGGCCATAGTTAATACTGATTTGTTTCATCGACCACTGAGTACATTCGTCATTCTAAACGCTATTTATGTATACACTATTTATTTTGTTGAAGGGTGAACCCATACTTTTTTCTTTACTTTGCATTTATTTTTTATGCTCATAAGTTATTTACATATAAGAAATAGTTTGTCCTAAAATATGAATTTCAGAGCTTTTTATTGTTGTATACATTTTGAATTTTGAAGCAGTAATAATGAAATTATAGGAAAATGAAATTTCTGCTTCTGTATAATTCATATAAAAAAATCCCTTGAATTTGCCACTCAAGATGGCCGCCAAAAAAAAAAAAAAAAAGGATATTCACTGATGTGGATGCTAAAATACAGTCATGTGCATCTGCCAATTTTACTGTTCCTTATTCGCGTTTAACTTCATAAAAATGGTTTTTATGCACTTGTAACCTTTCATATAATATTTCTCATGCTTAATTATATTATTCAGATCATATTTATGCTAAAATAAAGTCATATGCCTCTGCCAATTTTACTGTTCCTTATTCGCCTTTGAATAAGGAATAAGGAACCAGTTCCTTATTCCTTATTCGAGGTATGCATTTTTTTCATAAAAAATGGTTTTAAAGCACTTGGAACCTTTCATATAGTATTTCTCATGCTTAATTATATTATTTAGATCATATTTATGCTAAAATACAGTCATGTGCATCTGCCAATTTTACTGTTCCTTATTCGCGTTTGAATAAGGAATAAGGAACCGGTTCCTTATTCCTTATTCGACTTATGCATTTAACTTCATAAAAATGGTTTTTATGCACTTGGAACCTTTCATATAGTATTTCTCATGCTTAATTATATTATTTAGATCATATTTATGCTAAAATAAAGTCATATGCATCTGCCAATTTTACTGTTCCTTATTCGCGTTTGAATAAGGAATAAGGAACCAGTTCCTTATTCCTTATTCGACTTATGCATTTAATTTCATAAAAATGGTTTTTATGCACTTGGAACCTTTCATATAGTATTTCTCATGCTTAATTATATTATTTAGATCATATTTATGCTAAAATAAAGTCATGTGCCTCCGCCAATTTTACTGTTCCTTATTCGCATTTGAATAAGGAATAAGGAACTGGTTCCTTATTCCTTATTCGAAAAAGGAATAAGGAATAAGGAACTAACTTTATGCACATTTGTTTGTGCTCTGTTGAACCTTGCCGAAATGAATACTTGTAAATGTGAAAGTCTTTTGATTATCCATGAAATTTTGGGACTTTTTCTATATGCGGAAGATACATAAATGTCTCGCTGGCCAGCCGGCTCCGGTTTTGAGTGCCTCACGAATATCATTTTTAACTTTTTTGATACGTCATGATATTGAACCTTTTTCACGACCTCACGATTTTCTGGGCGGACGCTTTAATAAATCGGCCTCCGTGCCCGGGAACACAATGTGAAGTTCAGTAACAACATGAAACTCATGCATTTTCATGAGGAAGTGATATTACACCGACTTGGTTTACACTAGCTCGGACTGAGGAATGCCTGGTATGCATATCAAGGTAGGTAAGTTTTTAAAACCACTGAATCTCTGGACACACGGTACTTAATATTAATGCACTAAAGATTTGATCAGTCCAGCGGGGGATAACTTCCCTTCATTAAATCAAGAGGATATTTCTAGAACACTTCAAACGTTTACAGACTGTCATTCGATAGACTGAAATAGTTCACGTAAAACACTTGAACGTTCCCATAAACACAGAGCTAAAATTTACAGTGCATTTATTTATTTAACGGTAAAGATTGCGACCAGAATTAGTACGCTTTCAGCCTTTGTATTCAAATAAAGACAGAAAAATGATTTTGTTTTGTTGTTTCTAATTAAACACGCACACACACACACACACACACACACACACACACAAAAAAACAAACTAGAAATAAGTAGTTGAATGAAATTATATATGTTTTTCATCAGAAAAACCTTACCGGTATATTCTAGACCGAAACGCCGTTAAAAAACCCTAATACTTCTATTTTTATGACTTTTAATTTAACTTACTGTAAAATAATAAAAATGTTTGAGTCTATCAAATGATGTAATGCTTTAGATGTTTCCATGCAATACACAAGACTGAAAATTAGGATAATATCCAGTACAACTACACGTAGTAATCTACAATCATACGCCTTTACGAAACATTTCATTTACCATAGGATCAAAGTTTTGATCGTCTAAAGATACATGAACTACTACTACTAATAATAATGATAATAAACTGAGAATATAAAACTATCAGAGGAATGCGTGTTCTTCACTAGTGTAGAAACAAAACCTTCATCAAAGTTTTACAATTATTTATAAAAGGTAAAGAGTGAAAGTATTTTACCCAGGACTAACCCATCTAAATGTCTCGTATGTACATAATTGGAATTTCTTCCTTTTGCTACTTGATCACGTTAATTTAGCTATCGATCTCCGAGGTTTGATTTACATACCTCCCCCTATAGTGACTTTTAATTAACACAGATTGTCTGTAATGTAGGCCAGCCTTTCCACTTGTGATCTGCTGAAACTGTTTTCATGTTTACTTATCTGGGTAGCGGACACTTAACACCTAGGTCATAATGCTACTGTTGAATACCTCACCTTTTGTTACCCACAGTTGCCTCTGTTGAAGCAACATGTCCAGAGTTCAGACTGTCTCTACCTTGATGGTCCCTTGCTACTTATCCGGCGAACGGACCTCGACTGTATATATGTACGTGCTATTATAATCAAACAAAACTCTTATCAATCGAACTAAAGAATTGTAGATAGCAGGTCGAAAGCGAAATAGGCACGTTTTATCGGTCTTTCTTAATAAGACCGTGCTCAATATTAAGCATTTTGATATCAAACTTCTAAACTACAACAAAATGAAAATGAGAGTTTTAGTTGACTCCAAAATAGTAAAACCGATATCATAATGTGGGGGACATTTTATCTTGAGAAAATAATAATAATAAAAATAAATGTGTATACAAAATGAATATAAAAAACATTCACTTTTATGTCAACAATAAATGCAGCTTATATATAGTCACATAATTAGTTTCGGGTTCGAGTTTCAGTTGAGCACTTCTCTGACATGTTTACACCCGTGCTTCCAACTGGAGACACTGATAGACAAATAAAGTCCATGTAGTTAACATATTTAAAAGTATGGCCTTGTTTTGTTCTGTAGTAATGAAGCCAACGTGAATCCTATGTCACCAGTGGATCGACAATACCCGGTATAATTCGCTGACTTAAATTGACCTATCAGTGACTGGGGGAAAATGTCACATATATGTTTATTTCCAAATTGAACAATGAGTGCAGCTCAGGAGGTCCTCGTTGATTTACGTAGGTTTACGACTCATTTCGGGGTGTATTTGATCTAAACTGAGCATTCAGTGTTAATGTCTCTTGTAATTCAGAACACTGCCCGACGCTCGGTTATTTTCTTCTTCTTATAATGTGTTAGTTTTCCAAAATTTCAGAGTTCTAAATTGTTTTCATTCATTCATTCAACCAATTACTTATACATTTTAGACTTTATTTGAGAAATATGAATATCTATGTATCACCTTAACCCCCCCTCCCCCACCCCCCACACACACACCCACAAACACACACTACACGGTGAGTATACATAGGCATCTACCGACCACATTATTCAGGGGTAGAGTACTAGTATTAAGTTGATACCATCGATTTAGTACTCTTAACAATCTTTTCTTAACCTATTTCTAAAATTTTATAACCAGTGAACCAAGGTACCTCCACAAAATAGTACTTTAACGGCATTCAAACCAGAGACGGAACACAATAGGGAACAACAAATGGAGATGAAATAAAAGAATGTACATGTATATGGTTTGAAATTGATCAATGGTTCATGATTAAAATAAGAAGTTTTTATAAAGCTGGATTGCAGCTTTTTTTTTTCGCATTGCCCTAGACTACATACGAGTGAGAGGGAGGGAGTCGCGGAGACAGATGGAAGGTTCCTGTTATCTATTGTTTGTGTCTGACAAGTACTTGAAAGCCATCAGAAAGGTCTACTAGATCACTCTGGTCTACTTTATCAATCCTCACTGATTAAGGCATAGTTAATTTAATCCTGATTATTTACCATGAATAAATATTAGATAGAGGAAGTGATATATGATATACTGTTTTATACAATTCATTAGATTCGTTGCAAAGAAATTTCTCGACCGCTTAATAGTATATAAGTTAGGTTTTGGACAGTTATTGTTTTATCGTCAAAATTGCAGGTTATTACTGATGCGTCTCCTCTTGTCTTTTCACGCTGTAATGTTAACCACTGCACATTTTTTTGCACTTTGTGTGTCTTGTGTTTCGTTTCGACAAGAGTTACTAGTTTTTATTTTGCATTTATCATACTTAACTACTGAGCTCCTTTTCTCATATTCCCGGTAAACGTTTGAGAGGCTCAGAACGTGTTGAAGTACTGGAGAAACCTAGAACGGGGGGCTCCTTCAAAGATCTGTCTGATCAGGGACCTCGCTGTCTGCTCATGTATTATTGTAGCTTAGTGTCAAACATTATTTCATATGACAGATAAAGATAGTGTCTGACATGCTGACTAAAAGGACTCTTACATCATATTGAGTCATTATGCCATGCTTGACTTATTGTGATGTATAACTTAAATTTACAAAATACCTCGCACAAAATATACCCATGACTCAAAGCCACTCAATCAACCATCTATACCCCCCCCCCCCTCTCTGTTTTGTGCACATCACATCCACAGTTTAATTTAACCTCTTTATACTCTAACTGAATCTCTCCGCTGTCTCCACACTGTTTCATAACTTCAACACAATCTTGACCTGAAATTTGTATTTTTTCTGTTACAATATGTTTATCTATGTCCCCAGGAGTCGCCATTAAGCACACACCATTCAATATTTATCCTGTTTGCTCTTCCTCGAGAACAAAATGAAAATAGATGGACCATAAACACTTGGGGACGTATTTTATTTTACTTAGTGATGTTTAAGTCATCAAACATTTCTAATCCATGCCCTGATGTAATGTATCAAACATTTCTAATCCATGCCCTGATGTAATGTATCAAACATTTCTAATCCATGCCCTGATGTAATGTATCAAACATTTCTAATCCATGCCCTGATGTAATGCATCAAACTCCTGAGTATATGTTTTAGAATCAAGCTTGGAATTTATTTCCTTCTCTCTCACATCACTACTATTACTAACATAGCGGACTGGATGAACATGCTTAGGCATGTGTTCCATACCGCAGTGAATAAAGGCAACAGTGAAAAGAAATTGACTGGAAACGATACATTGAGTCTGGTGTGTGACAATTTTAGCAAAATTTCGACGGGGAAAAGAAGCAAAAAAAAAAAAAAGCTTTGACCTTTTTGACCCTCGCTAATCAATTAAAAAAGAATGTTATGGGCATAAAATAAATAGAAAGGTCTATAAAACCGCCCATTAATGATAAATCTTGTAATATATTAAAATATAAGGGTCCATCTAAATATAAAGCATGGTGGCTCATTATAAGAACTTCATATTAACCTTACCTTGATAAGAAATTCAGATATCTGTTGAATGCTTTCATCAAAATTTACGGTACAATATAGTAGAGAATCCATCGCAACGATGACAAAAGTCGAACGTAGATATATATTGCTTTTGTTAATTGGATTAAGATAAATTAAAAAAAAATATTAGATCATATTTTGGGTATTTATATATGATTGCCGAGTGGATAACTGGAGGACAATCGCCTGAATGTCCTGGTATGTAAATACTGTAGATATATAAATGATAGTCAAAACTGTTTGTAATTTCACGTGTCAAAATGCTTTGATGCGCTTAAAATATTGTCATTTGTTTATGTCACATACAAGTGAAGGGAACGATAACATTGACATTTCTGTTGACTTTTATCTAAACCTGATCAGTAGCGAGAGTGGGGAGATGATATAAACTGAATGGGGACATAAGAAAACAGAATAAAGATTAGGCTTGAATATAGGGTTAGGGTTAGTTTTCATTGTTTTGATTAATCTGCACTACCATTATGTAGTCTTCAATTAAGGCCCCGTACCGACATGAAAAAAATAGCTGGCACCGTTCCCTTGAATTCAAATATGTAACGTGAAACTATTTTTTTTTATAAATAGGGAAAACATATACTGGACGAAATTTATAAATACTCCGAGTAAAGTTTTGTCAGTTTTGTTCGTTTATCTCGTGTCAGAATTAAAATAACTCAGTTACGAAAATTTGTTTCGCATAATTGATAGTGCTTTAAAATCATTTAAGCAGACGATAGATCGAGCCACATTTACACATTTCAATACGATTAGCCATAGATTTTGGAAATTATAATTTTTCGGTAAATTTGGAATCGGATACTTACAAGTTTCGTTAAGTGTATATTTACTAGAAAATATTATTTTGTAAAAGTCATTTCGTCTTATAAAAACCACGATAGAAATGCACCAACTAACTCTCGGCGCGGAGTCATACAGTCATACTTAAATGATAAGAGGAGAATTTCATCAATCTTGCTTCTCTTTTGAAAATTCCCTTCATTTCTTGACAAATATTTATAATATTTATTTAATATTAAGAATAATAAAACAATCATTCAATCTACATCATCTTAGTCAAGTACTTGAATACATACATTTCATATAACCGAAACGGTGGAATGTTTTTTTTATTTGGTTTAAGAAGTTAAGTATTGCTTAGCGTTAAGTACACATCAACTTTACTTAGCGCTTTATAATACTGATAAATCAGGTATGAAATCATTTCACCATTCTTGTTCCCTTAAGACATGTACTTAAATCTCTGTTAACATTTTGAAATAATATTGTCAGTATGTAAAGTTATTGTTAATGTTCTTGGATATTTTTTAAATAAAACATCTTACTTAATTTATTTTTCAAGTCTCACATAAAGAAAAATAAGGCCGGAAAAGCCGGGACCTGGTACGTGTTCCGAAAACAAAACTTAAAGGAAAACAAATCAAAATGTGAATTTTTTTATAAATGGCGAAAAAATTGAAATGGTAGATAACTTTACATATTTAGGTATTAATTTTACTCACACCGGTAACCTGTCAAACGCTGTTAAAACTTTATCTAATCAAGCCCTTAGGGCATATCATAATTTACTGTCGGTGTTTGACAGAGTACCGTTAGATATTAAAACAAAACTGTCATTATTCGATTCCATGGTTGTACCAATTTTATTGTATGGAGCTGAAGTCTGGGGCGTGTATAATTATAAAGAAGTAGATAAACTGCATATCAAATTTTGCAAGTATATTTTGGGAGTACGTCAACAAACGTCAAATTATGCTGTTTATGGGGAATTAGGGCGATTTCCATTAACTGTAATAAGCAGGGAAAGGTCGTTAAAATTTTGGTTAAAGATAATGAGTGATGTTAACTCACCTATATACAGCATTTATGTTGACCAATGTAATAACATAAATGGGAGCTGTTGGGCAAATCGGATTAGAACTATTATTGACAATCTTGGTTATTCGAACTTAACTAACAACTTTCGGAACAATACCAATTATTTCCCTTTACTTAAAAGACGATTACGAGACCAATTTGTTCAAGAATGGAGTATGAGTATACATAACTCACCTAAACTTGATTATTACGTAAAATTTAAAAACATATTTTGCTATGAAGACTATTTTGACAAATTTAAAAATGATTCTCTACGAAAGCAATATACATGTTTAAGATTAAGTTCACATTCTCTTGAAATTGAGACCGGAAGATATAATGGTATTGATCGTGCCAATAGATTATGTAAACTTTGTAACCAGAATGTTATTGAGTCAGAATATCATTTCGTGCTGTGCTGTACTAAATACAATGAAGTTCGTATTAAATATTTAGGCCGCATGGCTTGGCCTACAGTAAATAAATTTATAGATATCATGTCGTCTAAGAATGAAAAAATGTTGTACAAAATTTCAAAATTTATTCAAGAAGCTCTTGTAATAAGAAAAAATACCCTTGAAAGTATGATTGTTTCGCAGGATTAATGTACATGTGATGTGCTGTTATTTGTGTAATGTTTGTTTTATATGTTTGTTACAATATGTATTGTCTTTGCCATATTTCTTTGTAAAACTTTGTAAATGGCCAAAGGCATTATTTGCCGATTGCTGAATAAACTTGAAACTTGAAACTTATACTCACGTAGGCTTTTCAAGCTTGAACTCAATATAACCTTGAAATTTAATGACATCTGAATATGTTTTACAATATTTGAGTTTGAATCTGACCTCGTAATTCTTTTTTTTAATTACTTGTTATTTTATGCCTGGGTTCGAACTTAGGATTATCACAGAATACTGGTAGTGTCAGTTTTATCACCTCTAGTATTCAAACTAATAATCACCTGATTAAAGGGACGAACCCTGACGGCCACTTTAACGCTGTCCGAAGTCGCTGGCATGACTATGTCCAATTTTATTCCTTCAAACTAATCCAACTATCACATAACACTTGATATTTTCTCGAACACATAATCCACATACCACAAGGTTCTATCAATCCAATATACCAAACCCAGCACAGCCTGTTTATATACACCCCAAACAGGAAGTAGTCGGCTGATAACAAGCCTTTAATTAAGTGCGACGCATTAATCCCCGACAAAGCGATCCTGTCATCTCTCGAAGGTAAGTCAACACTGCGATCGATTCTGTTAACACGTCAGAAGCTGCAGCAGCAATACCCGGTAATCACCATCGGGGGCTACATTGGTCTTGGATCTCAACAGGTGATTCCTTTCCACACTTAAAGACGGATAGTATTGAACGGGTATGGAGTCTTAGCAAAGCAAAGAAAACTGAATGAAATAGCAGACGATAAAAATTGCATAGCAGACGATAACCACTTCAGATGAATATTTGAGTATTGCTTGATCGATAAACCGCGGTAAGGGTAGACGCGAGTCGACATGGTTACCTTTCATACCTGCATAATGATATATACAGCAAGTGCGTATTGAGTTGCCAAGATGCCGGTTCTCGATTGATATCAATTAATAATACACCATATTATAAATATAGGTCATGGGCATCGTAAAATTAATCCCCATGATCATGACTGAATTCAGATTTTGAAATGAAAATAAGTTTGTAGTCATGGCATGTAAATGTTCTCAGAATATTAAAACAGAATTTCCGACATAAAATTCATGACATGTTCATATACTCTACTTCGAGAACTACAACATATACATTTTATTATTTAAATATAAAACAAATACAATTAGTCTACTGTAATACATTAATTAAACGCCTCAGATACTGCAAGAGGTTTGTAGTTTCTTAAATATCATTTGTAAATCTTTGTTTTAATGCTTATTTGGATATTGCAAAAATATATTATTACTTATTATGTATAAACTATTCAAATATTTGACACATGTGTTGCTTCGGTCTAATGATTATATGTGGGCATATAGCACCGAAGCGATGAATATTTAAATAAATCAACAGTTTAATGAATGGGGGCCTACCCGGTAATTGCAGAACCTTGGGCTGGAAGTCTGAAGCCTAATTAAACAAATACAAGTATAGATATATAGTTTTGTTGTCATGCTTCTTTCTTGTTTTAACTGTTAGACCATTATTGGATATTGGTTGTTTATTTAATATGAACGATTAATAAAAACACTTTCGTATAGGAAGTAAAATATTATTTGGATCAAATATACCAGATGTTCTTAAATCCAATCACATTAATAAATATAATTAATCAAAACAGGTTATATATTGTATACAATCTGATTAAAATCATCTCCTAACGTCACTTCGCTATACTACGCTGTAGCGAAGTGACGTTAGGAGCTGATTTTAATCAAACTGATATCATATATTGCGTAAAATTATCATTCAAAGCATTAAATATATATGCCCTGTAGGATCCGACCATGACGGTTACATTCATATAACGTTACTAAACAATTGGAAGATTTCTTATTAAAGGTGTTTTGTGAGTAGTTTAATGATTCTCCTCATGATACATATCGAGGGATGAGAGCGAAACTATGCTAAGTGCTTAAATATATATATGCACTTAGCATAGTTTCGCTCTCACCCCTCGATATGTACATTTTCTAAATCCACAAAACAATACACTCTTTTTGTACGAAGCAAAATATCTAAATGAACAAAGTATCGAAAATTAAAAATGTAATTATTAAAAAAATCGACATAAATATATGTGTATATTACAACGAACATACATGTATAGAGATGTCGTTATAACGAACATACATGTATAGAGATGTCGTTATAACGAACATACATGTATAGAGATGTCGTTATAACGAACATACATGTATAGAGGTGTCGTTATAACGAACGAGATTAGGAACTATTTTTTTTCTTGGTCCGATTATATATATGATATATGTGAAGTTTACAAGTTTATGAGTTGAAAAAAAAATGTATCACATTAAAATAAAGAATATGTGATTAATATATAAAATCGAAATACGACAAGTCACGCGACAATAGGCTGTGTATCCATGAAGATTGAATAAATGTCATTCTCGTAATTGTTTTATAATAATAAATGTCATTCTCGTAATTGTTTTATAATAATAAATGTCATTCTCGTAATTGTTTTATAATAATAAATGTCATTCTCGTAATTGTTTTATAATAATAAATGTCACTCTCGTAATTGTTTTATAATAATAAATGTCATTCTCGTAATTGTTTTATAATAATAAATGTCATTCTCGTAATTGTTTTATAATAATAAATGTCATTCTCGTAATTGTTTTATAATAATAAATGTCACTCTCGTAATTGTTTTATAATAATAAAGGTCACTCTCGTAATTGTTTTATAATAATAAATGTCACTCTCGTAATTGTTTTATAATAATAAATGTCACTCTCGTAATTGTTTTATAATAATAAATAATAATAAATGTCACTCTCGTAATTGTTTTATAATAATAAATGTCACTCTCGTAATTGTTTTATAATAATAAATGTCATTCTCGTAATTGTTTTATAATAATAAATGTCATTCTCGTAATTGTTTTATAATAATAAATGTCACTCTCGTAATTGTTTTATAATAATAAATGTCATTCTCGTAATTGTTTTATAATAATAAATGTCACTCTCGTAATTGTTTTATAATAATAAATGTCACTCTCGTAATTGTTTTATGATAATAAATGTCATTCTCGTAATTGTTTTATAATTTGCTGTTAATACCGTTGACAATACTTTGTATCGATTGCCGGAAAAAAAAAGAAAAATCACTCTTAAGGTCGTCGATATGGTTAAGAGTGAGACCCAGGAAAGAACAGTGTCTGGATGAGACAACGTTGGTAGAAAGAAAACAACATTGCATACTTTCGGATGTGGTTATTTATTTTATACTAACGGGTGAAATACTGTGGTCTATCGGTGCGATAAAATCAATATCCCACAGTATGAGTGATACTGGTCTGTCGGAACTACTTGGGTCGCGTTTTAGTATTTACTAGTGCCTCCCTTTGTTTTCTGTAATTGGCAATCTTTGAACCGTTATTTCATCAGCAGTTAGCATAAAATAATAATAAAAAAATGTTCTTGAGTGGATATTGAATACATTTCATCTCGGAAATTGTATCATATCTCGATGAGCTATATTCTATATCAACTCAAAACAAACAAATATCCCCCATGCGTGCTCAAATTCTGGACAACCTTTGTAACGTATCGATTTTTCTTTTTTAGTCTTTATCAAACGACAGCCCTACAATTAAGAAAGTGAAGGTAATTAAAATGTCCTCATACAAAGAGCGGTGTAGTAATGGGACAGGCGGTTACAATGTGCAAACAAACTTTTACTGGTATAATTACTCGTACAAATGCACTATTTTCAAGCCATGTCGCACAATGTTGTATTTCAAGGAGTTTATAGGAAAGCTCGAACACATCGATTATAAAGCTGCATGCAATTCTTGTGCATCAAAGCAAATTCGATCTTTTTATCTTCATACAGACGTGTTTGATGTTTTTATTTATTTCGATTGTAAACAACTAAGAGTATCACCAGGTTGCAATATTGGGCTTCACGCGCAGTATCGTGTTAGGCTTTTAGCATGCATAACCATACTTAGAAATAGTTGGACAAACATACATGTCATGTAAGATTATCATTACATTATATACCAAATTTCTTAGCCAATATATATCATGATACTATTTTTCATAATGATGGCGGGTTGTGTTGACAACTGCAGGATTGTTTGCTTGGATTTAACGTCCCACTGGCAGTATTTCAGTCATTTTAGATCACACCATGTCAACTTATAACTAGCCCTGGATTACCCTTATATTCTGAGAGCCAAGCTTGAGAAAAACGTACAATTACATATTTTACGAATTTGTTATATCGAGGCCAGAGATCAAACCCAACCTATCATTATAGACTACTGCAAAGTTACAATTATATACATGCATATTGTTTGTTTGTTTGGGTTTAATATCCATTGTCAGTATTTCAGTAAATTGGGGCAGTCCCATTACCCTGACGCTTGGCCATCCAGACCTGGAACTACCTTTATATGCAGAACGTCAAGCATAGGGAGATATATCATTACCATCTTAAACGACCGTGCGACCGTGGATCGAACCCAGGACCGCCCGGCTAGGAACGAACAACTGCAATGCTACAATTTCCTATACAGCTATAATATGTGAAGTATAAGAATATTTTTTTCTAACGCTTGATGGAAAACATTTACTGGTAAGATGACAAAGTATTCAAAATTATATAGCTGTCAGAATATGTTAGTACGGTATACTTTAAGAGAAAAGGCGATTTTATATGGAATTTAGTCATACATGGTGAAAAGAATCGGACATTTTGTCATCTTGTTTAATTTTTTTCAAACTTGTTCGAGAAACATTTTATCAAGCTCGTTAAAAAGGCTAGGTTAGAAACAGTTTTCCTGAATATGCAGGATAAAAGTTTAGAGAGAGAGAGTAATAATTGATTTGTTTACTATTTGCTCGAGCACTCACTGACTCTGCATAATATAAAAGGGAGGTACCGGTTTCCATAGGCTAAAGAAGTATTCAGACACGTGGTATAATGTCTCTTTGATTAACTCTATTTGTATATCAAGGTATATGCTGGTGAATATTCAGGTTATGTCAACAGAAATTAGATTAAAACCTTGACACTTGTCATTATTTCAGTCCATCTTTTATGCCATAATAATGCCAATAACAGTGTGCTAAAATAGAAATGTTTTGCTATGGTCGCAGGAAAACCAATATATACATGTATTATGATTAACAGGGTTCATTCAGCTGCATTAAAATACATTCTACTAGTCCTTGAATATTATACAACTTTGCACCAGTAAAGATTTCTCCCAGCAATGCTATGTTTTAAATACCTCGGCTGTCCATGGCAACTGAAATTTTCAACATCTCAGTGATGCAGCAGATATTCAGTTTGATAGATATTGAATCTCCTGTACTAGTTTGTCTTAGAAAAGAGACCTCTAGAAAATAAAACTTAATAATAATATCCAATTGCTACAGCAAAATCATAAGTTTTTGCTGACATTAAATTTCGTGGATCCATCTCAAAAAACGTGTTCGTGTTTATACTGGTACATTCATGGATTATTATTTTTTACTACTTGTTAATTTCTTGTGAACAAATTGTACACTGATATGACTGTCCAGAACATCAACGAAAAATTAATCCCCCATGAAAATTAATGATTTCACAGAATAAACGGTACTATATGTACATTACGTCCTACGATACTATTGAATTCCTGGTTCGTTTGATGGGTTTAACATCCCGTCTACAGTATTTCAATCATTTAGAGACTAGATCTACTTATACATAGTGCGTGTACACTGAAGTATCCATGTTGTAGATACCACTCCCAGTCACATTATCCTGACATCGGGTCAGCCAGTCCTGGAATTACTCTTATATGCTGAACTCCAAGCAAGGGAGCTGTACCAGTATCATTTTTACGACTTTAGTATGTTGCTGCCAGGGATTGAACCCACCACCTCCTCCCGAGCCTGACACTCTAACCACTCGACCACCGGGGACAGTTGAGTCCCTGGTTTGATTTCCCAGTTTCAAACAAGAGAGGATACAATGGTGACCTGATTGGATATAAACACCTTCTGTCACTCAAGTACTCTCTCACTATATTCCCCGTCAGCAGCATTAACAGTGGTTACCTTTATCCTATTTATTTTGCGTTGATTGGGAAACAAGTTTCATACAACTTATACTTATCCCTCTTAGTGTTTCCTGGGTTGGACCAGTACTTCTACTAGCGAAGAGCATGAGGAAGCATTGCTTGCAACAGGGCTCAAACCCAAAATCGTCATGTATGTTACCATAGAACCCTAGGAATAATGTATAAATGTTGTGCAAACATGCTTTGCAAGAGATTAACTTTAAGCTAAATGATTCACATAATAGCTAGATCTATCACTTGTCTTTATGTAATGTAACTGTTATTACATGATAGGATAAACATGATTCCTATACAGTCCCCACTATTAAAAATTAATCATTTTTTAAATTAATCTCGAGTCAGAAAAAATCACTACTGCTTACACAAAAAACATTATTTACAGTGAATGGGTATTACCCAGGTATTGTGACTTAAACACATTTAACTAGAAGACATATTCAAATGTCATATCTTTATTCCAATTAACAGCATCATTCTATAAAAATAATTATATTATGGCACACATAAAATGAGTAAGAGGGGTGAAAGAAATTCAATCATAAACAGATATTGTTTGTTTGGTTTAACATCCTGCTGACAGAATACTCCAGGTATCTGTATAACAGTTTCACACAATCTGTATTCAGTGTGATAAAATACTGTTCTTTTTTACTGATATGGTTTAGCCATTTATTAATATATCCATGACAACACAGACACACTATGCACCAATGGCATTGACCAAATCACTGGAAACATTAAAACAATCTCTATGAAAATGGCCCCACCTCATGTATAGATTTTAATCACTATTTGTGTCTAAACTCAGTATCATCAAAATTATATTTCAAATAATTCCCTGAATTTGTGCATATTTACTAAAATATAAAATAAAACCGATCTGAAACATTATTGTTTAAATACCAGCTTTGTGATCGGATCAACCTGGTTTATTCATGACAAACAAAATTGTCCATCTTGACCCTCAAACTGTCAAAATGACGCCAAAATATTTCAAAATGTATCTTGACCCCAGTTTGAAAATAATCTAGGGAAACCATGCCAACATTTTCATCTAAAATACACTAACAACAATAAAACTTTCACTTTCACAGAAGTAGAAAACTACACAAATAAATCTCAGACTTTTGTAATGAGTCAAAAAAGATCAAGACATTATTTAGGTTAGATACAGTTGAGTCCTCTCAGCATCTTTTCATTCATCTCTTTCCCACTTATATACACCAGTTTAAAGCATAGTTCAGTTGTTAGACCACTGACAAGTAGGATAAAGATGTAAGCAATACTGCATCCTAGTTATAAAGTTACCTTCTCACCTTAAAGGTATTGATGAGAAGTAAACAATCAACCCGAGAGGTACCTGGTTATTCTCTTTAATACTGGTCATGTCGGTCAATTCTGAACTAGCTTTCTTGGTGAAAAGGAATTGGGAACAAATATTAGGTATATTTTTATGGTATTATAAAAACTGCAAATAATATTGATGTAATAAAAAATTCCATTTCATTGTAATAAATTGTAAAAAAATATTATATTCATAATGTATACTTTCATATTCTTTCTACAAATTTACTTTCACAGAAATAAACAATACAATTTTTCAACACATCATAATGTAAACAAGGACATTTTTGCCAAATTTGTTTTTAACAATATCACAGGATATATGAAAGATTCATAAACCAAGCATGTTAGACATGCCAAAAAGTACATGACTACTAGTCTAGTGCATGATGAAACACTGCAATGGCAAAATCAGGAAAGTATATAAAATATACTGTAATAATATTTGCATTATTATCTTAAAGATGGGTTAAAATACTATGTTGTTATTTATCAGAAGCTAAAAACACTGTTGAGTTGTCCAGAACCAGCTGATCCGAGTACTCATTATTCAATAAAAGCTTTTTATTCATGACTGGCTTAGAGACTATGATGATAAACTTGTATATATACCAATGTATATTAAGGACAGTTTTATGTCCCTTTCCTAGTTCCTGGTCTTTTTATCTACCTGGTACTTATGTAAACACAAACAGAAAATCAAAATATATAGATAATTAAAATATGAATTATTCGATGAATGATAAAATGTTTGATTATTGGAATGCCACGAATTACTGATTCCCTTTTACTTGTCTGGATAAAACACTGTACTGTCTATATCTGTATCTGTAGATAACGTCAGAGGTCTGTCTAATGATTTTTCATGTGAGGAAGCCTTCCAGCTGGCTTGCGGTAGGTCGGTGGTTCTACCCAGATGCCTCCGTGCATTTGGGGTCTTCCTCCACCTGTAATAAGGTGTCGCTATCTGAAATACTGTCAAAGCGACGTTAAACTCAAATAGTCAAGTCAAGTCAAGTCAAGTCTGGTGATCTTGTTGTCTTCAGTCTGCCAGACCCAGACTATCTATGCTGACCAAGTTCTGATGTATGAACAAATATTCTAAAAATGTCTTAACCTAAGACATAGAAATCCATCTTAATGTGATAAAATCTTGTCTGATATATATTTATCTAAACTTTATGGCAGATGATGTAACTCCTCCTCAACTAGTTATCATACTTAATACAATTTTTTTTTTTAGAAAAATCTGTGTTTAGGGCAACTGTCTCAAAAAAGTTAGGTAGGGTAGGGATTGAGTCCAGTCATAACAGAGAACAAATCACAAATTTATTAACAGACAATTTGGCTGTCTGAGAATGGCCGCTAAAAACTTGAGGGTTGCGGGTTTTCACTAGGTAGTGTCGGGTTACCTGAAACACTAACTTTTTCTTTTTAGGCCTTACAAAAAAGTCTTAAAAAATTTCAATACTACATTGTATATAGATCCAATGAAATGTCACTTCCAATATAAACAGACTAATATAAACATACTGAGTAATATAAACATAATACAAAATCAAATAAAAACAATGTCCAGCAATGGACCCTAAATCTACATCTAAATCTTTTAGAATAATAACATATTGTACATGTTTCACCAGCATTTCATACGTTGGGAGATAAAGACATTCAGCAAGTGCTTGTGGATTTTTGTCTGATTTTGGAGTGAAATGGTCAGTATCTCGACTTTGTCTCCCAAAATATTGCTTTGTAAACAAGCTAAACTGTACAGTCATAACACTAGTCTTGCTAGCTTCAAACATTGATTTTAAAAGAAATCCCAGACTGAGAACACGCCTCCTGACCCAGTTACACCGGTGGAACTATCTCATTGATCCACTGACATAATTTCACAAGGGTGTTTCTGTCCATCTCATGCACAAGCCCTGGTATGGAGTGAAACTGACCCTTGACCCCTAAGAGGTCAGTTTTGCATAGGTGTCCTGTCCCCAGGAGTACATCACAAGCTCATCTGCATCCCCATGGGCCTGGAACAAGGGCGGGGTCATCCCAGGGTCCTTCTCCAGGGCCTGTAACAGGAATACAGAAATACTTAGCTTCTCAAGGATATTAAAACACATACAGTAATCCACTGTCATTATTCTTTAACATTTCATATAATCCCTGATTTTCCACCTCATCAAACCTTTATCAAAACATCAACCTCAGTCAGCACCTGTGTTAGATGTCACCTGTTCTTTGATAGCAATTCTAAAGGAAAATCAAGGGGAGCATTTAGCAACACTGTTACATACATCTCCCAAGTTCTTGAAAATACTTCTCAGGTTTACACTCAACTATCCTACTCCAATCCCTATAGAGTCAAATGGCCATACTTGTGTTGGAGCGTAATTATCATAGTACAGTATAGTATATATTTTTGAGAACTCCATTCCAGATCATGACTTCACAACTACCTTAGCTAAGCAAATTTCCCAGTTTTCTGCTCAAAAGTATCCTTGATGATAAGGTGATGCAAGAAAACATTGTATCAATCGGGGCTATTGAGTCGGATCATAAGAACTGTTCGAAAGGGTTTTTCTTAAATCTTTAATAGCATGGTAAGGCATGCATTATGTTATTGACTGTCATTGATATGTTCACATTCCTGCAGTGTGTATAGGTTGACGGTAGGTTTGTCAGAATGTACTCTGTCAGAAATAATGTCACCATGGAGTGATTCTGTATTTAGAATAAACAATTTGATTTCAAGGACATCAATTCAAAATGCCAGGTAAAGTGGCAGTTTTGCAAGGTTTTAATGTCATAAATCTGCCAAGACATGAATATCAACATACGGATATACAATGGTTCAAATTGCTGTATTCATCAGGAAGGTGGAGAAGAAAAAAAAGGAATATAAATATAACAAGAGCTGTCCATAAGACAGCGCGCTCGACTTTTCTCAGTTTGCCATTAAAGAAAGGGCCAATCTTTGATGTTATTAGAGGTTGTTGCCCAACCTATTTGCTATTTGTAAATACAGCCAAAAAATATCTAAGTATAAAAGGGTAAAATTGAAAATACACTGCATATAGGATTATGGGCCCTGCCAGTAAAGTTGAGGTAGTGTGGGTAAACAATAAATAAGTATTCCAAGTTATGGTGGAATACCT
>CM037782.1:54922377-54972377 GCA_021229015.1 Solen grandis | reverse complement strand
TGTAACTATGCTGTAATATTTTCAGCCAAATTAAATAGGTTATAAATGTGTGTCAGTTAATTAGATACCACTGGAATGTCAAATAGTTATAATATATAAAGTAGAATGTTAAGTTCTTTTGAAAAATCTACTGGGCGTCACAGTAAGCAAGCAGTAAATGTACAGCGTTTACCCGTGCTCATTTGAGGCCGCTTCCTACTATATTTGTTCGTTTTATCTATATGTAGTTTCTTTTTTAAAAGAAATGTCTAGTGTATTAAATTCGTCCTTTATTCATTATTTTTAAATGAAAATAAAGACAAGGCAAATAGGAAATGAAATGGGTTTTGAAAAAATCTAGTTGTTCACTATGCACTTTATGTGTAATGTTACGTTCTTTTAAATGAGAACAGGGAAAATTATTTCATATTAAAGAAAGGATACATGTGAAGTGAACTAAGTTATGTAGAACAGTTATTTTCTCAATATGGAAATGCGGGTATTGCACCATATGAAACATTAATTTGGGATGGTAACATTGTTTTTATGAACAAATTCTTTTCAGGGTTTAAATGGTTTGCAGCGCAGAAAGCCTTTATCATTTGCGGGACAAACGAAGTCTAGTCATTATTAATATTCTTTTTCCAACCTAATTCATGAGTTAATTTATATATGTTGCCAATGGCCAAGCAACATGAAAATTAAAATTCTTCGACAAAAATGTATAATTTTTGAAATCAAGTGTTTTTAATTTTCAATGACATCCGATTATCTTGATGTTTTCACAGAAGATGTATTTTATGATGTAGATGTGCACCTTTGCATTCAAATTTCCAAATTCGAAAATATAAAGACTTCGTAGCAAAACCGAGATTCGGACTTAATATTACTTAATATACTCCTAAATATTTTTAATGTTACAATGCAACCTAATAGGTTGGAAGCATGAAAATTGGACAGCATATCGGCCTAGAGGTCTTCTTTCTATTTCTTAAAGGATTTTAAAGTCACATGGTTATGACGTCATAAAAACGACAAAAAAAACATATTTTTGAAAATTTCCTTCGCTTTGGTATCATGACTTTTGACTCAATCATTTTGAAAATTGTATTGCAGCGATTAAAAAGTTTAAATTTATAAATTTATTTATTTTTAAATTTCAATGACGTCAAATGACTTCAGATTTGACGTCAGCCTCAAATGTTTGTTCGCGCTCTAGAGCCTTCAATTATGGTCCGATCATCTAATCATCATCAAAAAAGATCCATATATATAATTTCTCAATATCTTCTTAAGAAGATGAAAATGAAAAAAAAGAAAGACTTAAAGCTTATTTTTGAACATAAGTATATATTTATGATAATGATGATTTACGTATTAAATCTTACATTTTTATGCATCATTATTCCATTTCTTTGTATTAACTTATATATTCGATACCTTTGAAATAAGCAAACGGAAAGCCGCTTCGTTTGTATCTAAAATAAACGACTTCTACTTCTACTTTTGGGTTTGTTCTGTTTTTTATTAGGACTTTCTGCCCTTTCGGCAGAAAGTCCTATTGGGTTTGTTCTGTTTTTCTTCTTATTATTATTATTATTCTTTTTTCTTCCTCTTATATTTGTGTTAATTTCGATATGTTACCATTGACTCAGAACAATTAGGGTTTGTCCTGTTTGTTTTTTTCATTCTTCTTCTTATTATTATTATTAGGACTTTCTGCCTACTGGCTATTGGGTTTGTTCTGTTTTTTTTTATTATTAGGACTTTCTGCGCTTTCGGCAGAAAGTCTTATTGGGTTTGTACTGTTTTTATTCTTCTTCTTCTTATTTTTTTTTCTTCCTCTTATATTTGTGTTAATTTCGATATGTTACCATTGACTCAGAACAATTAACATTTTATGGCATATATTTCCAATCATGTTCTTCCGGATGCAATGAATTTCATATTCATACGACGTCATATAACGTCAGATTTGACGTCAGGTGAAAAAGTTTGTACGCGGTCTACAGACATTATTTCTGGACCGATTTTCATCAAAGTTTCACAGAATGTGTATGTTACGCTCTAACCGGTGTCCATTTTTTTAAATTCGAAAAGGCAAAGGCTTTATGGCTAATCCAAGATTAGAAGCATTGGGGTCAAATTTCAGTATAAGTCTCCAAGTCTTCTTTACATTCTGAGAAGATGAACGTCATATGACATCATGTGACATCATAAGGCCAAAATTATTTTTCTGTTGAAATAAAACGGTTTTTAAGACCTGAAGGTCTTATTTTTTGTTTGATTTGCATGAATTCTTATTGAAGGTGCAGCATTTGATCCTGTTGAAAAATGTTATGTTCAATCATTGTTTATATCTTGAAAGCCTCTAAAGCTGGACCGAATTATGTGACAATCGAATTGTAAGCATTTACAATAAATTTGTTTTGTTACATAAGAAAAGGACAAGTTAAATGAAATTGATATAAAAAAAACAATGATTTTCAGTTACTTTTGCCATACCCTCCAAGTTAATCGGTTTATTTTTCAAAGTTTATGAAGTTATCAGTTATGGCCCTACAAAAACAATTTAAAAGTAGGAATTTGATATCCTTTTACTTTCTTCGCTTTTAGTGTTTGACAAATGTAGCAGAAAGTCCTATCATTCGTATCAACGAATGAAATCTAGTTATTCTTCTTCTTCTTCTTCTTCTTATTCTTTTTTTCTTCCTCTTATATTTGTGTTAATTTCGATGTGTTGTCATTGGCCCTGAACAATGAAAATTTTAAATCACATATATTTCAAACCATGAGCTTTCGGATGCATTGAATTTCACATTCATATGACGTCATATAACGTCAGATTTGACGTCAGGTGAAAAAGTTTGTACGCGGTCTACAGCCATTATTTCTGGACCGATTTTATTCAAAATTTCACAGAATGTGTACGTTTGGCTCTAGTTGTGCATCTTGTGTCCGTTTTTCAATTTGAAAAGGCAAAGGTTCTATGGCGAATCCAAGATTCGAACCATTGACGTCAAATTTCAAATGCGTATAAAATCGCTTACAGATGAGTTAGAAATCTGATATTTCGATATAAGTCTCAAAGTCTGCTTTATATTCTATGAAGATGAACGTCATTTGACGTCAGATGATGTCATAAGGTCAAAAAGAATTTCTGATATATACGCGTTAATTCAAATATGGAAATTTAATAGTTAATACATTAATCCATGAGCTTTAGAATGCAATGTATTCCATAATAATGTAACGTTATATCACGTAAGATTTGATATCAGGGCAAAAAGGTTTTACGCGGTGTACAGCCATTATATTTGGACCGATTTTCATCAACATTTCACAGAATGTATATGTAACTCTCTTGTTGTGTATTCCTTGTCCAATTTTCCAAATTCGAAAAGGCAACGGTTCTATGGCGAATCCAAGTTTTGAACCATTGACGTCAAATTTTAAATACGTATAAAATCGCTTTCAGATGATTTAGAAAGTGGATATTTGGACTGAATATAAGTCTTTTAGACTTATTTCTATTATGTGAGGATTAACGTCATTTGACGTCATAAGGTCAAAAAGAATGTTTAATATCTAAGCGTTAATTTCTATATGTTGCCAAGTTCCAATGGGGCATGAAAAATTTACTTGATTTATTTAAGATACTTAATATTTCATTTCCTTGATTTTTTTATGCCTATGACGTCATATGACATCAAACTTGACGTCTACACAAGTTTGTACGCGGTCTACAGCCATTATTTTAGGACGGATTTTCATCAAAATTTCACAGTATGTGTATGTTACGCTTTAAATGTGCCAACCCGTCTCCGTTTTACCAAATAGCAAGGATTTTGTTGGGCATCCTTACTTTCGTTTTTAAAATATTGAAAAGACCGATGTTCTGTGGTGAAACCAAGTTTCGAAAATATGACCTCGGAATTAAGTTTAGTATTTCAGAGACCCTATTCGAGTTAAAAAGTTGAATTTCACACATGTTGTAATTCAAAACGTTTTCTTTAGATTTCCAAGGCCAATTAAATTTTTATGGATATGTTAAATATGCTGAATTTTCATACGCAATAATATTCTTATTCATATGACATCAGAATAGACGTCAGATCAAAAAGTTTGTAAGCGCTCTGCAGACATTATGAATTGATGAATTTGTCTAAAATTTTCAAAGAATGTATAGGTTACACTCTAGAAACCTAATATTTTCTGCGTATTCCACATCAATAATTTTCAGTTTGAATGAGACTTTAACGGATTGCAGAAAGTCCTATCGTTTGCCGTGCAAACGAAATCTAGTTATTCTTATTCTTATTCTCTTTTTTTTCCTCTTATATTTGTGTTAATTTCGATTAGTTGCCATTGGCCCAGAACAATGAAAATTTTATGGCATATATATCAAACCATGAGCTTTTGGATGCGATAAAAGTCATATTCATATGACGTCATATAACGTCAGATTTGACGTCAGGTGAAAAGGTTTGTACGCGGTCTACAGCCATTATTTTTAAACCGATTTTCATCAAAATTTCACAGCATGTGTATGTAGGCTCTAGTTGTGCATCCCGTGTCCATTTTTCAAGATTCGAAAAGGTAATGGATCTTTGGCGAATCCAAGATTCGAACAATTGACGTCAAATTTCAAATGCGTATAAAATCGCTTCCAGATGAGCTAGTAAGCTGATATTTAAACAAAATATAGGTCTTAAGGAATTCTTTAGATTCTTTGAAGAAATGGAAATTTTATAGCATATGCTTCAGATAAAACATTTTGCATGTCAATGATTTTCATTTGCCCAAGACGTGTTTTGACGTCAAACTTGACGTCGTCTAAAAATGTTTGTAGGCGGTCTACAGCCATTATTTCTGGATCGATTTTCAAAATATTACACAGATTGTGTATGTTACGCTCTAGTTGTGCATCCCGGTGTCCGTTTTTCTAAATTCGAAAAGGCAAAGGTTTTATGGCGAATCCAAGATTCGAACCTTTGACGTCAAATTTCAAATGCGTATAAAATCGCTTCCAGATCAGCTAGAAAGCTTATATTGGGACAGATTATAAGTCTTCAAGTGTCCTATACATTCTTCGAAGATTAAGTCATTTGACGTCATATGACGTCATAAGGTCAAAAAGAATTTTTGATATCTACGCGTTAATTTAAGTATGTTGTAAAATTCTCAGGACCATTAAAATTTAATGGCATATGCATTAATCCATATTCGTTTGAATGCAAGTACTTCATATTCATATGACCTCATATAACGTCAGATTTGACGTCAGGTCCAAAAGGTTTTACGCAGTATACAGCCATTATTTCTGGACCGATTTACATCAAAATTTCACAGAAGGCATATGTAATGCTCTAGTTGTGCATCCCGGTGTCCGTTTTCCAAATTCAAAAAGGCAATGGTTCTATGGCAAATACAAGATTCGAACCATTGACGTCAAATTTCAAATACGTATAAAATCGCTTCCAGATGACTTAGAATGCTGATATTTGGACTGAATATTAGTCTCTATGACTTCCTTCTATTCTGTTAGGGCGAACGTCATTTGACGTTATATGACGTCATAAGGTCAAAATAATTTCTGATAACTACGCGTTAATTTCTATATATTGCTAAGGTCCCAGGGGCATGACAAATTTTCTGCATATATTAAAGGTAATGAAGATTTCATTTTATTGATTTTCTTATGTCTATGACATCATATGACATCAAACTTGACGTTGTCTACACGCGTTTGTACGCGGTCTACAGACATTTTTTCTGGACGGATTTTCATCAAAATTTCACAGAATGTGTATGTTACGCTCTAACCGGTGTCCATTTTTTTAAATTCGAAAAGGCAAAGGCTTTATGGCTAATCCAAGATTAGAGGCATTGAGGTCAAATTTCAGTATAAGTCTCCAAGCCTTCTTTATATTCAGAGAAGATGAACGTCATATGACATCATGTGACCTCATAAGGCCAAAGATTTTTTTCTGTTGAAATTAAACGGTTTTAAGACCTGAAGGCCTTATCTTTTGTTTGATTTGTATGAATTCCTATTGAAGGTGTAGCATTTGATCCTGTGGAACAATGTCATTTCCATTTTGAGAAAAATGTTAAGTTCAATCATTGTTTATATCTTGAAAATCTCTAAAGCTGGACCGAATTATGTGACAATCGAATTGTAAGCACTTACAATAAAAATATATCTATAAATAAAAAAAAATCTTAATATAGCCCCGAACTGTTGTCAAATCCAAAATGTGTGCTTCCTTAGAACAGTTTTGCAAGCAACCCTGTTCTAAAAACCTTAAGATTTTATATTAATTAATATGATACTAGGTTTTTATTGATTTATTTTTGTTTTGAAATGAAAACCCCTGTATACCAGCACAAATGGAAGAGAATCAGCCTGTTGGTCGGTTGGTTGGTCAGTCGGTCATGCGGTATTTAAGCAAACTCTTGTCCGGTACTTTCAGCCATTTCACCTGATACTTGACATAAATATTTATCAGGTCAGAAGAACTAAATGTGCAAGATGCAAATTTCACTTCATTCCCACAAGGATTACAATGTTATTTCCCCTGAATCAACTTGAAATGTCTTGTCCAGTGAATTCCTCTTTCAATTTCAGTCTGATTCATCTAATAGTTTGCAAAAAATGTTCTTCATTAGCAGTAGATGTATAAGACGCAAAATTCACTTCGTTCCCACGAGAATTACGGAGTTATTGCCCCTGATTTGACTTTAAATATCTTGTGACGCGAACTACATTTCTTAACCGACTCGGTTCAAATGTTGTGTGTGAATTGATAATCAGGTGGATAGGTGCATGTCATAAATTTCACTTGAGTTGTCTCAAGGATCGCAGAATTATTGCCCTGGTTTCATTTTTGCATTATCTCCCTTTGGTTAATTTTGTTTTTCTTGTCCGGAACATTGCTCAAATATTATACAATGTATTGACTTGAAATTTAAAATGTAACCAGAATCTGATGGCAACTAGGAAAAGTGCAGTGTCCAAGAACTGTAACTCTACCTGGTCCCATTTTTTAATTATCTCCCTTTCTTAAATAGCTTTTTTTTTCTTATCTCGACATTAACTTGAATAGTGTACATGGTATTTACTTGAAACTTAAAATGTAAACAGATGGCGAGTAGGAGAAGTGCAATGTCTAAGAACTGTGACTACACTTTTATACGGCTGTGCCAAATAACCATAACTGATTCTCTATCCACTTTAAAAAATGACTTTACTTACTTATTGATTGCTATCATATATAATATATTATGTATACAGGTGCCTATCTATGCTCCGCCTGGAGTCTGGCTTCTCCTGTATCAAAGCATTTTGCGGGGGTATTAATCACCCACAGTGCAGACATAGGTGCCGATATCAGTGCTATATTGGCCCGATAACTTCTGTTGACTAGGTATATTCTGTAGTTAAAGGCAACTATGAACTAACCTATACTACTTACGGGTACTTTTCTATGTTGAAGCGGAGACAAAAGTTGGCAGTTTTGTCTTGGTTTTGATGCCTTTAGTGATGTTCTGGTCACATGGTTTTGCTACACTCTAAGTTTAGCATTTTTGGAAAATAGAAAATACCCTACTTTCACTTTACATAATTTTAAACATTTTCGGAAAATGTAATTGGCAATGGCCCAGAACAGTGAAAATTGTATGGTAAATATTTCAGACCATGTCTTTTGAATGCAATGATTTTAAAATTCATAGCACATCATATGACATCATAGACGCTAGATTTGACGTCAGTTAAAACGTATGTACGCGCTCTGCAGAATCTATTTTTGAATGGATTTTCTAGTAATTTCACAGAAGGTATAAGTTAGGTTTTTGTTTTGCATCCTTACTTTCGTTTTCAAAATATTGAAAAGACCGGGGTTCTGTGGTTAAACCAAGTTTAAAAAAATGTGACCTCGAAATTAAATTTAGTACAATCTGACTAAAGTTAACGATCTTCCTACGATCTTATGTAGCGTAGCGTTTATATAGGAGATGACTTTAATCAGATTGAGTACTCCATATGAGATAAAAAGCTGAAATTCACACATATTGTAATTTTAAATGTTTTCTTCAGATTTTCATAGGCCGGACGTTATTTGACATCATGGGGTTATTGTATGTTTTCATTTCTCGTGCAATAAATTCAGTGTGATCCCAATGGTCCAGAAATACAAAAAAAATTAGGGCATATATTAAATATGCTGAATTTTCATATGCAGTTATATTCACATCCATATGACATCAGAATAGACGTCGGATCAAAAAGTTTGTAAGCGATCTGAAACATTATAAATTGATGAATTTTTCGAAAATTTTCAAATAATGTATAGGTTACACTCTAGATACCTAATATTTTCTGCGTATTCCGTATTAATAATTTTCAGTTTGATTGAGTTTTAAACGGTTTGCAGAAAGTCCTATCGTTTGCCGTGCAAACGAAATCTAGTTATTCTTATTCTTATTCTCTTTTTTTTTTCTCTTATATTTGTGTTAATTTCGATTAGATGTGTATATTACGTTCTAGTTGTGCATCCCCGTGTTGGTTTTTCCAAATTCGAAAAGGAAAAGGTTTTATGGCGAATCCAAGATTCAAACCATTGACGTCAAATTTCAAATACGTATAAAATCGCTTCCAGATGAGTTAAGGAGCTGTTGTTGTTTTGTTTTGTTTTTGAAAGAATATAAGCCTCTAAGAGTGCTTTACATTCTGTGAAGATGAACGTCAATTGACGTCATTAGGTGAAAAATAAGTTTTAATTTTTACGTTTTAACTTCTATATGTTGCAAACGTCAAAGCACCATGGAAATTTTATAGCATATGCTTCAGATAGAAGATTTTGCATTTAAATGATTTTCATTTGCCTATGACGTGTTTTGACGTCAATCTTGACGTCGTCTAGAAATGTTTGTACACAGTCTACAGCCATTATTTCTTGACCGATTTCCATCAAAATTTCACAGAATGTGTTTGTTAGGCTTTAGTTGTGTATGTTGGTGTCCGTTTTTCAAAATTCGAAAAGGCAAAGGTTTTATGGCGAATCCAAGATTCAAACCATTGACGTTAAAATTCAAATACGTATAAAATCGCTTCCAGATGAGTAAGACAGTTGATATTTAGACATATCATAAGTCTTCAAGTGTGCTTTTCATTCGGTGAAGATTTACGTCATTTGACGTCATATGACGTCATAAGGTCAAAAAGAATTTTTGATATCTACGGGTTAATTTTGATTTGTTGTAAAGTTCCCAGGACTATTGAAACTTAATGCATGTACATCAAATCATGTCCTTTTGAATGCAATATATTTCATATTCATGTGGCGTCATATAACATCAGATTTGATGTCAGGATAAAAAGGTTTTACGCAGTCTACAGCCATTATTTCTGAACCGATATTCACCAAAATTGCACAGAATGTATATGTAACGCTCTAGTTTGGTTTCGCTGTGTCCGATTTTCCAGATTTGAAAAGGCAATGGTTCTATGGCGAATCCAAGATTCGAACCATTGACGTCAAATTTCAAATACATGTACGTATAAAATCGCTTCCAAGTGAATTAGAAAGCTGATATTTGGACTGAATATTAGTCTCTAAGACCACTTTCTATTCTGTGAAGTCGAACGTCATTTGACGTCATATGACGTCAGAAGGTCTAAAAGAATTTTAAAAAAATTGAAAGATTTGTCTTGGTTTTGATACCTTTAGCGAGGTCACGGTCACGTGGTATTGCTACACTGTAAATTAAGCATTTTCAGAAAATACCCTACTTTCACTTTTACATAATTTTAAACATTTCCGGAAAATGTAATTGGCAAAAGCCAAGAACAATGAAAATTGTATGGCAAATATTTTCGAATGCAATGATTTTCAAATTCATGGGACGTCATTAGACGCTAAATTTGACGTCAATTAAAACGTTCGTATACGCTCTGCAAAATTTATTTTTGAATCGATTTTCTAATACATTTCACAGAAGGTTTTAGTTAGAATTTTCTTGTGCATCCTTACTTTTGTTTTCAAAATATTGAAAAGACCGAGGTTCTGTGGTGAAATGAAGTTTCGAAAATATGACCTCGAAATTAAGTTTAGTATTTCAGTGACCCCTTTCGAGCTGAAATGCACACATGATGTAATTCAAAACGATTTCTTTAGATTTCCATAGGCCAGGCGTCATTTGACGTAATGGGATTATAATATGTTTTCATTTCTGGTGCAATAAATTCAATGTGATTCCAAGGGTCCAGAATTACAAAAACGCAATAATATTCTTATTCATATGACATCAGAGTAGACGTCAGATCAAAAAGTTTGTAAGCGCTGTGCAGATATTATGAATTGATGAATTCTTCAAAAATTTTAAAGAATGTATAGGTTACACTCTAGAAACCTAATATTATCTTCGTATTCCGTAACAATAATTTTCATTTTGATTGAGTTTTTAACGGTTTGTAGAAAGACATCGTTTGCCGTGCAACCGAAATCTAGTTATTATTACTCTTTTTTTCTTCCTCTAATATTTGCGTTAATTTCGATGTGTTGCCATTGGCCCAGAACAATGAAAATTTTATGGCCTATATTTGAAATCATTAGCTTTTAGATGCAATAAAAGTCATATTCATATGACGTCATATAACGTCAGATTTGACGTCAGGCGAAAATGTTTGTACGCGGTCTACAGCCATTTTTTCTGGACCGATTTTCATCAAAAGTTCACAGAATGTGTATGTTAGGCTCTAGTTGTGCATCCCGGTGTCCGTTTACAAAATTCGAAAAGGCAATGATTCTATGGCGAATCCAAGATTCGAACCATTGACGTCAAATTTCAAATGCGTATAAATCACTTCAAGATGAGCTAGAAAGCTGATATTTGGGCAGATTATAAGTCTCCAGGTCTTCTTTACATTCTAAGAAGATGAACGTCATATGGCGTCACATGGCGTCATAATGCTTAAAAAAAACGTTCGTATTAAAACAAAACGGTTTTTAAGCCCTGTAGGCTTTATTGTTTGTATGATTTGCTTGAAATTTTGACTGAAGATGCAGTATTAGATTCTATGGTGCCATGTCACTTCCGTTTCCGGAAAATCGCAAAGGTCAAGGTCATATATCAATTACCGGGGTTTTCTTCGGCCTTAAATATCTCAAAAACGGTTAATATTATATCGAGATATTATGCATATAATTTGTAGTGCTTAGAAAGACCGTTCAGATGATATTTAGTTTTTGATGATCGGGGTTTAATCGGTTGAGTTATGGCGAAAAAACAAAAAAATGGTAACCCTCAGTGTGTTTAACAGTTTATATCTCGAAAACCTTTGATTTTCTAAAATATGATGATGAATATTATTTGTAGAGCAATGTTTGGCCGTTCTATTGATGCTTAAAGTGTAATGATTGGCCTACGATTAATGGATTAATTGGAAGAAAAACGAAATTCGTGCATATAGTTTTGGTGATTTTTTGCAATTTATTTCGTTGTTTAAGAGCTTGTATCTCAATAAATAATGAAAATAGTCCTATATATAAAGCGTGTAATATGTAGAAAATTTTCAGACAATTTTTTTGGTACCTCAAAGTATAAGGAAGTTACATCAAAAATAAGAATTTAAACATGCAGAATTTCAGCGATTTTGCCGTTAGGTCAAAGTTAAACTGCCTATATCTTAAGAATCATTGGAAATAAGTCCACACATTAAGCAAGTGAGATGTAGAGAAATTTTCAGACAATTATTTCGGTAACTTAAGTTTTGAAATTGCTCAAAGTATAAGGAAATTACATCAAAAATAAGAATTTAAACATGTAGAATTTCAGCGAATATGCCGTTATGTAAGAGTTTAACGGATTATATCTTAAGAATCATTGGAAATAAGTCCAAACATTAAGCAAATGAGATGTAGTGAATTTTAAGACGATTATTTTGGCACCTTGAGTTTTGAAATTGATCAAAGAATAAGGAAGTTACATCACAAATACGAATTTAAACCCAATTGTAAGAATTTTCATAAAATATCCTACTTTCGCTTTCACCTTAATTGAAGCATTTTCGGAAAATGTAAGTTTACAGATATGTAATAGTCATATAAATTGAAAAAAAAAAATACTTATATCATATTGATATTACTAGCTAAACAATTGCACCGATCCCGGTAGCCGAGTGGTTAGAGCGTCCGTTTCGGGAGCGGGAGGTCGTGGTTTCGATACCATAGTCGTAAAAAATAGTACTGTTATAGCTCCCTTGCTTGGCGCTCAGCATATAAGGGTAGTTGCAGGACTGGTTGGCTCGGTATCAGGATAATGTGACTGGGTGTGGTATCATGCCACATGTCTACGGCGTGATACTGCAGTGTGGCAGCACTATAACTGCATCAAGTAGACATCGTTTCCAAATGACTGAAATACTGTCGGTGGGACGTTAAACCCAACAAACAAACAAACTAACTAAACAAGAGTTGACAATGATTTAATGGTGTGTCAAATCATTTTATTTACGTTACTTATACATATCAGTTGCAGCATTGCGTAACCCATAATCCTTTGAGCGTTTTGAAACATGTCATTTAGACCGTTGTTGAAACATTGCAATTTCCCGACTTTATTGTTGCATCAATTGATAAATGTTGTACAATCTATATTCCAAATTTATGATAAATAATAAGCTATGTTGTCCGTTAGCTAAAAGCGCAAAATGAAGTAACTGTGTAATACAGTCATCTCGATCGTATGTACAAGCATTATTGAAATTTAACTCACGAGGCTACACACATCGACGATTCTATTGCATGGTAGCATTTACGATTTTATTCCCGCGGCTTGACACGAAAATAAAAAAAAAAGAATTTTGATATGCAGAATTAAGAGGTTTGAGTTTATATCAGTTTTGCTTATATTTTGAATACCTATAAAACTAGACCCAAATAGCTACAATGGTTTTTTTTATTAGGGCTTTCTGCCTCTTGTAGAAAGACCTATGGTTTTGTACTGTTTTTTTATTATTAGGGCTTTCTGCATTTCGCAGAAAGACCTATTGGGTTTGTCATGTTTTTTATAGGGCTGGTTACAGAAAGTCTTATTATTCGTATCAACGAATGAAATCTAGTTATTATTACGGCTTTCCGCAACCTGCGGAAAATGTATAGGGATTGTTATATTTATTGCGGCTTTCCGCAAACCTGCAGGAAACGTATAGGGTTTGTTATGTTTATTATTAGGACTTTCTGTCTACAGGCAGAAAGTCCTATTGGGTTTGTACTGTTTTTTTTTATTATGACTTTCTGCCTACTGGTAGAAAGTCCTATTGGGTTTGTACTGTTTTTTTATTATTAGGGCTTTCTGCATTTCGCAGAAAGACCTAATGGGTTTGTTATGTTTTTTATAAGGGCTTTCTGCCTCTAGCAGAAATACCTATTGTTTTTGTACTGTTTATTATTATTATTATTATTAGGACTTTCTGCCTACAGGCAGAAAGTCCTATTGTGTTTGTACTGTTTTTATTTATTCTTATTCTTTTTTTTCTTCTTTTCTACGCCTTAATTTCTATATGTTGCAAAAGTCACAGGACCATGAAAATTTAATGGCGAACACATCATATGCTGGATGTTTGATTTCAATGATTTTCATATACCTATGACGTCATATGACGTCACACTTTACGTTGTCTACAAAAGTTTGTTCGCGGTCTACAGCAATTCTTTCTGGACCGATTTCCATCAAAGTTTCACAGAATGTGTATGTTAGCTTCTAATTGTACATCCCGGTGTCAGGTTTTCAAAATATGAAAAGGCAAAGGTTTTATCGCGAATCCAATATTCGAACCATTGACGTCAAAATTCAAATACGTATAAAATCGCTTTCAGATGAGTTAGAAAGTTGATATTTGGGCATATTATAAGTCTTTAAATGTGCTTTCCATTCTGTGAAGATTAAGGTCATTTGGCGTAATATGACGCCATAAGGTCAAAAAGAATTTCTGATATCTACACGTTGATATCTACGCATTAATTTTAATATGTTGTAAAGTTCCCAGGACCATGGAAATTTAATGGCATGTATATCAAATTATGTCCTTTTGAATGCAATGTATTTCATATTCATATGGCGTCATATAACATCAGATTTGACGTCAGGACAAAAAGGTTTTACGCGCTCTACAGCCATTATTTCTGAACCGATTTTCATCAAAATTTCACAGAATGTATATTTAACGCTCTAGTTTGGTTTCGCTGTGTCCGATTTTTTTTATTTGAAAAGGCAATGGTTCTATGGCGAATCCAAGATTCGAACTATTGACGTGAAATTTCAATAAACGTATAAAATCGCTTCCAAGTGAGTTAGGAAGCTAATATTTGGACTGAATATTAGTCTCCAAGACCACTTTCTATTCTGTGAAGTCGAACGTCATTTGACGTCATATGACGTCAGAAGGTCTTAAAGATTTTTAAAAAAGGTGATAGATTTGTCTTGGTTTTGATACCTTTAGCGACGTCAATGTCACATGGTATTGCTACAATGTAAATAAGGCATTTTCAGAAAATACCCTACTTTTACTTTTACGTTATTTTAAACATTTTGGACATGAAAATGTATTTAAGTATAACGAAGCTCTCAGGTAAGCTAGAAACTTGAAATTTGGGCAGAATATGTGTCCTGTGGATTTCTTTCAGCTCTGAGAAGACTGATGTCATATAACCTAAAATGACGTCATGAGTTAAGAATCTTTTAATTCAAAATTTACGTTTTTTTTACCCCTACGTACCTTATTTTTGGGGCGATTTGCATAAAATTTTCATTGAAAGTGCAACAGTGATCTCTTTACCATTAGTCACTTCCATTTCCGGAAAATTGCAAAGGTCAAGGTCACATGTCAATTATCGTTTTTTTTTATCGTAAATATCTCAAAAACGACAAATATTCTATAGAGTCTTTATGGGTATAATTTGTAGTGCTTCGAAAGACCTTTCATGTGATATATAGTTTTTGAAGATCGGGGTTAAATCAGATGAGTAATTGTAGAAAAACAAAAATGTTGCTACCCTAGGTACACTTAACTACTTATATCTCAGTTTGATTATATTATATACATGTATATTTATATTTTTATTGAATTCTGTTAATTTGTTAATAAGAGTTAGAATATTATTTGTGGAACAATTACCTGCCGTTCTTTTCGTGTTTAAATATTTAAGATTAACTTGATTTCATTAAAATATAGGGAGAAGACAAAACGACATAAACATATTTTCCCCGATTTTTGCCGTTTTCTCAAGATTTAACCGCCCATATCTAAAAAGTGGTTAAAGATACATACATTTATATAGCGTGTGAATTGTGGGGAATATGAAGACCGTTCTAACGGTACCTAACGTTTTAAAATTGGAAATCATATAAGGAAGTTACATGAAAAATAAGAATTCACTTATACCGTTCTTTCATGCATTTCTGCAGTTAGTCCCAATCATTTGATTGCTATTTTCGAAGAAACTATTAACTTTTGAAAATAACATAAAGAACAATATTTTTTGCGTGATGCAGTGCGGTTCTATTGGTATGCAGGTCTTAATGATCGGACCATTGATTATAAAGTTATTTGTCGAAGGGCAATAATTGACATGAACATCTTTTTGCCGATTTTTGCCGTTTTCTTGAAAAATAACCAATCACAAAACATTGTGAAAACTCTGGAGGCCATAGTTTTGGCCCAATCTTCATGAAAGCTGATCAGGGTTTTTGTCTACATGATATCTTGGATGAGCTCGAAATTGGTCATTTGGGGCCAAAACCTAGGTCACCAGGTCAAATCTTTGAAAAAACTTGTGAACACTCTAGAGGCCACAGTGTTAGCCCAATCTTCATTAGAATTGGTCAAGATGTTTGTCTACATGATATTTAGGAAGAATTCGAAATTGGGTCATGTGGGGTCAAAAATAAGGTCACCAGGTCAAATATCAATAAAACCTTGTGAACATGCTTGAGGCCACATTTTTGGCCTAATCTTTATGAAATTTTGTCAGGATGTTCGTCTATATGCTATGCAGATGAGTTTGAAATTGGGTTGTGTTGGGTCAAAAACTAGGTCACAAGGTCTAATCTTAGAAAATCTTAAATCAGTTTTGGCCAAATCTTCATGAAATTTGGTAAGGATGTTTGTCTACATGATATCTTGGGTGAGTTTGAAATCAGGTCACGTGGGGTCAAAAACTAGGTCACCAGGTCAAATCTTAGAAAAACCTTGTGAAAACTCTAGAGGCCACAGTTTCAGCCTAACCTTAATGTTACTTAGTCAGAATGTTTGTTTACATCAAATCTCGGATGAATTCTCTACTGAGCCACATGGGACCAAAAAGTAGGTCACCAGGGCAAATTTTAGAAAAATCATGTGAACACTCTAGGGGCCTATATTTTCGTACCAGTCTTCATTAAACTTGATAAGAATAATGGATGCATGAATTCCCAGTTAAGTGCAAATTCAGGTAGGATCAAAATCTAGGTCACTTAGTCAAATGTTAGAAAAACATTCTAGATGCCACATTTTTCGTCATCATGCCTAACACAGCAATCTTACCCAGGTGAGCGACACATGGCCATCTTGGCCCTCTTGTTTAAAATAAGATAAGAAACAATATTATAGCATGATGCAATGCGTTTCTAATGGTATGCAGATCTTAATGCTCGGACCATTAATTATCAAATATTTGTTGTCGAAAGGTAGTAATTGACATGATCATCTTTTTGCCGATTATTGCCCTTCTTTTGGAGGAATAACTTTCTATATCTCAAAATCCTTAACAGATATGTTTAAACATGAAGTACGTGGATGTTTGAATTCAGAAGACCTTCCTAACGGTACCTAGGTTTTTAAAATCGGACATCAGATAAGGAAGTAACATGAAAAATAAGAATTCAGCCGTTTTTCCTTGTGCTTCTGCAGTTGATCCCACATATTATTCCAAATTTTATTTCTGTTACATAAAAGGTATAATGTGACACAGTATTTTATTTTAATGCTCTGTGCCCTCTTCAATTCAGCAAGAATATTCAATTAAAATATAATAACTAAATGATTTGCAAGAAAGGAAACTTGTATATCTGTTTGACATGTAAAGAGGACTAGTGGTACTTCATTCCCTTGTAGAACACAAGTTTGAGTATTATTGTAGTCTTTTTAAAGATGGTTCTAAAAAAGCAAGCATTATGTAATCATAACAGAAAACAAAGCCACATATTCCTGTTTGAATGCATTGACTTTAAAATCTAAATTATATCATATGACGTCACAGATTTCATATGCTATTTATATAAGTTTGCACTCTACAGCCATGAATTCGGAACGGATTTTTTTCAATTTTTTGAAAATGGTGTGTCAGAATAGTTAAAGAGTATGATCAGGTTTGATATGGTTTGCAGTGCAGAAAGCCCTTTCTTTTGTTCAGAACAAAAGAAGTCTAGGTCTTATTATTCTTTTCTACGCCTTAATTTCTATATGTTGCAAGAGCCACAGGACCATGATAATTTGATGAGATACACTTCAGATGATGAAATTTTGACGTCAATAATTTTCATATGCTTATGACGTAATATAACGTCACACTTGACGTTGTCTACAAACGTTTGTTCACAGTCTACATCCATTATTGCAGGACCGATTTTCATCATAATATCACAGAATGTTTATGTTACGTTCTAGTTGTGCATCCCGTATCCGTTTTTCAAAATTCGAAAAGTTCAAAAGTTTTATGGCGAATCCAAAGTTCGAACTATTGACGTCAAGTTTCAAATACCTATAAACTCGCTTCCAGATGAATTACGGAGAATTTTTAGATATATTGTTAGTCTCCAAGTGTGTTTTACATTCTGTGAAGATGAACGTCATTTGACGTCATATTACGTCATAAGCTGAAAAATTATTTCTGACTGTTATATGTTCCAAACGTTCGAGCAACTTGAAATTTTAATGGCATATGCCTCACGTAGAATATTTTGCATTTCAATCATTTTCCTTTGCCTATGACGTTTCTTGACGTCAAACTTGACGTCGGCTTTAAAAGGTTGTACGTGGTCTACAGCCATTATTTCTGGACCGATTTTCATCAAAATTTCACAGAATGTGTATGTTACGCCCTAGTTGTGCATCCTGCTTTTTCCAAATTCGAAAGACAAAGGTTTTATGGCGAATCTAAGATTCGAACCATTGACGTAAAATTTATAACACCTAAAAATCACTTCTCGATGAGTTAGAAAGCTGATAATTGGACAGATTATAAGTCTCCAAGTGTGTTTTACATTATGTGAATAAAGATGTCATTCGACGGCATATGATGTCAAAAGGTCAAACATAATTTTTGATATATACGCGTTGATTTATATATGTTGTAGTGTTTCAAGGTCCATGAAAATAAATAAGCATATGCAGCAAATGGTGATCTTTTGAATGCAATGAATGCCATATTCATGTGATTTTAAATAACGTCAGATTTGACGTCAAGACAAAAAGTTTGTACTTGGTCTAAAGCCATTATTTCTGGACCGATTTCCATCAAAATGTCACAGAATGTGTATACCACGTTCTAGTTATATATCCAGGTGTCCGTTTTTCCAAATTCATAAAGGCAAAGGTTCTATTGCGAATCCAATATTCGAACCATTGACGTCAAGGTTCAGATACGTATTAAAATCGCTTCCAGATGAGTTAGAAATCTGATATTTATAAGTTTCTATGACTTATTTCTATTCTGTAAGGATGGACGTCATTTGACGTCATATGACGTCATACGGTCAAAAAGAATTTCTTATATCTACGCGTTCATTTCTATATATGGCAAAGATCCCAGAGGAATGAAAAAATGGTATACATTTAAGATACTGCATATTTCTTTTCATTGATTTTCTTATGACTATGAAGTCATATGTCGTCAAACTTGACGTTGTCTACAATTGTTTGTACTTTCTAGTTATGCACCCAGGTGTCCGTTTTTTCCAATTTAATAAAGACAAAAAAATCAATGGCGAATCAAATATTCGAACTATTGACGTCAAATTTCAAATACCTATAAAATCGTTTCCAGATAAGATAGAAAGCTGCTATTTGGACTGAATATTAGACTCCATGTCTGTTTTACATTCTGAGATGATGAACGTCATTTGACGTCATATGACCTCAAAAGGTGAAAAATAATTTCTGATTTCTGCGTGTTAATTTCTATTTGTTGCAAACGTCCGAGAACCATGAATAACTAACAGCATATGCTTGACATAGTTCCTTTTCATATCATAGATTTTCATTTGCCTTTGGCGTGTTTTGACATCAAACTTGACGTCGTCTAAAAAAAGTTTGTATGCGGTCTATAGCCATTATTTCTTGACTGATTTCCATCAAAATTTCACAGAATGAATACGTTACGTTTAAGTTGTGCATCCCGGTGTCCATTTCTCCAAATTCGAAATGGCAAATGTCCTATTGCGAATCCAAGATTCGAACCCTTGACGTCAAGTTTTAAATGGATATAAAATTGCTTCCCGAAGAGTAAGGAAGCTGATATTTGGAATGAATACAAGTCTCTAAGAGTCATTACCATTATGTGAAGATGAACGTCATTTGATGTCATATGACGTCATCCGGTCCAAAATTTCTTTTTTCTACGCGTTTGTTTCCATATATTGCAAAGGTCCCAGGACCATGAAAATTCAAAGGCATATACCTCAGATATTGACATTTATATTTCAATGGTTATTCTATGCCTATGACGTCATATGACGTCAAACGTTACATTGTGTATAAAAGGTTGTACGCAATCTACAGCCAGTATTTCTGGACCGATTTTCACCAAGTTTTCACTGAGTGTATATTTTACATTCTAGTTCTATGGTTCTATGGCGAATCCAAGATTCGAACAATTCACGTCAAATTTCAAACATGTAAAAAATCGCTACCAGATAAGTTAGAAAGCTGATTCTTACACTAAATATAGTCTCTAAGATTTTTTTCTATTCTGTAAGAAGGAACGTCATTTGGCGTAAAATGACGTCATGAGGTCAAAATAATTTTTTATATCCACGGGTTAATTTCTATATGTTGCAAGGATCCCAAGGGAATGAAAAATTAATGGCATATATTTAAGATACTTTATTTTTCATATCATTGATTTCTTATGTCCTTGACGTCATATAACGTCAAACATGACGTTGTCTACAAAAGGTTTTGTGCGGTCTACAGCCATTATATTTGGACCGAAGTTCATCAAAATTTCACAGAATGTGTATGTTATGTTCTCGTGTTGCATCCCAGTGTCCGTTTTTCTATATTTATAAAAGCAAATCCAATATTCGAACCATAGACGTCAAATTTCAAATGCCTATAAAATTGCTTCCAGATGAGTTAAGAAGCTGACAGAAAATAAGCCTCCAAGAGTTCTTTTTTTATTCTGTTAAGATGTACGTCATTTGACGTCATATGACGTCATAAGCTGAAAAATAATTTCTAACTTCTCCATGCTAACTTCCATATGTTGCAAACGTCCGAGCATCTTGAAAATATAATAATGTTTTTACATTCTCCTGGAACCTTTGCAACATATAGAAATTTATGCGTAGATATAAGAAATTCTTTTTGACCTTATGATGTCATATGATATCAAATGACGTTCTGTCTCCCAGAATAAAAAGTAGTTGTAAAGACTAATATTCAGTCCAAATATCAGCTTTCTAACTCACCTGGAAGCGATTTTATACGTATTTGAAATTTGACGTCAATAGTTCGAAATGTAGCCGGGTACAGGTATTTGGTGATAAATCAATAGGCAATAAGACATGAGTGTCTCGATAGCTCAGTGGTAGAGCGCAGGAACGGTAGTCCTGAGGCCCTGGGTTCGAGTCCCGGTCGAGCCATGATTTTTTCACCACCTGCTACATTTGGCGCCCAACGTAAATTACCTACTGTTTGATATGGCTACTGCTTCGGCACCTCAAGAACTTTTCACAATGTTCTTTGTCTCAAGGAATTCGGGACAAATTCTAAATTTGGAGGGGGAATATGTAGCCGGGTACAGGTATTTGGTGATAAATCAATAGGCAATAAGACATGAGTGTCTCGATAGCTCAGTGGTAGAGCGCAGGAATGGTAGTCCTGAGGCCCTGGGTTCGAGTCCCGGTCGAGCCATGATTTTTTCACCACCTGTTAGAGAAACTTGGATGCGCAATAGAACCATTGCCTTCTTGAATTTGGAAAACCGGACACCAGGATACACAACTAGAGAGCAAAATATACATTCTATGAACTTTTGATGAAAATCGATCCAGAAATAATGGCTGTTGACCGCGTAAACCTTTTTGTCATGACGTCCTGGAAACTTTACAACATATTTAAATTAACGCATAACGAAGTTCGTTTTGCCCTTATGGCGTCATATGACGTCAAATGACAAATATCTTCACAGAATGTAAAGAACGCTTAGAGAGTTATAATCTTTTCAAATATCACCTTTCTAACTCATCTCGAAGCGATTTTATACGCATTTGAAATTTGACGTCAATGGTTCAAATCTGAGATTAGCCATAAAACCTTTGCCTTTTCGATTTTGGAAAAACGGACATCGAGATGCACAACAAGAGCTTAACATACACATTCTGTGAAATTTTGATGAAAATCGGTCCAGAAATAATGGCTGTAGATCGCATACAAACATTTTAAGAGGACTTCAAGTTTGACGTCAAAATACTTCATAGGCAAATGAAAATCATTGAAATGCAAACTGTTCTATCTGAAGCATAAGCAGTTAAATTTTCAAGGTTCTCGGACGTTTTTAACATATAAAAGTTAACACGAAAAATAAGAAATTGCTTTTTACCTCATGACGTCATGTGGCGTCATATGACGTTCACCTTCTAAGAATCTAAAGACAACCTAGAGACTTATATTCTGACCAAATATCAGTTTCTAGCTCATTTGAAAGCGATTTTTATACATTTGAAATATGACGTCAATGGTTCGAAATTTGGATTTGCCATAGAATCATTGCCTTTTCGAATTTTGAAAAACGGACAACGGGATGCACAACTAGAGCCTTACATACACATTCTGTGAAATTTTGATGAAAATCGATCAAGAAATAATGGCTGTATATTGCGTACAAACTTTTTCACCTGACGTCAAACCTGACGTTATATGACGTCATATGAATATGAAATTCATTGCATCCAAAAGCTCATGATTTGAAATATACGCCATAAAAGTTTCATTATTCTAGACCAATGGCAAAACATCGAAATTAACACAAATATAAAAGGAAGAAAAAAAGAATAATTATAATAATAAGAAGAAGAATAACTATATATCGTTTGTCCCGAACAAACGATAGGGCTTTCTGCACAAATGACCTCAGTGTCATTATGTCCTTGACCTTTGACTCTATGACCTCAAAATCGTAGGTGTCACAGGCCGTGGTCAACGTCCCTACGAAGTTTCACAGACATAGGCTTATTTCTTCTCAAGTAATAAATAAAAAAGATTTTATGTTTAGTGTTACTTTGATCCTGACTTTTCACGTAATGACCTCAAAATTTTAAAAAGGATCGTGAACTGGCCATAGTCCCTAACAAGTTTCACAAACTTAGGCATATTCATTTTCAAGGAACTGAGCGGACAATGATTTTTTATATTAAATGTCACTGTAACCTTGACTTTTTATCAAATGACCTTAAATCAATAGGGGTCTTTAACTGACAATGGGCAATTTCCTTACTAAGTTTCAAAAACCTTTGCGTTTTCCTTTTCAATTTATTGTGCGAACAAGGATTTTACACTAAGTGTCAATGTGAACTTGATCTTTGACGTAATGACCCCAAAATCAATAGTGATCATCCACTATCCATGTCAACATCTAAGTATGAAGACAGCACACATATTAGTTATTGAGTGGACATTCATATCACTAACGGACTGACAGAGGACAAGTGCCTTATCATGATTAGGGCATATAATAAAACTTAGTATCGTAATAAAGCGCTTACAATATCAATTCTTTCACTTTCTTATTATTTTCACCTATCTGTAACAGCTTCTTAGGTATAGATAACTAAAGGACCACTGCAAAAGTGCATGAGTTTTTCTAGTAACTTCATTAAATGATGTCCAGTTTCAAAAACCTAGGTACCGTTAGAATGGTCTTCAAATTCCCTAAATTACACATGCTTTATATATGGATGTATCTTTAATCACTTCTAAGATATGGATCGTTATACCCTAGAAAACTGCAAAAATCGACAAAAATATGTTCATGTCGTTTTGTTTTCGCCCTAAAGCTTTATGAATCTTAAGCCAATCCTTAAAATTTAGACTCTTTAAGAATGGCAAAAGATCTTTCTTCAACTCATTTTCATACCCTATCTTACAAAAATCAATGTTTCCTTCGATATAAGCAGTTAAATGCACTTGGGTTTATTCTGCCAAAACTCAACTGATCCAACCCCGATCATCAAAAACTAAATATCATCTGGGAGGTCTTTCAAAGCTCTACAAATTATATCCATAGTGTTTTGATAGAATATTTATTCTTTTTGAGATATTAAAGGCCGAAGAAAAAAAGATAACTGAAATGGCCTTGACCTATGTGATTTTCCGGAAACGGATGTCACCGACGGAACACAAGGTTGCACATTAATTGAAAATTAACTGTTAATCGTCAAAAAATAAAGCCTGTAGGGCATAAAAATCCGATTTTTTAAAATGCAAAATTGCAGATTATGTTCTGACGTTAAATGACCCCATACGACGTCAGTTGTCATGGATTACAAAGAAGTTCTCAAGACACATATGCTGTCCAATTTTCATGCTTCTAGCTTATCAGGAGCCTTTGTTATACAAAATTATGTTTTTATGATCAAAGTTCGAATCTCGTTTTTGACATAAAATCTTGAACTTTTGGAATTTTGAAATTTCAAGGACGTATGCGAATCTACAATCCCAACTTCCGCAGGTTTGCGGAAAGCCGTAATAAAAACTAAAAAAAAAACTTTTAAAATCGATTGAATAATAAGAAAAAATTCTTGAGGATAGTATTATCTTGAAATTTTCCTGGTTTTTTTTTTTTTTTTTTTTTTTTTTTCTGAATGATAAAAAATCAAATAAGATCCATATATATGCGTTCTCAATACATATTTTTTCTCAAAAAAAAAAAATCAACCTTATTTTTGAACATAAGTATATATTTATGATAATGATGATTTACGTATTAAATCTTGCATTATTATGTATCATTATTCCATTTCTTTGCATTAACTTATATATTCAGTACCTTTGAAAAAAAGCAAACGGAAAGCCACTTCGTTTGTACTTTAAACAAACGATTTCTAGTTCTGGTTATTATTACGGCTTTCCGCAAACCTATAGGGTTTGTTATGTTATTATCATAATTATTCTTATTATTATTCTTATTCTTCCGGCCTTCTTCAAGAGCTAATTTCAATATGTTGACAATGTCCAAATAACATGAAAATTAAAAGTATGAATTTTTAAAATCAAGTGTTTTCATTTTTCAATGACGTCAAATGACGTCAGATGTGACGTAAGTTTCAAAATATTGTTCGCGCTCAATTCTGGTCCAATTTTCTTGATTTTTAACAGAAGATGTATTTTAGGATGTAGATGTGCACCTTTGCATATAAATTTCCAAATTCGAAAAGATTAAGATTTCATGGCAAAACGGAGATTCGAACTTAGGTCCTAAAAATATATATTAATGTTACAAAACCAGCGTTAGAAGCATAAAAATTTGACAGCATATCTGCCTAGAGGTCTTCTTTCTATTTCCTAAAGGATTTTTTCTTAAGTCACGTCCTTATGACGTCATAAAAGCGACTTGAAACATCTTTTTGAAAATTTTCTTTCGCTCTGGTGTCATGACTTTTGACTCGATCTTTTTGAAATTTATATGGCAGCGATTAAAAAGTTTAAATTTATAAATTCATTTATTTTTCATTTTCAATGACCTAAAATGACGTCTGATTTGACGTGAACTTCAAAAGTTTGTTCGCGCTCAAGAGCCTTCAATTCTGGTCCGATCACTTGATATTTTCACAGAAGATGTATTTTAGGATGTAGATGTGCACCTTGGCATTCAACTGTCTTAATTCGAAAAGATTAAGATCGTGATACCGAGTTCCGAACTTTGGTCCTAAAATTACATTTTAATGTTACAAAACCCTCTAATGTGTTAGAAGCATACAACTTAGGTAGGATATCGGCATAGATGTTTACAGTCTTTTTTCTGAATGATTTTCTCTTAAGTCGTCACGTGGTTATGATGTCATTAAAAAGACAAAAATATCTTTTTGAAAAATTTCTTTCACTATGGTATCATGACTTTTGACTCGATCTTTTTGAAAATTATATTGCAGCGATAAAAAAGTATATTTTTATAAATACAATTTTTTTTCTTCAATTTTGCACGTGGCTATGACGTCATCAAAAAGACAAAAAACATTTCTTTTTAAAGATTTCTCTCGCTCTGGTATCATGAATTCTGAGTCAATCTTAATTAAATCTATAGAATTGATAAGGGTTAAAAATTGAAGTGATGCATACTGCAAAAATGTTTGTTTTGTCACGTGGTTATGACGTCATGCATACTAAAGCAAGATTTATTTTTAAAATCATATGAAATCGCCAATTAGACCACTGGACTTAAAATTTTCAAAAATGTCGAAACTTATTACGTTCATTAGGTCGTTCATAAGGTCTGGAAAATTTCAAATGTTTACGTCATCAAACATGGCAGTTTTTCATGTTTGATGGAATGCCTACTTGAAAATGTGAAAACAAACCTGTTCGGATTCTCGAAGAATTTTTTTTTCTGGATTAATAAAACGTTAGCTGAAGATGTTCTTGCAAAAATGATAATTTTCTTTAGTCACTTGATTTTGACGTCGTTGAAATATAAAAATCATTCATTTCAATTTGTATTCGCGCTCCAGCGTTATGAGTATTGATGTCAATCCTAAGCATACCTTAAGGAATTAATGTTGTGTCACTTGTTTATGACAACATTAAAAGATTTAAAGATTGGACATATTAACTTTAATTTAGTAATATTGCCGTGCCTTAACCTGCGCAAAATGTCCAGAAAATTTCAAGTGATTACGTTATCAAACATAACTTATTCATGTTTTTCGTAAAAGAGCTAATTTATGAAAATCTATTAATTTGAAGAAAGAAATGAAAGCGGTCACTGGGTTGGTTGACAAGATCCGATTGTTCTTTTGCAGGAATGAGTGCCTGCGTTGAATAGTGAATTGTGATACGTTTTTGAGGAAATGGGTCGCATTTAGGATGAATTAGTATAATTATACTAGAGCCAGAAATCCTATACGGATAACTTATTGCATTTGCTATCACGGCTTTCCGCAAACCTGAGATAATGATAAATACATGTATATCTACCTATCGATTTTTTATGTTATCTGAAGGTTTAACAGGGTTTTTTTCTATATCTGTAAAAAAAAATATATATATAACCAAAAGCAAATGAATTGTTGAAAATTTCAAGACGTTTATAACGTCATTTACATAGAAAAAAGACATAATTTAATTCTTATTTAAACCTCTGCCTTTGTTTCCATCTATTTTTGCAAATGTAAAATTCAATCAATTTAATGGTTGAAAGTCATGGAATTCAAAGTATTTTTTTTCCTTTTTACAATTTCAATTATATGGAACAATTTGCAATGAATATTTGTTAAGTCATATGCTTACAAAGAAATGGATAAAAAAAAACTTTTAAAACCGATTGAATATCGTAAGAAAAAAATTCTTGAGGATAGTATTATCTTAAAATTGTCCTTTTTTGTTTTGTTTTTTAGTTTTTTGTTGTTGTTTTTTCTGCATGATAGTTAACGGTTGCGTTATCAAATGAGATCAATATTTGTGCTTTCTCAATATCTTCTTAAGAAGATGAAAATGAAACAAAAGGGCCAAGATGGCCCTTGATCGCTCACCTGAGAATGATTGCTTAAGAAATAAAGATACTAAAGTGTAAACAAAGTGAAATCTAAAGTATTGGCTTTTTATGGTGAAAAGGGCATAACTCCTAATTAACTAGTCACTATCAGTTATAATTGAACCCGATTGCGAGATTATGGGATTGTCTTAAAGTTTAAAAAATATTATTTAAAGAAATGAAGATGGTAAAGAGTAAACAAAGTGAAATCTTGCATTTTTTGTATTATAAGGGGCATAACTCCTGACCTAATTGGCCCATCTCAGTCACACTTGAACTCAATTAAGACATTATTGTCATTAACAATGTCATAACGTTTGAAGATGATTGCTCAAAAGATGACAATGCTAGAGTGTAATTAAAGTGAAATCTGGCATTTTTTTTTAAGGGGCTTAACTCCTGATCTAATTGACCGATCTCAGCCATAATCGAACTCAATTGAGGCATTATGGTCATTAACATTGCCATAAAGTTTGGAGATGTTTGCTCAAAAGATTAAGATGCTAGAGTGTAAACAAAGTGAAATCTGGCAATAAAGGTGATAGAGTGTAAACACTAAAATTGTTGACGCCGCACGACGCAGATACGGACGACGGACACTCACGGGATCACAATAGCTCACCCTGAGCTTTGCTCAGGTGAGTTAAAAAAGGAAAGATTTAAAGCTTATTTTTTAACATAATTATATATTGATGATAATGGCGATTTATTCTTGAGGATAGTAATATCGTCCTGTTGTTTTGTCTGCTTGTTAGAAAACGGTTGCGTAATGAAATAAGATCCATACTTATGCGTTCTTAATATCCTTTTAAGAAGATAAAAGTGAAAAAATAAAGCTTTTTTTGAAATAAGTATATATTTATGATAATGATGAGTTACGTATTAAATCTTCGAATATTTAGCATCATTATACCATTTGTTTGTTTTAACTTATATATTCAATACCTTTGAAATAAGCAAACGGAAAACCGCTGCCTTTGTATCTTAAACAAACTACTTCTAGTTATATTAGAGATGCCACAAAGCAATAATCGATAGACGTTTAGTTAAAGTGGTCCATGCTAGCTACTTTTCAGCTTATATCTCAGTAACGATTCAGGGTATTAAGGCACCTGAAAATCAAGGTAGATAACTCCTGACTTAATTAAACACATGTACAAAAAAACTCCCCTTTTTAATTTTGATGTTTCGGTTAAAATTTAACGTGTGGTATTATGCTTATATCCCGTTAACTTGGCATTGGATTTTTTTAAGACCTACAGGTGCATCAGACTAACAAGGCAGATAACGCTTGGAGGAAGTAATTACAAATTGTGGCCTCTTTTTTACTTAGATATCTCAGTTATTGTGTTTTAGGGGTATCGGATTATTAAGGTACATCATTAAACTAGGGGTATGTTAAAGGCAAGAATTAGAAGAATTTGTATTTGATCTTTACCATCAAGCTACGGACATCTCTTGTTCTATTTTCACGTGATAAACATGTGTTTAATGTTCCAATTGACAGGCTATTTCCGGTTTCATTTGATGTGAAGATGATGTAAGAAAATGTAAGTTCTCATTGGTCAATGTATTTAAGAGGATTGTTTTTATTGCAGCGGAAAATTCAAAACGAACATACGCCATTATAAACGGAAAAGGTTTATATCTAGAGTCATGTTTTTTTGTCTAATGTCACTGTTTATATTTTGATTCACCAATATAATCATACCTGTTAATCACTGTGAATAAAACCGAAAAAGGTCTGTCCCGGCAGTTGTCAAGATTGGAACATTAAGAGGCACGATATAATTATAAGAGAAAGCCCGCAAATTTAACCTTTAAAGATTTTTTCCAGACTTTTTAAGTTTTCCAGACTTTTAAACGCAACTTGTCCATTTACAAGGTTCATATTTGTGTAAAATCACACTTTTCCACATTTGGTCTCTAAACAGTGTCCCTCTGGGCTCTTTGCTTTTTTAATGTTACCATTATATACGATATGATTTGCTTAATACAACTGCTCCTGTGATCGAAACCATTAAACCAATTTCAACAAAACATAGGTAGAAATTGGTCGAGCTGTTAGTACGTAAAGCTTACGCATTAAGACAAGGATCGAACTAAAATAGTCGCCTTTTGACAAGCAGGTGTATACAGGAGCCGTATAAGCTCCATTAGAAAAAAATATTTTCATATTAGAAATTAATTTTGCACGCATGTTCAATTGTAGATGGTATTGCACGTTTTTGTGTGCTTATTTTTATACATTGTTCACTTTTGTTAATCTTCAATAAAACCTTAAATATAATCGTTCGAATTTTATAATATTTAAGCTAACACAAATATACTTGATACGAAAGCGATGTATCTTTCTTTAGGCAAGTGGTTAAAGAATGTTATTCGATCCCGAGTAGAGACGCATATACAGTCAGATATGAAATGTCACACGGATGCGATCATAGGAGAGTTCAATGTCTTGCTAGCTCGGTGTCAGGATAATGGGGATGAATGTGGCATTATGCATATTTCCAAAGCAGTGGTATATCCGTAAACAATTCTCCCAATATAAACTAAAATACTGTCGATGGGACGTTCAAAATTGTCGGCGTACTAGGTTTTCAATCTTATTTGTGTCATTGCAAATCATCGAACCGTTGTTTTTTTTTTAAATATTTTACCATAGTAGTGTGCGTCTGTGGGCGTAACCCATATGTTTCTAATATTTTGCCATAATTGTGCGTGCGGTGTGCGTATCCCATATGCTTGTAATATTTTGCCATAACTGTCCGTGCGTCCGTGAGCGAAACGCGCGTTGAATGCTATTCAGTTTACTTAACCGCGTAGTTCGTTGTAGTCAAAATAACAAATGATATATGATAATTCTACATTTAAAACCCGAACACAAAACCTCCTTTAAATTCAAGTATTGAAAACAAACACATAGTCTTTGCAAAAATATTTACAAATTCTGAAATGTTGTTGACAAGAAAAGAAGAAACAATATATATTTATATATAATAATTCATATGGAACCAGGGCTAGACGCATAATAAAACAGATTTGTTGGGAATCGATTTGGGTTGGGACTCGATTTGGCCCCCCCTATAGGCTATGATCAAAAGGGTGCAATCTTTAGTTTAAAATTAGCTCTTATTAAGGACACCCACAGTACATGCATAACAAAATAACAAACAGCACTGCTTTGTCCATTGATATAAGCATACTAATAATTAGCTATAGAACTTGCTGGCTTGCTTTGGTAAACTGATCAATATTAAGCACTTGTACACTGATTATACCACGGGCGTTATATGACGGGTAAAGGAGTGATCCGACGATGCAGCACTATAAAAGATATGCATACGTGCACAGCAATATTCCCTGATTCATATATAAATTGCTGTCTGAAGTAGTCTGGACCTGTTATCCACCCAAGGCCAATATTTGAAAATATGAATGAATTTGAATCCCATCTAGGGCAAACACTTAATGTCTGTATTTTTATATTTAGCCATATTATAACATTCCTTGACCTGGAACGCATGCAAAACAAAATTCTCACATTACCTCAATGATTATACTTATTAAGGTTTAGTCAGATTTCAGTCACGTAGCTTATTATTTTTTGACATTACCTTGACATTGCGTCTGGCTCGTATGATTACCCGAATGATTATACCTATACGGGTTTCACTGCTAAACAGAGGTTATTCACTCTAGTATTGTAATGTATGTAAATATTATGCATATTAATGCATGCGCACAGAAATGTTCGGGTACAGATACATGTTTTTGTCTCTTTGCGTGCTGTGTCCTTGCACGCCATAAATATGTGCATGATTTTGGATATACGTAGTTGCATAAATTATATCACAGACGAGAATCTCTATCAGTCTTGGTTGAACGTTATAGTGTAAAATGAAAATTTAAATGTTGTCTACCGGGCTTGTATAGACAACATTGCAATACATGAGTGTACAACAACGGTCATAACCAGAATTGACTGACTTGACTATTTGAGTTTACTGTCGCCTCGACAATATTTCAGTCATATAGCGACGTCCAGCTAATCTCCGGTGGAGGAAGACCCCGAATGCACGGAGGCATCCAGGTAGAACCACCGACCTACCGCAAGCCAGCTGGAACCAGAATTGCAATAATGTCGAGATTAACAATAAACTTAAAATGACTTTATTGCAAATCTGGTTAGACAGGTTGACGAAATTGCAATTAATATAGAAGAACATTCAGGTTGCAAACTATTCAGAAACGGATGACGAGACGATAGTCTGTGACCATTTGTCCAAAATAGTGACAATACAGCCTTGTTGACATGGCCAATCCCCGCCGAATGCTTGTTCGTTAGAAGATAGAGTAGAATTGCTCAATTTTAAAAGAAAATTTACTAAAGAAGACAATTTGAAGAGATTATAGATATGAAACCTATGTGAATACCTACTTATTTCCCTATTTTGTTGTAGCGGTAAATTATTCAGCCGAATAATTTGAGCTACAACTCTATACTTTTCTTTTCTCTCTCTCTCTCTCTCTCTTCGTTTATGTTTTATACACAATTCGTGTTGACATGTATGAAGTTATATCATGTCTGTGTCATTTGTATATTTAAATATACATATTTTACATTTTTCCATTTTTAACATTATTATGTTCATACAAATAATGTTTAATAAGTTTCATTTATATTTCGATAATTTTGTGTTTCTTCTAGATGAAAAATCTTTTCATAACTTCGATATCTGGCACGTGTCATGACTAATTAGTTTATTGCAATTTTAATGTCTAACATTTTTAATGGCTTTATTGATTGTACCTTTGGTCATCTAGCAGCATGATAAGTTTTGTTAATCCGCTTTGTCAGTTATATGGCTTTTCAATGACTCAGCCCACAAAGGCGTGACTGGCATATCTGTTTATTCTGGGATTCCAGTTTTAACCACCGTCATTTGCAGAAGTATTTGATATCAAATATCGTGCTTTAAATTTATACAGAATACTGTATATTATTAATTGATTGGATATATCTGTGTTGAAACATATTTATTTAACAACACAGAGATTTGTGTATTTTATACACCCTACAAAGCGTAACTACGGAAGAAAAGTTATTACGGACTACCGGATCTCTAATCTTTCCTATTAATTTTCACCGGGTTACCAATTTTGTGATATACAGGTAAAATGTTATGGACACTGTGACAAAAATTAAGCCTAAAAAAATAACAAAGGGAAATAACTAAAGAAGTATGAAGGATAGAGTTATCATTCATGTGTAATGTACACCTCCTCAATGAAATCTACCCACCTATGAAAGTTCAAGTTGATATCTCAAATACTTTTTTGAGTTATGCTCCGGACAAAAATTAAGCCTATAAAGGGCAATAGCTCAAAAATTATGAAAGGTACAGTTATCATTCTTGTGCACTGCATTCCTCTTCAATGAGATCTATCCAGTTATGAAGTGTCAAGTTGATATCTCAAATACTTAATGAGTTATGCTCCGGACAAAAATGTGGGATTTAAGTACTGACAGACAGATGGATGGACGGAGACTATTATCATATTCCCCGCCTCCTTCGGCGGGTAATAAAAAGTGCAATGACTTTGCAATTCTTGTTGGACAGTGGACGAAAATAGCATTTAGATGCAAAATTGCAATTGACCACTAGAAGTCGTTTGTTTAAGATACAAACGAAGCGGCTTTCCGTTTGCTTATTTCAAAGGTATTGAATATATAAGTTAATACAAACAAATGGAATAATACGCAAATTTAATACGCAAATCATCATAATCATAAATAAATATTTATGTTAAAACCAAGCTTAAAATCTTGCGAAAAAGCCGTGATAACAAATGCAATAAGATATCCGTATAGGTTTTCTGGCTCTAGTATAATTATACTAATTCATCGTAAATGCAACTCATTTACTCAAAGACGTATCAATTCACTATTCAACGCAGGCACTCATTCCTGCAAAAGAACAATCGGATCTTGCTCAACCAACCCAATGACCACTTTCTTTTCTTTCTTCAAATTAATAGATTTCCATGAATTAACCCTTTTACAAAGAAACAACAAATAAGTCATGTTTGATAACGTAATCACTTGAAATATTCTGGACTTTTTGCGCATGTTAGGGTACGGCAATATTACTTATCTAAAGTTAATATATCCAATCTTTTGATCTTTTTAATATATTTTGCTTACAAATCAATAATGTCATAAATAAGAGACACAACATAAATTCCTTAAGGTATGCTTAAGATTGGCATCAACACCCATTACGCTTGAGCGCGAATACATATTTAAATGAATGATTTTCATATTTCAACAACGTCAAAATCAAGTGACTAAAAAAAATATCTTTTTTGAAAGGACATGTTCAGCTAACGTTCTATTAAACAAAAGAAAAAAATATCTTTGAGAATGCGAACAGGTTTGTTTTTACATTTTCAAGCAGGCATTCCATCAAACATGAATATCTGTCAAGTAGAAAGAGGACCTCTAGGCCGATATGCAGTCCAGTTTTCATGCTTCTAACCTATTAGGTGGCCTTGTAACATTAAAATATATTTTTAGGACCTAAGTTCGAATTTTGGTTTTACCACGAAGTCTTTATATTTTCGAATTTGGAAATTTAAATGCCAAAGTGCACATCTACATTCTAAAATACATCTTCTGTGAAAATATCAAGATAATCGGACCAGAATTGAAGGCTCTAAAGCTCGAACAAACTTTTGAAGCTGATGTCAAATCTGACGTCATTTGACGTAACTGAAAATTGAATACACTTGATTTCAAAAATGTATACTTTTCTGTCAAAGCATTTTAATTTTTATTTTGCTTGGCCATTGGCAACATATATAAATCAACTCTTGAATTAGGTTGTAATAATAATAAGAACAATATTTCGTTTGCACGGCAAACGATAAGAATTTCTGCAAACCGTTTAAAACTCAATCAAACTGAAAATTATTAATACAGAATACGCAGAAAATATTAGGTATCTAGAGTGTAACCTATACATTCTTTTAAAAATTTCGAAAAATTTATCAATTTATAATGTTTCAGATTGCTTACAATCTTTTTGATCCGACGTCTATTCTGATGTCATATGGATGTGAATATAATTGCATATGAAAATTCAGCATATTTAATTATATGCCTTTTTTGTAGTTCGGGGATCATTGGGGATCACACTGAAATTATTGCACGAGAAATGAAAACATATAATAACCCCATGATGTCAAATGACGTCCGGCCTAGGAAAATCTGAAGAAAATAATATGTGTGAATTTCAGCATTTTATCTCATATGGAGTACTCAATCTGACTAAAGTAATCTCCTATATAAACGCTACGCTACATAAGATCGTAGGAAGATCGTGAACTTTAGTCAGATTGTACTAAATTTAATTTCGAGGTCATATTTTTTTAAATTTAGTTTCACCACAGAACCTCTGCCTTTTCAATATTGTGAAAACCAAAGTAAGGATGCAAAACAAAATCCTTACTTATACCTTCTGTGAATTTACTAGAAATGAATTCAAAAGCGCGTACAAACGTTTTAACTGACGTCAAATCTAGCGTCTATGATGTCTTATGATGTGCTATGAATTTGAAAATCATTGCATTCAAAAGACATGGTCTGAAATATTTGCCATACAATTTTCACTGTTCTGGGCCATTGCCAATTACATTTTCCGAAAATGTTTAAGATTATGTAAAAGTGAAAGTAGGGTTTTTTCAATTTTCCATAAATGCTAAACTTACAGTGTAGCAATACCATGTGACCAGAACTTTACTAAAGGCATCAAAACCAAGACAAAACTGCCAACTTTTGTCTCCGCTTCGACATAGAAAAGTACCCGTAAGTAGTATAGGTTAGTTCATAGTTGCCTTTAACTACAGAATATACCCAGTCAACAGAAGTTATCGGGCCAATATAGCATTGATATCGGCACCTATGTCTGCACTGTGGGTGATTAATACCCCCGCAGAATGCTTTGATACAGGGGAAGCCAGACTCCAGGCGGAGCATAGATAAGCACCTGTATACATAGTATATTATACAATCAATAAGTAAGTAAAGTCATTTTTTTAAAGTGGATAGAGGATCAGTTTTTTGCACACCGTAGGATACGGCGTTCATGCAAATTTCAACTTCATACGTCAACATGCCGATTTTATATGAATTTTTTAATAATTCTTGCTTAAATATGCATGACGTCATAATCACGTGACATATTGAGTGCAATGAGAACAATATTGTATTCTTTTTTTAATAAGGTCAATTCACATAGTATAAATAGCATTGAGGAGCTGGCTGACCCCTTCAGTTTTCTCACCGGCATGACCCTACATTAGTTGATACAAGTAAGTTCTTACTTAAAAAAGATGTACTGACCTTGATCATATGTACTTTTTCTCACCTTTATATTCAATCATTTTTTTTATTCTGAACAGTCAATCATTTTTTATTCTGAACAGTTTTAAAACATGTACTCTCTCTCTCTCTCTCTCTCTCTCTCTCTCTTTATATATGTACAAATGTATTGTGTTTCTAATCACTGAAAACCACAACCGCATATTTTGAGGAACTGTGATGAAACCGTTATGCATGACTAAGACATGGTTACATGTGAGGTTAATACATTTTATTCCAAATTTTATTAATTACCAACAAGATTAAACAAAATAACAACTGACACTCCCGAAGCTCTAGTTTACCATTTGAGACAATTTTAAGCTAACCATAAAGCATGTTCGATTGTTAAATAAAAGTGATCAAAACCTTGTGAATACACCAAGGAAGTTTGATTTAAAAAGTTAATCACAGGGTTCGCAGAATATTCGGTGAATTTCAATATTATCTTAGCTTATATTAAACTCATTTCAGCTGAATAATTATGGTTGTACATATACTCAAAGGAAAGAGAAACGCTGGGTAACTAGAATCTGTAGTAGCCAGACTCAAATTTTTACCTCATTCTAAAGCATTTATTTTGTTTGAAAAAAAATCTTTATCAAAATAATTTAAACTGCAATACCGGCGAATATTTCCTATTTAAAACTGACACAAAAGTTTACCCTGCGTTTCTTTTTCCTTTGAGTATATATTTACAATAATGCTTACCTTTGACTTTGATAGCGTTGTAGAAATGTAATAAAGTTTGACCGTCTATGGCTGTCCTCTGTCCCGTTTCTATGAACGACCAAAGCAGTGATCAAATGCGCATGCCCACCTGTTGGAAACGTCACGTGGTATTTAATGATATAACTTAACTCAGTTGGAAAACCTCTTTGCTATATTATATATATTATTACATATTAATGCATGCGCACAGAAATGCTCGGGTACAGATACATGTTTTTGTCACTTTGCGTGCTGTGTCCTTGCACGCCATAAATATGTGCATGATTTTGGATATACGTAGTTGCATAAATTATATCACAGACGAGAATCTCTATCAGTCTTGGTTGAACGTTATGTAGTGGGTGTTAATTACAAGAACACCAGTTGAGGTTCAATATGAATATATTTGTCGTGGTTCAAAGAAAAACATGCAACATACAAAATACGTTAAATAAGTTGAACACTTTTTCGAGTAATTACACATGTAATCACTAACGTTTACTCACAGGATAAAATATTAAGATTTACATTGTATTTCTGATAAAATCTTCTTAAATAAAAATAATAAATATACTAATATTGTTTTAGTAACAATTCTACAACTCACCAGGCACGTCGAATAATATAACATGAAAATGTAAATGTTGCTCAAAGGTAAGAGCGACGATGGATGTTAAACCAATGACATCGAAAATCGAAGTGCCTGGAGTTATAACATTGGTGGTGAAATTAAGAGCAATGCGCGGGAAAGGAGCACGGGGGACGGGCCAACCAATAGCAAACTTGCATCATACTCGCATCATAACAACCTTACATAACTCTTAATTAGGGTATACCTCACTCGGACTCTCTCGGACATACTCTCTCATTCTCTTGGACAATTACAGAACGTACACGTGACATTACAAACAGGAAGTAGATAGACGATCACAATAACAGAACAATGTACATGAGACATAAACAAATGAGAACATGAGGCAAACCATTAAAATCACACTCTGCTACATTAAAGTTTAAAATGAAAATTTAAATGTCGTCTACCGGACTCGTATAGACAACATTGCAAAACATGAGTGTACAACAACGGTCATAACCAGAATTGACTGACTTGACTATTTGAGTTTACCGTCGCTTCGACAATATTTCAGTCATATAGCGACGTCCAGCTAATCTCCGGTGGAGGAAGACCCCGAATGCACGGAGGCATCCAGGTAGAACCACCGACCTACCGCAAGCCAGCTGGAACCAGAATTGCAATAATGTCGAGATTAACAATAAACTTAAAATGACTTTATTGCAAATCTGGTTAGACAGGTTGACGAAATTGCAATTAATATAGAAGAACATTCAGGTTGCAAACTATTCAGAAACGGATGACGAGACGATAGTCTGTGACCATTTGTCCAAAATAGTGACAATACAGCCTTGTTGACATGGCCATCCCCCGCCGAATGCATGCTCGTTAGAAGATAGAGTAGAATTGCTCAATTTTAAAAGAAAATTTACTAAAGAAGACTATGTTTGAAGAGATTATAGATATGAAAACCATGTGAATACTTACTTATTCCCCTATTTTGTTGTAGCGGTAAATTATTCAGCCGAATAATTTGCGCTACAACTCTATACTTTTCTTCTCTCTCTCTCTCTCTCTCTCTCTCTCTCTCTCTCTTCGTTTATGTTTTATACACAATTCGTGTTGACATGTATGAAGTTATGTCATGTCAGTGTCATTTGTATATTTAAATATACATATTTTACATATTTCCATTTTTAACATTATTATGTTCATACAAATAATGTTTATTAAGTTTCATATGTTTCGATAATTTTGTGTTTCTTGAATAAGTATAGTATCTAGATGTAAAATCTTTTCATAACTTCGATATCTGACACGTGTCATGACTAATTAGTTTGACATTTTTAATGGCTTTATTGATTGTACCTTTGGTCATCTAGCAGCATGATAAGTTTTGTTAATCCGCTTTGTCAGTTACATGGCTTTTCAATGACTCAGCCCAAATAGGCGTGACTGGCATATCTGTTTATTCTGGGATTCCAGTTTTAACCACCGTCATTTGCAGAAGTATTTGATGTCAAATATCGTGCTTTAAATTTATACAGAATATTGTATATTACTAATTGATTGGATATATCTGTGTTGAAACATATTTATTTAACAACACAGAGATTTGTGTATTTTATACACCCTACAAAGCGTAACTACGGAAGAAAAGTTATTACGGACTACCGGATCTCTAATCTTTCCTATTTATTTTAACGGGTTACCAATTTTGTGATATACAGGTAAAATGTTATGGACACTGTGACAAAAATTAAGCCTCAAAAAATAACAAAGGGAAATAACTAAAAAAGTATGAAGGATAGAGTTATCATTCATGTGTAATGTACTCCTCCTCAATTAAATCTACCCACCTATGAAAGTTCAAGTTGATATCTCAAATACTTTTTTGAGTTATGCTCCGGACAAAAATTAAGCCTATAAAGGGCAATAGCTCAAAAATTATGAAAGGTACAGTTATCATTCTTGTGCACTGCATTCCTCTTCAATGAGATCTATCCAGTTATGAAGTGTCAAGTTGATATCTCAAATACTTAATGAGTTATGCTCCGGACAAAAATGTGGGATTAAAGTACGGACAGACAGACGCATGGACGGAGACTATTACCATATTCCCCGCCTCCTTCGGCGGGTAATAAAAAGTGCAATGACTTTGCAATTCTTGTTGGACAGTGGACGAAAATAGCATTTAGATGCAGAATTGCAATTGACCACTAGAAGTCGTTTGTTTAAGATACAAACGAAGCGGCTTTCCGTTTGCTTATTTCAAAGGTATTGAATATATAAGTTAATACAAAAAAATGGAATAATGATGCATAATAATGTAAGATTTAATACGCAAATCATCATAATCATAAATAAATATTTATGTTAAAAACAAGCTTAAAATCTTGCGAAAAAGCCGTGATAACAAATGCAATAAGATATCCGTATAGGTTTTCTGGCTCTAGTATAATTATACTAATTCATCGTAAATGCAACTCATTTACTCAAAGACGTATCAATTCACTATTCAACGCAGGCACTCATTCCTGCAAAAGAACAATCGGATCTTGCTCAACCAACCCAATGACCACTTTCTTTTCTTTCTTCAAATTAATAGATTTCCATGAATTAACCCTTTTACAAAAAAAAAAAACAAATAAGTCATGTTTGATAACGTAATCACTTGAAATATTCTGGACTTTTTGCGCATGTTAGGGTACGGCAATATTACTTATCTGAAGTTAATATATCCAATCTTTTGATCTTTTTAATATATTTTGCTTACAAATCAATAATGTCATAAACAAGAGACACAACATAAATTCCTTAAGGTATGCTTAAGATTGGCATCAACACCCATTACGCTGGAGCGCGAATACATATTTAAATGAATGATTTTTATATTTCAACAACGTCAAAATCAAGTGACTAAAAAAAATATCTTTTTTGAAAGGACATGTTCAGCTAACGTTCTATTAAACAAGAGAAAAAAATATCTTTGAGAATGCGAACAGGTTTGTTTTCACATTTTCAAGCAGGCATTCCATCAAACATGAATATCTGTCAAGTAGAAAGAGGACCTCTAGGCCGATATGCAGTCCAGTTTTCATGCTTCTAACCTATTAGGTGGCCTTGTAACATTAAAATATATTTTTAGGACCTAAGTTCGAATTTTGGTTTTACCACGAAGTCTTTATATTTTCGAATTTGGAAATTTAAATGCCAAAGTGCACATCTACATTCTAAAATACATCTTCTGTGAAAATATCAAGATAATCGGACCAGAATTGAAGGCTCTAGAGCTCGAACAAACTTTTGAAGCTGATGTCAAATCTGACGTCATTTGACGTAACTGAAAATTGAATACACTTGATTTCAAAAATGTATACTTTTCTGTCAAAGCATTTTAATTTTTATTTTGCTTGGCCATTGGCAACATATATAAATCAACTCTTGAATTAGGTTGTAATAATAATAAGAACAATATTTCGTTTGCACGGCAAACGATAAGAATTTCTGCAAACCGTTTAAAACTCAATCAAACTGAAAATTATTAATACAGAATACGCAGAAAATATTAGGTATCTAGAGTGTAACCTATACATTCTTTTAAAAATTTCGAAAAATTTATCAATTTATAATGTTTCAGATTGCTTACAATCTTTTTGATCCGACGTCTATTCTGATGTCATATGGATGTGAATATAATTGCATATGAAAATTCAGCATATTTAATTATATGCCATACATTTTTTGTAGTTCTGGATCATTGGGATCACACTGAATTTATTGCACGAGAAATGAAAACATATAATAACCCCATGATGTCAAATGACGTCCGGCCTAGGAAAATCTGAAGAAAATAATATGTGTGAATTTCAGCATTTTATCTCATATGGAGTACTCAATCTGACTAAAGTAATCTCCTATATAAACGCTACGCTACATAAGATCGTAGGAAGATCGTGAACTTTAGTCAGATTGTACTAAATTTAATTTCGAGGTCATATTTTTTTAAATTTAGTTTCACCACAGAACCTCTGTCTTTTCAATATTGTGAAAACCAAAGTAAGGATGCAAAACAAAATCCTTACTTATACCTTCTGTGAATTTACTAGAAAATGAATTCAAAAGCGCGTACAAACGTTTTAACTGACATCAAATCTAGCGTCTATGATGTCTTATGATGTGCTATGAATTTGAAAATCATTGCATTCAAAAGACATGGTCTGAAATATTTGCCATACAATTTTCACTGTTCTGGGCCATTGCCAATTACATTTTCCGAAAATGTTTAAAATTATGTAAAAGTGAAAGAAGGGTTTTTTCTATTTTCCATAAATGCTAAACTTACAGTGTAGCAATACCATGTGACCAGAACTTTACTAAAGGCATCAAAACCAAGACAAACTGCCAACTTTTGTCTCCGCTTCGACATAGAAAAGTACCCGTAAGTAGTATAGGTTAGTTCATAGTTGCCTTTAACTACAGAATATACCCAGTCAACAGAAGTTATCGGGCCAATATAGCATTGATATCGGCACCATTATCTGCACTGTGGGTGATTAATACCCCCGCAAAATGCTTTGATACAGGGGAAGCCAGACTCCAGGCGGAGCATAGATAAGCACCTGTATACATAGTATATTATACAATCAATAAGTAAGTAAAGTCATTTTTTAAAGTGGATAGAGAATCAGTTTTTTTGCACACCGTAGGATACGGCGTTCATGCAAATTTCAACTTCATACGTCAACATGCCGATTTTATATGAATTTTTTAATAATTCTTGCTTAAATATGCATGACGTCATAATCACGTGACATATTGAGTGCAATGAGAACAATATTGTATTCTTTTTTTAATAAGGTCAATTCACATAGTATAAATAGCATTGAGGAGCTGGCTGACCCCTTCAGTTTTCTCACCGGCATGACCCTACATTAGTTGATACAAGTAAGTTCTTACTTAAAAAAGATGTACTGACCTTGATCATATGTACTTTTTCTCACCTTTATATTCAATCATTTTTTTTTATTCTGAACAGTCAATCATTTTTTATTCTGAACAGTTTTAAAACATGTACTCTCTCTCTCTCTCTCTTTATATATGTACAAATGTATTGTGTTTCTAATCACTGAAAATCACAACCGCATATTTTGTGGAACTGTGATAAAACCGTTATGCACGACAAAGACATGGTTACATGTGAGGTTAATACATTTTATTCCAAATTTTATTAATTACCAACAAGATTAAACAAAATAACAACTGACACTCCCGAAGCTCTAGTTTACCATTTGAGACAATTTTAAGCTAACCATAAAGCTTGTTCGATTGTTAAATAAAAGTGATCAAAACCTTGTGAATACACCAAGGAAGTTTGATTTAAAAAGTTAATCACAGGGTTCGCAGAATATTCGGTGAATTTCAATATTATCTTAGCTTATATTGAACTCGTTTCAGCTGAATAATTATGGTTGTACATATACTCAAAGGAAAGAGAAACGCTGGGTAACTAGAATCTGTAGTAGCCAGACTCAAATTTTTACCTCATTCTAAAGCATTCATTTTGTTTGAAAAAAAAATCTTTATCAAAATAATTTAAACTGCAATACCGGCGAATATTTCCTATTTAAAACTGACACAAAAGTTTACCCTGCGTTTCTTTTTCCTTTGAGTATATATTTACAATAATGCTTACCTTTGACTTTGATAGCGTAGTAGAAATGTAATAAAGTTTGACCGTCTATGGCTGTCCTCTGTCCCGTTTCTATGAACGACCAAAGCAATGATCAAATGCGCATGCCCACCTGTTGGAAACGTCACGTGGTATTTAATGATATAACTTAACTCAGTCGGAACACCTCTTTGATACATACTTCAATATGACAGAATTAACCGAGGTAATACATATGATTCGTGGTATAACAAGTTTCCGTGGGGGGTTATCTTTAAACCATTTGCGCGCGTGAGAACTCAAAAGGACGGGCTGTTCTCAATGTCCCAAACAATCAAAACAAATTTCAGATATGCTTTTATATTCAAATCATCACGTGACTGTCTCTGTGATTTCCAGGTAATGTTTAAGATACCGGTCCAATTAATAAAACAAGAGGGCTATGATAACCCTGAATCGCTCACCTGATTATAAATGAGCAGCATATTTTGGATGTTTCATATGACCTACTTTTTGACCCCACATGACCCAACTTCGAACTTGTCCAAGATATTATGAAACAGACATTCCGACCAAGTTTCATGAAGATTTGGCCAAAAATGTGTCCTCTAGAGTGTTAACAAGGTTTTTCTAAGATTTGACCTCGTGACCTACTTTTTGACCCCACATGACCCAACATCGAACTTGTCCAAGATTTTATGAAAACAAACATTCTGACCAAGTTTCATGAAGATTGGGTCAAAAATGTGGCCTCTAGAGTGTTAACAATGTTATTCTAAGATTTGACCGCGTGACTTACTTTTCGACCCCACATGTCCCAAATTCGAACTTGTCCAAGATTTTATAAAGACAAACATTCTGAGCAAGTTTCATGAAGATTGGCCTTATAATATGGCATCTAGAGTGTTAACAAGCCAAATTGTTGACGACGGACGACGGACGCCGGACGAAGGGCAATCACAAAAGCTCACATTGAACACGTTGTGCTCAGGTGAGCTAAAAAAGAACAACCTTAAACTCCTATTTGAATAGCTATTTGTCTGAATATTCAAATTAACATGTTTTCAAACAAAAATCTATTTCCTTAAAATAGTTTTTTAACACAAACTGCAAAATAGTATTTTACGCAGACAGCAAAATAAACGTCTCTATGTGCCAGATTAATAAGTCACATGATGGCTTAATATAAATAAAAATATGGCGGATATTCTTCATGAGGTTTACATGATTGGAAATTAGCTTAATATGCAGAAAGCTTTTTTAGTGATGAATATGTGTAAAATGTTTCAGTTACCGATATATGTCCTCAGTTGAAAATGTGATTAAGTTTAAATGGAAAAATGATCGCTGATCGAGGTTGGTGTAAGATCAGAATTTTACCCGAATATAGTTGCAAACTTTTTTTTGCGTTAGTGGACAATCATATAAGTTAACTATTTTACAATAAAAACAGATTTATATGAATAATAAATATTTTTAGATAAATTTTTTCTCGAAAAATTAAGATATAGAGGGCTCTCATGACGTTACTCTTAAACTAGATAGTCTAAATAAACGCACAAAATATATATGGGGTGGCGAATTAAGGTTTTATATGGTTTATTTACAGTATGCGGTCAAACTTCACTAATATTCTGAAAATATCAAAATTTCAAAAACATGACTTCTTAGGTTTTTTGTCACTCCTGGCTTTACTTTTTGTTCAATCTTCATCATTTCTTTCACTGGTTAAGTAGTTAATTGATTCAAAGAGCCTCACAATTTAAATTTGAAAAAAATGCAAAGGTCAAAGTCACAATAATAACTATTATTATTTATTGGTGTTTTTTTTTCTTCGACAAAAAATATCTCCTTAACTAAAATATTTTATCTAGCGTATATCGACAAAAGTGTAAGTTCTTGAAGAGCTCTTTCCAATGATATTAAGTTTTTGAAGATCGGGTTTGATTTGGTCATTTTACGGCAGTCCAAAGATTGATCCTTTTTTAACAATTGTAAATCATTTTGCCGCTAGGGGGCGCTTTGCCTGAAATAACTCTTTTGCTTATAACTCAAAAAGATGAAGTATAATTCAAATGCAGTTTTCAGCATTCTATTCCTTGTTGACAGCACAACAGAATATGATGGAATTCAAAGTTTCGGGTGTGGGAAAAATATTTGCGCTTAAAGAGATTGGATGTTCGAACCTTACAAAAAAAAAAACTGTGCAAATGAATGTAGGTCTACGTAAAATCTGCCCAATTTTGTTTGAGACTGTTTCCTGCACATGATTTGCAAAGCATATACGTACAAAATTTATACGCGAATTTAGTGTATGTATGGTTTGTCCACAGTATGCAGTCAAACTTCACTATTATTTAGTAAGAAATAAATCAAAAATTTCAAAAAACTTGACTTTTTAAGTTGTTTGAAGCTCCTTACTTCATTTTTTGTTCAATCTCCACCATTTTTTTCACAGGTAATGTATGTTTATGAATAAAAGAGCCTCACAATTTAAAAAGGTAAAAAATGCAATGGACAAGGTCATATTGCTAACAGGCTAAAATTTCCTGTCTGTGAAGTAATAAATGTTAACATGTAGAAAGCCAAAATTCGAATCCTTTTTACTTTTCTCAAAGAAAAGTTTCGTCTACCCGGGACGGGGGTGACAGACAAGCCACGTGACCAGTTTAATGCGATTAGCGATTAATTGCGCAATGTGTGAATTACAGACACGCTAAACATGCCATGATACCCTGGCGTTTTTATAACACTAATCTATGACAGATAGACAAAGAATGTATCACGTGGCTGAGAAGAAATGTCGAAAGAGAGAAAGTATGAATAAAGAAATGTTTAATTATTGCATCGTATAAAATATCAATATTCCTTTCCGAATTTAATTATAGAAGAACAAATAATTGTAACAGTTTAAAAGTACAAAGCTACTGGTAAAATATGAAAAATATTTTACCGGTGTAGCATATCCTACCGCCCCGGGAAAAATAATCGCGTCCTCGCGACTCTATAAAACATATACGGTCTTAAATAAACATAAAATTGCACAATAAGAATATAATTAAATTTTTGCTTAGTATTACGTGGAAATGTTTTATAAAAGCAATGAAAAGTACATGCACATTATGTCAAAAAGGAAAGAAAATTTGCACAAGTTATTGATGAATGATAAGATTATTTTGAATAGTAATTATAAGCAATATAAAAAGATATTTCAATTTACAAATGTTCTGTAGCAGGAAGAAATTCTGTGTCCATGGTCACTGTCATTCGTTTGTTAAAATGATTGGTGGTAACGATATTGCTGCTGGTGATTGTAGGGGTCCTGTTGTTGTTGATGATGATGATGGTGATTCTGCTGGTGTTGGTGATTATGGTAGGGTTGTTGTAGCTGAAGAAGTTGTGGGGTAGATGTGTTCCGGAGTTGTTCCTCCTGCTGTCCAACTGTCTGCTTCAATTCGCCGATGACTTCAAGAAGATGCTTTTTAGCTCTCTCGAAAGCTTGTTCACGCTCCTGACCTATAACAAGTATTTCATATTTAATTTGTTGACATATTTAATTTGTTGAAGATTTGCGATTTGTTTTTCTTGTTGTTGAATTTGAGACGTGAGATTTATTTGCGAACATTTATGTCCTTCATTTTCTAATTCTATGCCATTAATTTTTTTAAGAAGATATACACAATATGGATACAGATCACCATCCTCAATAATTTTTCGAAGATCGTTTTGAAGTATATGGTCAACAAAATACTGATCGTACTCATTGTCCGTTTGAGTAACGACCTCGATACCGGCGGACACAGTGGGTGGTGTTAGAGTTTGAACGGTGTCTATGTTTTTCATGTCGAAGTGCGTTTGGCACTCCGCTTCCGTTGTGGACTTTGGTGAAACTGGGGAATTAGTAGTCTTTGTCGCTGTCACATCAATTGATCCGTTAGTCTGCAAATCGCCTATTTCTGTATTTGAGATGCAGTAGTAGGCCATATTTTCGGCCGTTTTCCGTCGCACAAACTCTGTCATTCGCCTTTTATCACGTGCTGCTTTTCTGGCCTGGTTGAATGAAGAAGAATAATAATTTGACCTTTTCGGTCTATAAAAGCTGCTCCTTTGGCAAACAAAATAGTCAATATTAGCACAAGGAATATATCCAGGCACTAAAACAGAATCACGGTGATGCCGATGATGACGTTGGCGGGGAAATCTTTGATGTTTCGGAGGTCCATAGCAGAGTCGGAGGTCCATCTGCTGGGTGGGGTTGTAACACTCGCTTGGCAGCATGAGAGGTGGGGGTCGTTGTAATTTAAAATATATAAATTACAAACCGGTTCTCGACCAATTGCTAACAGCTTAGATTTCGTATCTGTGAAGTAATAGATGTTAGTATGTAGATTTAATTGTCCGACTGTCCGATTGAGCCCCGGTATCTGGTTAATAATGTTGAGGAGTTTAAGGGAGCTCTCACACAATGATGATTAAGTCCTTTTGTGATTAATGAGATTTTATTTTCTTCTTTTCTTTTCTTTCTGTGGCAATCCACAAATACAAATAACAACAACAATATAGTCCGTGAAAACACAGAAGTATATAATAATAATAATGATGGTTATCCAAATAAATGTCCGTGAAATCACAGTAAAAATCAATATCAAATATCAGTTAATAAGTTACGTTAATAACTTTCGTTAGGAAATCCTAAACAGAGGTCCTTCCTCTTTGAAAGCCAAAATTCTTCCTTTTTACTTTTCTCAAAGAAAAGTTTCGTCTACCCGGGACGGGGGTGACAGACAAGCCACGTGACCAGTTTAATGCGATTAGCGATTAATTGCGCAATGTGTGAATTACAGACACGCTAAACATGCCATGATACCCTGGCGTTTTTATAACACTAATCTATGACAGATAGACAAAGAATGTATCACGTGGCTGAGACGAAATGTCGAAAGAGAGAAAGTATGAATAAAGAAATGCTTAATTATTGCATCATATAAAATATCAATATTCCTTTCCGAATTTAATTATAGAAGAACAAATAATTGTAACAGTTTAAAAGTACAAAGCTACTGGTAAAATATGAAAAATATTTTACCGGTGTAGCAATATTACTTTTATTTTTTTCTCGGCCCAAAAAACTCCAAAACTAAAAAAAAAATATTGAGAGTATATAGACAAAAAGTTTTTGGAGAGCTTTTTCCTGTGATATTTAGTTTTTGAAGATCGGGCTTGATTTGGTCATTTTATGGCAGTCCAAAGTTTGATCCTTTTTTGAACAATTGTAAACCAGTTTTTATGCTTCAAATGTGACATTTAAGAAAAAGAATGTTCTACCATTATATATTGTATACCTAATTGAACTATTTCCTGCATTTCTAAGTATTTCTAAGTACCTTATGGTAAAAGTTCAAGATTTTTTTTTCTCATTTTGCCGCTTGGGGGAGCTTTGCTTGAAATTACTTTTTTTGCTTATAACTCAAAAAGTTGAAGTCTGATTCAAGTGCGGTTTTCAGTATTCTGTTCTTTGTTGACAGCACAACAGAATATGATGGAATTCAAAGTATCGGGCAACAATTGTAAATCAGTATTATGCTTCAAAAGTGACATTTATGAAAAAAGAATGTTCTACCAGTATATATTGTATACCTAATTGAATTATTTGCTGCAACAACAACATCTGCCATGCATCATCTTAAATCTTACACACAATATGTGCTGTTATGAAGGATGTTTACAAACTTCATTGCAAATGTTGTTTACAGATATTGTCTCTTTATGTCCACCATACTTGTGACAGCCACAGTTTGAGTTTACTAACGATAACTGAAAGCGCCATTTTGGAAATAATATTTTTGACTGTTTTTGGAATTGTTCAGTTATTATTTTTAAATTTGTTTTCAAATACCATCGACAACTTATTACATTTGAGTGGAATACCCGTACACTGATGCATTCGGGAATATATTTAATCTAAAGGTGAGGATTGTATTCTCGTCTTCTTATGGTGGTGAGAACTGGATACTATAGGATAGTCCAGTAGCACTATTAGAAGAGACTACTAGAGGCAGTAATAAACCCATGCCAAGTCAAGACAGAAGAACCTGCGCTCGCTTCGAGGCTTTGCCTTTTACATATTACGATTAATGTTTTATCTTTTGTTTGTCTCAAACACCTAAAAAACTTAAACTATTTTATGTAGAGAATATGAACAAAGGTGTCAGTGCTAGAAGAACTCTTCCCAATCATGATTACTTTTTGAAGACTCGATATGATTTGGTTATTTTTCGGCACTTCAAATTTTGTTCTTTTGTTGATCAATTGTAAATCAGATTTTATGCTTCAAACATGATATTTAATTATTCGAACCATGAAACTTGTATACTAAATGGAACTGTTTGTTGCATTACTATGCACCAAAGGCTGTTGTTTCTGCGAAAACCGGTGCTGTCGCGCCAGCGACTATATTTAGGTTTTCGCCCCTGCCGAAGGGCGAAAACCTATTGTTCACGCAGTAACATGTATCTGAACCTGTGCCTAACGTCGAGAAACTTCAATTTTGTTTCGAAGTTTGCCACTAGGGGGTGGGGGCAATTCGCTTGAAATCACTCTTTTGCTTATAGCTAAAAAAATTGAAGTCTGATTCGAATGCGGTTTTTCGCATTCTGTTCCTTGGTGACAGCTTAATAAAATGTGATGGTATTGTAGTATCTGGTACCAGAAAATCAATGTGCTAAGAGAGGCTGAATGTTTGAACCTTGCAAAAAACTGTACGAATGAGGGTATGCCAATTTTTTATTCGAGATATGATAGAAAAATTATGTTTGCTGCATATGATTTGCATGCCATATATGAACAGAATATTTAGGGTGGCGACTTCAGGAAATGATTGGTTTGTCTTCTGGAAGCGGTCAAACTTCACCAAATTTGGAGAAATCAATGTCTAAAAAATGTAATGTTTTCTGTTGTTTTTGAGGCTTGTATTTTTATTCTGTTCTCGATTCTCATGAATTTTTCACTGATTGTGTAGTTCAATGTAACAAAGGATCCCATACTTACTAATTTTGAAATATTGCAAAGGTCAAGATCATTTCACGACTATTGTTTTTTTTCTTCGTCCCTGAAAAGCTCCAATAGATAGATTAGGCACAAAACTTTTAATTCATAAAGAGCTCTTTCAAACGATATTAAGTTTTAGAAGATCGGGCTTGATTTGGTTATTTACAGCTCTGTTGATCAATCGCAAATCAGTTTTTATGTCTAAATTGTGATATTTGTTGAAACCATGTAACAGTGAAAAGTTTAACCTTTTCAACAAAAAAAAAAAGGTTATTTCAAAATAGTTTTAAATGTATTATCTCTCATGATCAAAATAGGTTTTCATAGCTCAGTATCAATTAAAGCTTTTACGTACACAGTCACTGCTTGGTGTAGTTTGTACAACCAGGCAATCTTATATAACAGGGATACTACATACACAGCAAGGTGGTGTTGTGTTATTTAGCTCATTTTTTCATGATATAATACTCATTTACCATGTGAATATGAGTTTGTTATTAATTCCAGGCATAGTATTTGGTTTAAAACCATATTAATCAAAGAATTAATTCGCGAGTTTCTATTATTTGGGCCTTTAATTTA
>CM037782.1:54872277-54922277 GCA_021229015.1 Solen grandis | reverse complement strand
TGAATCAAATGAAGGCATTTTGCCGAGCTAAACAATGGTTTGGAAATCTGTATGCGGGTTTTATTAAATCCTATGATCAAGTAATCATATGCATTCTTTGTGATACTTTTACTCGTAAAACATCGGGGAAATGTAGAAAGTTTCATATTTCCTTAAAATAATGGACATGTTCTTTTTCAGTGGTAAAGAAGTGATTTTTCTTTTAGATATCATCGTGACCGGTGCAGGTGTAATTATTCCGTCATTCTATTAATGTAAAATTATGATACCGGTATTTCTATTATGAAGCAAAACATAGTTAAACAATAAATCAAATTTAATATAGGTTGCATAATTCTGTATGTAAAGCGTTTACCTAAATTGATTGGTATGGTTTGTACTACACACACAGCGCAATGTGTGTTATTTAGTTCATTTCTTTCATGATATAATACTCATTTACCATATTAATCAATAAACTAATGAGCAAGATTCTATGATTTGGGCTTTTAATCAGTGGATTAAATGAAGTTTTTTGCCGAAAATACCGATGGTTTATGTAGCCGGGTACAGGTATTTGGTGATAAATCAATAGGCAAGAAGAATTGTGGCTTGGTAGCTCAGTTGGTATAGTATGTTTTCCTGAGGCCCTGGGTTCGAGTCCCGGTCAAGCCATTGTTTTTTCACTACCTGTTACAGAAGCGAAAAATTAAAATGTGACAATTGAATACTAGACTCTAGATAGTTGTGTATTACCAATATTCATTCTTTTTATTTGCTGTACTACAAAAGTTGTTACTGTACACAATGAAAAAAAATGTCATATGACAATTGTATTAGATATCCTTTCTACGTCATTGTTGTGGTCCTGAAAAGGACCGTTTCTAAGTAGTGTCTAGCACTCACTTAAATACAAATATCGCCAGTAATGTCTGCTGGATTCAGGATACACCAAGTAAACCCCTGAAAATCGGGGTACAAACGTACAGTGTGTAAACTTGGGTACAAGTTGACACACTGTCCTTTTCCTTCCTTTTTCTTCTTTTCCTTCTGTATCGCTTTCTTTACACACCGGAATAACTTACGAAGAAATTACATTGTAAGAATTAATACATACACTGCTCTGAGAAACATATATAGTAAAAAAAAAGTAGTTCGCGTCATTTTCATTGGAACATTCTCTGATTAATGTTCAAACACTCGATAGTAAGTAGGTCAATGGGGTGCCATAAATAAACACTTACTCTCTACTTCATTATTATGTTCATGAGTGAAACATGAATTCGTACACACGTATGTCCACCCCAGACTTGCAAAAAGTGTTCCTCGTCAGTTCAAGCATTGAAGAACTGGAGAGCGACCCAGACACCTATCACGACCAAGTTAAAGTGCATGATAAATAGTTTTCTCTTGTGGAAAGGGTACCTGCCAGCTACCTTTGTTGATCTTACGTCTACCCTACTGCAACATAAAGGATGGGACAGCCTGAACTTCACAGGTGACTGTGATCTAATCCGTTGTCAGTTGCATCTTCTTGCAGGACGGATGAGAACTATGTGAAGGGGTGGAGCTGCACAATTTGTAGTTTTCAGGGCCAACCGATATGTTCGAAAGAGAATGTACCTCAGTTATCAAACCATTTTTTCTACCTTTTTTAGCTCACCTGAGCACAATGTGCTCAAGATGAGCTTTTGTGACCACACAGCGGCCATCGTCGTCCGTCGTGCGTCATTAACAATTTGCTTTCAATGACATTTCTTATGCGGTTTGCTGGACAGAATTTGATTAAGCTTGTGTGAACCTTCACAAAAATTGCTAAAATAAACTTGATTCATTCAGAACTCTGGTTGCGATGGCAACGGAAAGAAAAAAATATGGAAACTTTAAACATCATCTCCTTAAAAACTGCTGGCAAGATTTAAAAATGTTTTAGAAACAGATGTTCCTTGGATAACACTCCACCAAGAATGCTAACATTATTCCGATAAAAAAAACATGGCTTCCAGGGGCGGGGCTAATTTGCCTTAAATGTATATAATGTAAACTATAAATTATATCTTCTCTGAAACAGCAGAACAGAATTTGATTAAACTTAGCAGGGATGATCCTTGGGTTATCTTTCACAAAAGTTGCTAAAATAAACTTGATCCATGTGGAATTCTGGTTGTCATGGCAACGGAAGGAAGAAAATGAAAACTTTAAAAATCAGCTCCTTCAAAACTACTGGTCAGATCTCATAATGTTCCTTGGGTAACCCTCTACCAAGATTGCTAAAATATTTCTGATTCGTAAAAAAGCATGGCCGCCAGGGGCGGGGCTAATTTGCCTTAAATGTGTTTAGTGAGCACTTTAAACGACATCTCCTCTGAAACCGCTGAACAGAATTTGATTGACTTTGACAGGGATGATCCTTGGGTAAACCCTCGCAAAATTGCTAAAATAAACTTGATCTATGTATAACTCTGGTTGCCATGGCAACGGAAAGAAAAAATGTTCCTTGGGTAACCCTATACTCAGATGAGTGATCCAGGGCCTCTATGGCCCTTTTGTTTCAAAGCCTTTTTTTTTCAAAATTATTTTTTCAAGAAAATATCATCCTTTGTTTTATATTCTTTTTAAAGATAACTGCAAAATATAAAATAAAAGCAGTTTCAAAAAACGTTTTTAAAAAATTTAAAAGTAAAAAGTTTACAAAAGAAAAGTAATTACAAATACAATGCAGCTTGAAATTGCTTTGTTTCGAAATATAATACCCATTCTGGTCTGTGTGTCAATATTTGATAAAAAGCGGGTTAATCTAATTCATTTCGGTAAAGATCAAACCTCGTGTTTTTTTCAATGGAACATTCTCTGATTGGTGTACGCCATAACATATTGAGAAATATATTCTTATATAACTGCTTCCTACGGCAGGAGGGGGTATCCTTTTTGTGTTTATTTGAAATATAAAACCGTATCATGTAACTTACCCGTTCAGTGACGTAGTACAAACACCGTAAGACAAATACCTCTATGAGAAAGAATGAATCAGAAAGGATTAGTGACTCAACGTTATAAAGTCTACAACAGAAGGTCTTACGGGAGAGTGGAATAGTGCTATTTGTTTGCACTGAATTGAACTTGAAGACAGAGATGTGCACTGACAGTGATACTGACACCGGTGAAAATACAATCAATCAGAGAAAAGTGAATTTCATTGTGGATATTAATCCGGAGGAGAGTGTTGGAGGTGAATGTAATCGACAAAAGAACCGACAAAGCGGTGCAAAACGATTTCGTACGAGAAAGAACTATTACTGTTTTGATCCAGCGTGTATTCCAGATGGTTCGGATATATTCAGAAAAACTATGAAACAAATAACAACTGAGCCTGACGATTTTGTTGAAGTAGCTAAATCTAACATTTCTGAATTTCCAATTAAGTCTATTTTGAAAAGACGTTAAAAGTTGTTGAAAAGACTTCAGATTGGAATCAAAATGAAAAAGTCAGTTTGATTGTCAGAGGAAGATACGCGACGGCATAGCGAGGGAGATGGACGAATTAGAAGAAGGGGACACTGTAAAGGAGCCAAATTCAAGAGTAATTTCGAAAACTCATGGAGTCTTAAGGAGGCCATGACAATGTTGGATAAGAGATAAATTCGAAGTAAAACGGATACACAACTTTGTATGCTAACAAAGAACATGAAACAAAACATCTGCGTATAGAACTTACATTGGATTGCATTTTAATCATTTCAAACACATTACAATAGTCAACAAACATTTAAGAGAAATTATATCAATTGGTGTTTGTAAAATAATTACTGTAGTATATATGAAGTACTACAACTAACCGGTACATTTCAAGACATGTGTTTATTCATTCATATTTTTATTGAAAGTTTCTTGAGAAAAGCTTCAGACGCATTATATTAATTTAGTCATGCATTCCTTTAATGGATAAACATTTTCTAAAAGTATATCATATAGCATGTGAATAAGTGCATTGTTTTATTTAACCCATTAACTCATGAATATTTATGTATAAATGTATGACTTGATAAATATCAATTTACTGAACATTGAATGGTACATGAAGCGAGGATAATTTCTTGGCGCACAGGTTGTGTAAAATCTTCGCTTCAATGCTGTATGAGCAAATAGATGAGACCCTGACCAGAAGTAGTCTCAGAGAATAGTCTGATTTGGGTCTCCTCGGCTGATTTTATATATGAGACAAGGGTAATATTAGTTTCTCCTCTATGCAATAATTCTTATATTTCGTTTTTTTATCTTTTGAGTGCAATCATTTATCCGATGTTTTACATTAAATTTATTATATGAAATAAATATATCAAATTGCAAATCGTGTTGTTATCTTTCAAAAAATATAGATATGTACATTTAACAAAGATAATTGCTGATATAAAATACTATTCACGCGTGCTATTTTACGGGGGAAGGGGCATCTACCTATCTACAAGTTCTAAGACCGCAGATAAATTAAAATACAATCTTGCGCTAAAACCAACAACTGTTCCTATTTCTACCATGCTAGTTTTCTTATTTTTCGTATTTTAGGTTTAAGCACTTTCCCTATCAGGAGATAACGTCATCTTTATATTATCTTATCTCCTGTGTGCATTTGTCAGTCTTTAAGAAGGGGCGGGATAGAGAGTGATGTTTGTAAAGAGACAACTGTTATATAATCATTTATATGCCATTCTTTGTTCGCAGTGCCTTAAGTCTTCTAACCATAGCTTTTTAAATAGGATTACCCATAATGCTCAAGGAGATATAAAGTTCAGATCCTTATAATTTAACCCTTTCCCTCATTGAGGAAACCATGAAAAGACCTATGCGAACAGCATAAAACCAGATCAGCCTGCGAGTAACTCGCAGGCTGATCAGGTTTTATGCTGTTCGCTGCTCCTCAGTGGTCTGGAAATGAGGATTTTGTAATTAAATTTGGTAAGGTTTAACTGTGGTTTTCTGCAGATCAGTCTTTATGTGGTACCTATTGAGTGCGTCAAAATGAGTCTATATGAGGGAAAGGGTTAAGTGATTGTACAAAATACCTATCGGATTACCGCGGACAAGCCATATCTAACCGCTTCTCCTTGACATATGATGACAGTCTGTGCCTTTTGTTTATACCTAATGACAATTCAATACAAACTACAAACAAGGTATCGAATTCACACTTATTGGCAAAAACATTTCCTATTTAGTATACAACTGGATCTACTACTCGCGAAAACAAAAGTTTTCTCTACAAAACAGAAAACAGATAATTAAAACGCCGAGTAGTGTGGGGTTTACACATACGCACTCAAAACTGTAAAATCAAAGCGCTGAATGCACTGTAGTTGTGTGTGTCTCAAGTGAAAGAGGGTTTGACGAGCTGCAGATCTGCTGAGTAACTTAATGTTTGCCAGATAAATAAACTTAAATAAAATATCGAAATATTTTGTTACACATTTGCTTCCTTTTGATTTAAATATGCATATTGATATAAATCTTATAAGCTGTAGGCAAGAGAGTGAGAGAGGCGGTGTGCTAATTGTTAGCAGTCCATTGAAACAATTAGTGGTGTGTTCAGCTTTTCTTGTAACGACCTTGTTAACGAAAGGTTAAAGCGGGTTTATGACATTGGACTTATTGGCATTGCTTGAAAATTTTATCCCCGTTTATTAAATTTTCTTTGATATACAAAAGAAATGTGACAATCCTGTTCTCTCAGCGCTATCAGCGCTTTGATTTTTTATCAATATATAATAGTACAGTCTATAGTTATAGATTAATTTCGGATAGTAGATAGTGTAATAAATAACCCCAATAGATATATGAGGTAGGTCGATAGCTTGATGTGATTGTTACATGGATTTGTAGCATATTTACTATCCAAAATTATCTATATATATATTCTTTATTTACGTCTCATCTTTGTACAAAGACATATAATTGCATAAATCATTAATACTTTATACAAGTACAAAGCCACTCAAAATGAGTTATAAGAGACACGAAACATAAAAAATATAATCAATCAAATACACATGTATATATGTACACGATACAAAACTAGAAACATATGCTAATCCTAACTTAAAAACGAGCCACCGAAGATGCATAATTCCTCCGCATGTTCAAGAAGGGTCTCTTTAGGACTACATATGGAGACCTTGGTTCAAGTGATAGCAACATCATAGTTTCGTGCTTTTATGCCACTGACAATAATCGTAAATATTTATTTTTGACACAAAATAGATTTTTCAATACTTTTGCTTCATCTCAGCATACCAATGTTGTAGAGTTATATACAATTGTTGGATCATATTTACACTATTAAGAGGTTTTTCGGTTTCAAAGTAGAGAAACTGATGCTTAAAATGTAGGTTTTATAGTTGGTGTGACTGACGTCACACACAACTATATTGTGTAAACTTTATCTATTTTACAACGATTAAGAAACAAGTTCTCACAACTTATATTAATCACTCTCGATGGCTCTGGTGGCGGCGTATGTGGTCATTATTTCTGGAGGAAACTGCATAGTCCGGAGAAAACCCATGTGCCTAGACGGGCGACCACTGTAACCTCTTACGAACGTGACCAGGAATCGAACCCGTGATTTTTTGGTGAGAAGCAAAGCGCAAAACCACTATCAAGGTAGAATTGCAGGCATAACAGGTTTTGCGCGTCCAATTTGACATTTTACTTGACCTTTATTCATAAATAATTCAAACGATAGAATGAAATATGATCGCACTAGGTGGTCATTTGACATCGTGCTCGCTCGAAAGTCGTCATAACTAAGTGATTATTTATTAAGGCTGTTAAGCACAATAGTCCAGTTCAGAATACTGCTGTTTAACTTTTGTCCACATGGGGTTGTAAGTCCGAATCCTACCAACCTTCATTTTTTTCTTTTTAAACAGATCTTTTTCTTAGCGTCAGATCACTGTAATACAACAAATTACAGCGGTAAGTACAGACGAAGTTAACAATTCAGTCCAAATTCCAATTCGACTCAAAACTCAATTGTGCGAATTTCGCGGTTTTCTTGCTTTCATCTTTTTTTCTTCGATCTATTGTTCTTGGTTAGGTTTGAAGGTGCATGTACATCATGCATATGGATGCTTTAATTCAAACTGAATGACGTCTCGTCTAGATACATGTGTATACAAAGGATATATACTATTGTCACGAATACATAGTAATGCAAACGTTAATTAACAACAAACTTCCAAGCTGAATAAATAATATTTATCTAGAAGTGTAGATATACATCTTGTTATTGGTTTAGCAGTTAAGTAAATACGCAGAATATCAATTTTCAAAAGTAGCAAAATGGAAAAAAAATTCAAACAAAATTCTTTCAAAGGAGAATGAACTAAAATATGTATATTATTACTTATTGAAATTCTAAGAATCATAGCTTCTTTTATATATCTAGTTAAGTTTATCAGTGTTCATGTATGTTTATTATTTGATTGCAACAAATTACAGTATCTAATCACAGATGGTTTTATAATAAAATATTTTTCAGGGTATTTTTTACTAGTACACACACAATCAAAATGAAACTCGTCCTCAACATCATTCTTTGTTATATTAATGTATACACATTTGTAAGTCGAAAAACTGTAAAAGTTTAAGTCAAATAAAATATCTGAATCATAATCATCAACTTGTTTACAGTAAAAACCATACCGTTCTTCCCGCGGAATATGTTGCCTTTTGTATCTACCTGTTTGAATGCGTAAAAGATGAACTGATGAATGAAGTTTTGCTAAGCTTAACAACAAAATAAAGATTATGATAAGAACAAAAAAAGTGAGAGCAGCTATAGGATTCGAACCCGCGCGGTGTTTGTCAAAAGAGTAAACTAGTATCTCCATAATTCTTACCCACTGAGCTGACTCCCTATTGAATGATTTGTATGTTAAACAATAATAAAACTGTAGGGACTACTTTTTTGTTTACATGATTAACTCCCGCGTAAAGGCCGTCGATGAAAAAATATGCGTTCATCCCTGTAATATTGCAAATCCGAAGGCTGTAGGTTCGCACCCCGATGATTTAATGACCTTCTGAGGCACAAAGTACTGGTCCAACCCAGGAACCATCGAAATGCATTAGTATAAGTTGTATGAACTTGTTTCCCAATCGTCGCCAAATAAATGTTTAAACTACATCGGCTGTGTTGCCGATTTTCGATACCTATCTCTGGATACTGCGAATCACGCCAACAGTCGAACGTTTGTATCTAGTTGTTCCAGGTTCATGTTTCACGCTGACGCGCGATAATACCTCTACTATGTCCGACTTGCAATAAATAATTCTGATACGATCAGCGGATGATTGCCGTAAATATGATATAAGAAAGCATTGCTCATTCGAATGTAATAGTAATAACAATGTGCCTTTAACAGATACCAAGTACTTTTTTTTTCAAGGTCAAGGACTCCTTCTCAGTAATTATTTTGTCCTGCCTTTATCAACATACTATGCAGACGATAAATGTAAGTTGTGTGTGTGTGTATTGGGGTTTACCGTCGCTGCGATAGTATTTCAATCATATAGCGACGTCCAGCTAATTACAGGTGGGGGAAGACCCCGAGTACACAGAGGTACCCGGGTAGAACCACCGACCTACCGCAAGCCAGCTGGAAGGCTTCCTCACATGAAAAATCCGAAGTCCCTACCGGGATTCGAGCGGTGAGGGGCTGAGAAGTTTGTAGTCCACGACTGTAACCGCTCGGCCACGGCGGCCCCCTAAATGTGTGTTGTGACAAATACATCCTTTCAGTTATAATGATCATTTTTCTTATTTTCTTGAGAAAAACACATAGAAACACAATACTTTCTTTGTGAATCTTTGGCTTGTGACCTAAACCAATTTTTAAAAAATCTGATTTGAACGTCTACATGCAAAATAAACATCTAATACATTTTAGATTTTATTACGTATTACTGTCTCATCTTGGTACACACAATACATATAAGCATATATAATGAACAATCTAAAATGTACAAATCCACAAAAAAAAAAAAAAAAACACACACACAACAACAATATATATATATATATATATATATATATATATATATAACACACACATACACACACACACACACACACGAGGGGATATCCAAACTTTCGTGGAACCATTTCGAATTCAGCTTGAAAGTTTGAAATGTTTTGGTACACATAATCAATAACTCTTATTCAAGATAGCACTCGTGTTTTTTGTTGTTGTTTTTTGTTTTGTTGTTGTTTTTGTTTTGTTTTGTCTTTCTTTTTTTTCTCTTTTTTTGTTACAAAAAATACAAGTTGACCAAAGGAAAACAACAAAAATGATGATGAAAAACGCAATACTCTAAGCTAAACGAAAACGAAAGTAGGGGTAAGAATTTTTGTTTTTTAAATGGCAAGACAGTAAAACATGGAAGTGGTTGAAAGAAAATGAACGGAAAAAAACATTTCCCTGAATTGATTAAGTCAAACTTCAAATATCAATAAAAATAAACAAAAAAGCAAAGCAAAATAAAAACAAAATACTGTACATGCACTATGTAAATTCAATTTTCTGTACGACAAAGGAAATATTGAAAGATGCAGATTTTTTTTTTCTTTTTTTTTTTTTCATTTCTCGTTTAGCTGTAACTTCAGAGTGCCAGTTTTCTAGTCGGTATTCTTGTTTCAAAAAAGCATGAGTTTGTGCTTCAATATCCCAAAAACATCGCTCTTTCGGTGTCAGGATCAGAAGGACGGAAGTTATAGATAGATAGCGAAGAGGTCAGCGCACAAAGTGTTCACCAATGCATCCCGGGTTCGATCCCAGGTCGGCTAAACGTTGTAGTAATACGTGTAGTAAGTGTATGTGAATGTGTAGTGCATTCATACATGTGTGTTTTCTCCGGGTACTCCGGCATAACCACGGCAATGCCACCATCAGAGCCAACGAAAGATTTGTTTGTTTGTTTGTTTGTTTGTTTGTTTGTTTACATGATAGCTTTCTGACAAATAGTTGTATTTCTTTACTGATCCAAATCTGAAGCTCTGAAGTCTCAGCACTAAAATTTATATAATTGTGCATTTTTTTCCGTGTTGTTGGTGGTGGTGTTTACAGAACAAAAGAGTATGTTTTCAAATGCAGTACGATGATTATCTGGTTTCATTAACTATAAGTAATATAGGGGTGTCATCCTAAACTACACGAACGTGTCATTTAACTGCATGCCAAACATTTGAAATGCAAGCCAAGGCTGATGACCAGTTTTCAAGTGGTTGAGCGGTTTACTCATTTGAGAAGAAGTCATATAATATTCTTATTTATAAGTATCTCATAATATATCTGTAACATCTCCATCGTTGTCAATATCTTGTGATGATAACAGAAAATGTTAGGGTTGCTAGTTGGTTTTAAAAAAATATATGTTAGACACTTTCAGCAACCCTTCACGTAATAGTCGATAAAGGTATTGAACTATTTTCTCCAGTTTAAAGAATTAAGGGAGATAAACTGTGTCATTTGTTTTTCATTGCCATAAGTAAAGTTACCTCGCTTGTATAACTATAGTCAGGTGATGCAATCGATGCATACACACAAGTATATATATATACTTTTATTTCTTCCATGTACGTCTGTCGGAGTCGTACTCGGGTGTGTTCGGCAGTGTTCCGCCACCTACAATTGTTTTCATTCCACTAGAGAGCATCTTTAAATAGAGTTGAGATATGAATAAAATAAATTCCATGGAGGCAAATTTAAGCATCTCGTTCACAGATGTTCATTGACTAAGAATTTCATGCTTAACTTAATGTGTGAATTACGTCTATCAATGCCAGACTGCAGACGCATGGTCACCCAATGCAACCATACATGATCGTAAAAAAGGGGGTGGTTTCCTCATCACAGACAGTAAGTACTGTCACAGACGGTATTAAAACTATAATTAGAATTATAAAACCTATATTTAGATTATTTCACTTTTCGCGCATGCACTAACTTCATCGGATGAGCTTATGAAATCGCTACTCTGAACTGGTGAAGACACCCTGTTGCGGAATGTGTCCTTCTGGGGTATCGTATTCTATATTTATAACCGATTTCGTCGAAGTTGTTTTTATGATAATAGCATTTTCCCGTGTAATGTGACCAACACTTTCCAAGTTCATTTGTCAGGAAACAAAGATGTTACCAACATTAAAGAGGAGAGGGAGAGTAGATTTTTTTTAAAATTTCTACTGATCATCTGTAAACGAGCTGCTTTAAATTGTACACATACTGTATGGCTGTACAAGCATACACAAAAAAGAATTTTGTTCAAGATGGGTAATTTATAACAGTCACACGACAGTGCTATGTCATTGACAATTCCGATATTGTCTGGTGTCCCTAATACATAATTCCCATGTGTTGTCATAGGCACTGATAAGACTCTTTTTTGCAGCCATCTTTAAAGGTATAAGTTAATGCTGGCCGAAAATTGAGAATACTTGCTAATTTTAAATAATTATGGTGATTTTACTTTTCAGTCTATCTTACTGAAAGTTATGTCAACTTGATCATCTTTAATTAATCATTTTAAATATGAAAATGATATTTTGATAAATTCAAAGGTAATAACTTTATAACCAAAAACGTTCCAATGTTTATTTTGTTTAAGGATTAACCCATGCCTTTTTTACTGTGCATTTATTTTATTTGTGCATACAAAAATATTTCAACCTAACAGTATGAATTTCAATAGCTTTCAAATTAAGTATACATTTTGATTTTTTGAGCAGAAATAACGAAATTATAAGAAAATGAAATTTCTGTTTCTATGTCATATATATAAAAATCCCTGAATTTGCCTTTAAAGATGGCCGCCAATGTACGAATATTATGTACAAAATATGAATGTACACATGTACTCATCATTGGCTCAAACTAAAATATGGTAAATCTTAATCAGTTAATAGAGTGATTTATACTCATTTATAAATCCCCCAATACTGCGAAACATTACAGCAGAAATAAATCCAAATCATTTTGTCCACTAAAATCATAGTCACTCATGTTGTCTTTAGCTGAGGCATGCGGTGTGCAAGTTGGATATTGACCTCGTACATCGGTCTCTTGGTGTAGGAAAGACTTTGGCACGAACTTCATGAACGCTTCAAGCGTTTCACTCGGTGTCACTTGAAGCTCGTGCCCAAGTCTATCTAATACAGAATGATCTCGTATTTGGTCGATGTACTACCCAATGCTTTCTAGGGTCTGCACGTGATCAGGTCATTCCATGCTCATGACCCGGTCTGACACATTCTCACATGTTTCTTGAACGCCTACTTTGCTTTGACCTCATATCCCATTTTGATATACTCGAAACCGATCCAGTCTACTCTGATGGCCATAACATATTAGAATGGAATATTAGATGTCACATATCCCCAGAAATTCACACTGAAAGACGAAACCTTAAACCTAAGTGGAAAAATGACAAAGCCAGTATGTTTAAAGAAAACATAAATAGGACACATCTTCAGCAAATACTGTCTGATCTTGATCAGAACCCACAATCTCAAAATGATTTAAACTCTGTCACAGACAAAATAAGCCAACTGTTTTCTGAATCAGCTCGACAAACCTTTGGTAACAGTAACCTACCCACAAATTTAGGCAAGCCAAAAAATAATAAAAAGCCATGGTACGGTCCAGAATGTGAACGTGCCAGGAAACGGTATCATCGTGCTAAAAAGAAATACAATAAAGAACCAAGTTATGCAAATAAACTTACTCTAAAGACAGAAAGTAAGATATATAAAAGAACTATTTACAATTTTGTAAGAAAATATAAATATTCTATGGCCCAAAAACTAAGAAACATGCAAAGCAAAGATCCAAAACAATATTGGAGGTTCTTAAATAATATACATCCTAAACAATTAAACAACAACACGCCATCACTACAGGACTTTTATGAATATTTTAAAGAAGTCAATGCAAACCAAATCCCGCCTACATTTAATTATCCAGATGCTATTATTGATAATTCAGACCTTAATGTTCCAATCCATTCAGATGAAATATTGAAATGTATAAAAAACCTAAAAAATGGTAAGGCTTCATGTTCATCAGATAATATACTAAATGAATATATAAAGAGTACTTCTGATCTACTTTTACCTGTCTACACAAAATTATTTAACTGTGTATTAAACACTGGGAACATCCCCTCTTCATGGCTCAATGGATCAATCATCCCAATCTTTAAAAATAAAGGTGACCCTAAGGTGGCATCAAACTATAGACCTATTACTATACTCAGCTGTTTTGGAAAACTTTTCACTTCAATCATTAACCTTCGTTTAACCAAATTCCTTAAAACTAATAACATTATAGAAGAAAACCAGGCTGGTTTCAGACAGGGATACTCCTGTCAGGACCATATCTTTACTTTATACTCCATTATTGACATACTCAGACAAAAGAAGAAGAAACTATTCTGTGGTTTCATTGATTTTTCTGCTGCCTTTGACAGAGTTGACCGTGTGCATCTCTGGAATAAACTTTTAAATTATAACATAAACGGCAAAGTATTTAATATCATATATAACATGTATAACAATATTAAATCTTGTGTTTCAGTTAATGGAGATACATCCCAATTTTTTTCTTGCTCAAATGGAGTCAGACAAGGAGAAAACCTCTCCCCAGTTTTATTTTCACTTTTCATTAATGACATGCAGTCTCATATTGAGTCAAATGGTGGCAAAGGCATAGAGCTTAAGGACAACCTTAATGAAACTTTATGGCTAAAACTACTTCTGTTACTCTATGCTGATGACACAATTATTATTTCTGACTCTCCTACAGATTTTCAAAATTGTTTAACTGCTTTTCATAATTACTGTATGCAGTGGAATCTAAATGTTAATTTAAGCAAAACAAAAATTATTGTATTTGGTGCCAGATCAACAACTAAATTCAACTTCAAACTTGGAAATAATCCTATTTCATTTACTAATACATATCAATATCTTGGGGTCACCTTTTCTGCATCTGGTTCCTTTTTAAATGCAAGAAAACATACAGTCCAACAGGCCAAAAAAGCAATGTACCTTTTACTTGCCAAAATTAGGAATACTGACTTACCAGTAGACTTAAGCCTGAAACTATTTGACCACACTGTTTTACCAATTTTAACATATGGCTCGGAAATTTTTGGTTTTGAAAATTTAGACATGCTAGAGGCTGTTCATAATGAATTTTTACGTAAATTAACAAAGGCTAGGAAAAGTACACCTATTTACATGCTTCATGGAGAGTTAGGAAGATACCCCATATCCATTACAGTTAAAGCTAGAATGATAGGCTTCTGGATAAGATTGATAACTGGTTGCACAAATAAAATATCTTACAAAATGTACAATTATATGCAAAACTCATCAAATTATAAAAAATATTCGCTAGAAATAAAAAACCAAATGATAAAATTAAGACTTATCGATCAATATAAACAATATTGGGAAACTGAATCAAGATTATCAAACAAAGGAAAAAATTATAGAGAATTTAAATCTACTTTAGATTTTGAAACTTATTTTATCAACCTACCACTACATGATGGAATAAATTTATTTAAATTCAGAACATCAAATCACAAACTCCCAGTAGAAACTGGGAGATGGGATGGAACTCCCTACACAGACCGTAAATGTACACTGTGTGACCATAATGAAATTGGCAATGAGAAACATTACGTATTCAGCTGTCCTGCTTTCGTACGTGAAAGAAATTCTCTTCTGAACATAAATAATGTAAACAACACTTGCATAAAAAACCTTCTAGAATCGAAGTGTCCTGAAATTTTGAAAAGTCTTAGCAGATTCATTAATATTATTATGTCCAAATTTAAATGATATAAGATTACAAATGTAATGGTATAAAATCGATCCAATGATAAGTACATATCAACATAAAAAAAAAAAATTGATAATAATTATAAATAAATAAGCAAAAAAATTTAAAAAAAAAAATGACATTAGTAGAACATTCACTTACTCTTAAAACTGAATTTCCAAGGCATTAAAATTGTCCACATAGTCATGACGTTATAACTGGCTCGCCTAAAGGCATGATACTGTTGACATTGGTTAATTTAACAACACAACCAGCATCATAACACTAAGCAGCCAACTTCAAGATACACTTTCTCTTACATGTTGGTACATTTTCCATAGTGCATTAGTCTGCACAAGCAGACACAGTTATCCTTTCCTCTATCTATTTCCTTCTTAGAACACCGACACACCTAAATTATTTAAGGAAGTTTTATGAATTTATTATCCACGTTTACAAATGTACACATGTGCTCATTTTTCTGGTGCCCGTTAGAAACACACTTATGTGACCGTTTCTCTATTGACCAAGCTCTACTAAATCATGCACCTATCTCGTACAGAGAATTGTTTCTTCTGATGTACAGAGATGCAAATTAGACATGGTATTTGTATATTGAATGACCTAATCGTTCTCTCTCTCTCTCTCTCTCTCTCTCTCTCTCTCCCCCCCCCTCTCTCTGTTCTTAATTTCTCTCCCCCCCCTTTTACCTCACTCCCCTTTCACATTGAATGATCAAACTACACAAAATCTTGCATTATTTTCTCTTTATTTTGATAGTTCATAAACATTTTATGATACTCTCTCATGTTGTTTATTGATGTAATATGTAAATCCACTCAAAAACCGCTTTTGTATGAACATTTTTTTTTTTTTTTTTTTTTTTTTTTTTTTTTTTTTTTTTTTTTTATGTGAGTGTGAAATGTTAAGTGTATGTGAGTAGGCAATGTATTTTGTGTGTGTGTGTGTGTGTGTGTGTGTGTGCTGAAACCAAATTGCTCCATTCATCCATCTGTTTTATGTACGCCTTATTACCTTACTTATCTTTTATTTTGCTATACCCTAAGACTCAACCAGAAATATATATGTTTAAAGAAAAAATCTTCTCACTTTTATTTATATTAATTACTAATTTAACATTTAACTTGCTCCCCCCCCCCCCATCATCTTCCTTTTGCTATCAATGTAAATAACCTTAATCCTGTTGTATATATGTATATTTGTATGTTAGCTGTTTTGTACCCCCTCTTCAATGATATTATCATTTTATATCTCATGTTGTACAACTATGTACCTGAGAATTGAAAATAAAAGTGTCTGTCTGTCTGTCTGTCTGTCTGCAAATTTAACACCTACTTAAGTACGGGGGATTAAGGGGATAAAACGATTTGTGTTATGTAATGTTGCAATGTAGTTGCTCATTCACCCATACAGATTATTTAGAATAAAAAAGATTCTTGAAGATATCCCCTTTGTTAATGCAGGTCTCTTTGAATTGTGTACAAAAGATCGTCATAAAACATTCAAGTTTCTCAATGGGGGAGTACCTAACGCGACCCCAGTTTGGCGCCAAGTGCAGTTATTAAGGCACACAGATATTGATCGAACCGTGAACATTTTAGTAAAATATAACATAGTACATGTATACTGGGGTAACTTAGAAGAAGTAAATGCATTTGACAGGACAATTAATGGAAGGATGAGAAGAGGGTCTTAGTGTCGCCGAGTCAGTGACTCGATGTCTGAACCATCGATGATGCCACTAATGACAATATGTATATGATATGCTACATTCTCTGGTTTTGGCCGTTACATAAGATGTACTAAATCTTTGATAAATTATAATTTTTGATGAATAAATCGTTGTAATCACCGATTTTCATAAAAGATTATTACATTTTAACCACAGCAGTGTTTATAATCACATTGAAACCTAAAGCTGTTGTAAGTCACGTAGATTTACCCAAAAGATGATGGATAATATTGATAGTTTTGATTGGTTGTTTGTTGTTGGTTGTTGTTTTGATGGATGTTATTTCTGTTTCTTTATCTTCTCTCTGCTTTCCATTTCTATACTTATAAAGCCATAGCTTGAGCTGAAAGTAAGATTAATTTCCTGCAGCAACTGCTATTTCATAAGCATCTGAGCTAAATTGCAGATATATATATTTTTATATTGATGTTTGACTTGTCTTGATTATTTGAGTTTACCGTCGCTTCTACAGTGTTTCAGTCATATTGCGACATCCAGATAATTACAGGTGGAGGAAGACCCCGAATGCACGGAGGCATATGAAAATCCGAATGACCCTGCCGGGATTCGAACCAACGCGGTGAGGGGCTGAGTGAGTGTTAAATTCAGCGACTTTACCCTCTCGGCCACGGAGGCCCCCATATTTATGTTTGTATAATATTATACACAATTAATAACTTCTGCATTTTATCTATTTATCCAAGAGAAAAATGTTGCTAATGGTGTTATTCTGAAATGACAGGGCTATTTTTTTTACATAATAACCTTTAATACTATTTTAAAATATCCCCCATTGATATGAATCCAACAAAAGTCGAGCATTTTCTTCAAGTTATGCTTTTATGTTATTGTGAAAGCATTAATTTTTGTAGACATTAAATTTCGTTAATTACGTACCTAAGGGAATTTCCTGGGTACATTTATTTGTGGATCTATGTTCTAGAAAAAGGAGACGTTTTCGTGGGGATTAATATTCGTGGATAAAACCCACCACGAAATCGATGGAAATTAGTTTCCAACGAAAATCAATGATTTCAAAGTATTTTTTTTTTTATTATTATTTATCTGGGGACTATGACTTCGTTACAATGTAGCTCCCGGGGTGTGGTCCCGATGGGATTGACCTTTAAACACTTTGATATAAGTCACGAAATGCTTTTTTCATCGTATATCAAGTGTATAAAAAGAATCCTTAACACGTGGAGACAGCATGTACATTCACAGGTCAGGCTGACCTTGATATGCTAGTTCTGTTAGACTACTTCAATATGTGGATATATCTAAAGGGATGCGTTAGAGCACGTGCTTCTGAACTTATTGTTTGAATAATGAATTCTTCAAAAACCAAATTCAAATATACCTGCATTTTTTTACAACGAAAATAGTTCATCTGAATTACTGACAACCATTTTGTAAATATAAAAATGACTATTTTTATTCATCAAATACATATTATCATGGGTTTGGCTATATATGTGACGTGCATTGTGTCGTTGTTGTTGATGGTGTTTTTGTTGTTGTTGTTGTTGTTGTTGTTGTTGTTGTTGTTGTTGTTGTTGTTGTTGTTGTTTTGAGGTTGTTGTTATTTTTTGTTTTTTTTGTTTGTTTGTTGTGTTTTTTTTTGTTTTTTTTTTGGGGGGGGGTATATTCTTTAAGATTAGGTGGTGATTTATGCAGCTTAAACTATTAAATGCAGACCCACGTCAGGGTATAGCTGGAAGGCCTACATGAACATCTCGAGTTACCAAACACGGACTCAGAACTCATGGACGATGAGGGGCTAAATGATGACAGTAAGTCAACGATAAATCACGTGACCTTTTAGAACCTGCCCTGAATGTGCAATACCATTTGGGTACTGAATACCTTCATGCAAAATACCTTGATTGCGTGTTAAATGAAAAACGCATTGCTATAAATAGCTTAACCTTTCATCAAAATAACGCTTAAGGGTCTGACATTTCAGGTAGTTCCCGCACACTTGTTTAGATAGAGCAAGCCTTAAATGTCAAGGATCTCTTCACAGAAACGATTTAGGGCCTCGTGAGATGAGTAAAGCAAGTACATATAAGTGTCACTTCTTTAAAAATTAGATGCTCGCGTGCAGGTGAGAAAACCCTTAAGTTGATACTAGAATAGTCTAATTTCTTAAGATCTCCACCTGGAACCTTAACTAACATAATCAGAAGTTGTTGTTTAGGAGTTTATCGTGACTGTGACCGTAGTTTTGTCGTTATAGCAACGTCCAGAAGATTGTAGATGGAGCTAGACACCGACCGACCGCAAGTGCATAGCTTCAAATTAGAAAAAATCAACTTTTGGTTCGTACCCACAGTTTTGAGGGGCCAATCTGCTATAATCAGTCCGCCACGGAAAAGGTTATTTTGCATTATATCTGAAATAATACGTAAGAAAATGCATTTTGTCAAGATGCACCAAAATAGTAAACTAATATTTTTGGTCGAAGATAAGAAATATGCCCTCTTATAAAATAAAGTGATGTATATTACAATGTGCTTTAGCATTGTAAGATGTCTATTTTTAAGTTTTATCTTATTGTTTATCAGTGCAAGCCAGATATAAATTTAGTACCCTGCCTATGATTAACTTCTTTTGAAAGAGAAACACGAATGTAAAATACAATAGTTCTTTCTTCCTATGCTTAAAGGCTGTAACAATCGTGTAACCAACCTGTTATAGTAAAAACTTGTCTTTACTGTTGCAAACTTTGGGGAATCATTAAAAATATCTCTTTGTGCAAAACAAGCAAGGCTAAATATATTTTAATATGCGTGTACTCCTACATTAACGGGGATTCCGAGAACAGTTAAAATTATTTTAAGCTTGTCTGTTTTTTTAAGACAAAGATCGACGTGTTGCTTTACATTTGTCGGTGTCGTTGTCGGTCCCATTGTTGGCGCAGACATTTTAAATAGATAGGAAACTCCTATAAAAGCCAGTGGAAAGTGCACATCAGATCATTGAATACTACAAACTTTCACAGAAACATATGGAAAATCACAAAGAAAATTAACCATATTATAACATATCATTTCTCTACTGCAAGGAATAATTTCTACTTTTTAGTTTAATTTATCTTGAAACTTCTTTCTAATTATTCATTTAAATCAACCAGTGTAACAATTTATATAGTTAACATCATGGAGGCACTTTTCTGTTTTACGTAAAACATTTTGATTTCTTGACTTCTTTTGATACATGTAATGCATATGGTACCATTTTGATGGCGTTTAAATGTTCTGTTGTAAGATGTAATTTACCTTCACATCTTCAACAGAAAAGGGAATATTTGAAAACGTGACTTTGCGAGAATTGGACAAATCGTTACGTGCTTTTGCGAGATTTAGACTAGTTGCTGGCGTCATAGTCAAACAGTTGTAAAGATAGTGAAAAATAGCTTAATGACTGCAACCACTTCCTTAATCGTTGATGGGTTCCTTTCATTATCCACGTACGTTTTCACTTCATGAAAGTAATTCCGGCGAAATATCTAAGTGGTAGAGTATCCGCTTTGTGTTCGGAAGGTCTGGGTTCGAATCCCAGCCTGGGCATTTCCTCTGGTGACCGCGTCAAACGAAAGACGTACAAAATTAATACCACATGTACCATTGGCTGGCACTCGACAAAATGGGGTTGCTATGGAAACTCGGGATACCAGTCCTGGTTCTACCCGGGAACTTGTCTCTCGTGTGTCGGTGCTATACCCCGGGCACGTAAAAGAAATGAAGGGTATATTTGCAAAATGAGCTACAGTATAGCACCCGGACTGTCTTTTTCGATGCTGTCTCTTCAGAAAAAAAACAGGACCTACACGTGGGAAATCCTTGACTGCAATGTCTTAAATATATGGCCATAATAATCAGAAAAGAATTGCTAGCCATTACAATAAAAGAAGAAGAGGTCCGGCTCCTGTATTAACCATGCATGTTCATATGACCTCTATCTTAAGGTATATTGCGAGTCACTGATACATTTAAATAAAAAAAGTCAAAATATTTTATTTCATAAAATCCTGTAGGACAATGACCCCAACGGACACATACATGTGTAGTTAAAACTAAACCGCAGGATAGTCCTGGACGGGAATAACGAAACTTGTCACATGTCTACGACGTGATACTGCAGTGTGACAGCACTATATCTATCTCAAGAAGAAACCATCTCCAATACTGTCGGCGGGACGCAGCGCCCTGCACACAAACAATAGACGAATGCAACAAATATGTCGTAAAAGATGGCAATTTCAGATCATGGTATCGTTGTGTCGCGAAGGCTGTGAGGAAACACGCTAGAACGCCCGAATTAGTGATAGCTTGATTAATCAGTGGACGAAAATTCTTGACAATAATCGTTTATAATTATTGATGACATTTTAAGCAAATGGCAATTTTAAATGACCGGTGTTTTTGCTGTTGCTATTTCTTTTAAATATTTTATAACCGTTTCAAAACAATAAGCTAGTATCAAAATTTTGTAGATACTCATTTTCTTTGACAAAAAAGCAACATGTTTTTATTAGTTATATAATTAGATTAGCATAGTTTTTTTAATAAAGCTAATAAGTAAAGTACTGAGAAAAAGTCAGTGCAAAGCAGTATAGTTACACACGTACTAAAGCAAGGACATTGTTAAAGTATTCATAATTGATTCTTATTAATTATCATTAGATTAGCCGGGTTTATCAATGTGGACTCGAACCTCCAACGTGACAAATTAAGCCATATAGATTCTAACCAATTGAAAAAAGAAACTTACAGGCGTTATTTTATTACTGGCGTATCTCAGAATTCCGGCGAGAAGAAGTAACAGTGGAGGCGTGATTTCCTTTGCTCTTTTGTCTCAAATTTAAACTTTCACATTGCTATAGTGTGACACCGCACGGGGGGGGGGAGCAGTCACTGGAAGGAAAATATTATGTAAACGTTTCAATAAAAAGGTCATTTTCCGCAACAATATAACTTTACTTCTGATAACTAGAATTATTGTTTCCTATCCTTTATCACAAATGTACACATCAGAATAATAATTAAAAGAACTAATTTCAAATTTACATCGAATTATTCGTACATAAGAGAAGAACCAACCAAACCAAACTATAGTAAAAACAAATAGGTCTATTTGTGTCTATAGATATTTTAGAATTGTTTTACCCAATAATTCGGAGAAATACGACAAAGATTGCTTTAATAAATATGTCTATTTTAAGACCCATCAAAGAGGTTGGCAAACCCACCTATGTCCTCTGTATGACCCTTTATGACAATCCCAGCGTCATGCTTCTACCAAAGAATAGTTATATATTAAATATACGGTCTTGGGGGATCATCAATTTGCACTCTATCGGGCACCAGTTTGAACCCATTAACACTGGCCGAAAAAAAATCAGCCGGAGCCTCAAGTCGATATACATGTATACAAACATGTATAATATAATGAGACGTAGACACTGCAACTGAAACGCCTACAATATTTGACTTTTCACTCTTGATGAAGAAGTCCGCGTTTCTCTGCTATTTCTATCATCATTTGATTACTTACAAATTAAGGAAGCAACAAGCATTTTCCCCCTAAAAGTTCAATTAGCGAACAGAGATAAAAAGAAAAGGATAGAAAGTACAACGCTCTGATAGATCTGCTGCAATTTCATCAGACGCCTTTACAAATGCGTAGATCTATATAATTCAAAACCCTACAGGGAAGCTTCTGACCGACTTCAACATCGATACCAGGTCCGTGTTTTTGTAAAATATTGAATTAATATCGGATGTCTCCAATAACCGATAAGAAAAATTATCCGACGCAAAGAAAAAAATCCTAAGAAACAGGCGGTATAACCTTTCTCTAATCTGCGTGACTTTTCAGCAAGGTTTTGATATCGGACAATGACGTCAGAGTGACGTCAATGCTGAACTTAATCTCGTCTGTTGAATGCTGCTTTTCATCTCTGCGAATGTGCAGGCGTATAGAGGAGGGAAAATTGCTAGAGACGGATAAAATCTATAGGAGAATTAACATCCCTGGAATCGGAACAGTTCTTCGCAGTATGATTTGAAACAGCTGTGTGCAGCGTTTGATCATTCATCATTTTCACCATTGTCGTCGTCGTCGTCATCGCCGTCGTCGACGACAATGGCGGCGTCAATAGTGTAAGATACTCTTATTTTACGAGCATGAAATCCAGACACTGGCATCATAAATGAGTGGATACTGCGTACAGTGTGTTATTATTTGTGTATCTCTCACTGTTAAGCCAAGATAATTGACCAGTAACTCATATCTTCAGAGGACATAGATAATATACTATTATAGAAAATAATAGAATATTTGTAAAAAAGATTGCATGTGACTGTCAATTTCTTAAACAGAAAATGAATGCTTGAAACAGCAGATGCGAGTAACTGATACACTTCATGCAGATTACATGTGATATTCATATAACGTTCGATTATTGAAATTGTCATTTTGAAACTCATGAAATTTGCTGATACAACTTGTAGTTTAAACACTACAACGTACGTGAATACTAAATGTGACACTGTACGGGTCTTTTTCTGCCCCTGTTGTTCTAGATTTGTTTAGTGTAAACAAAGGTGATTTTATCAATACAAGATACATACATGTAATTTTTCACATAAGAGCAAACTGCTGTATCGATGCTCCCGTGGTCGCTGACTTAGTCTACTACCACTCAGCCCAAACCCGGCAGTTCGAAACCCAGCAGTGTCATTCGGATTTTTCATGTGGGAAAGCCATCCAGCTTGCGTATGGTGAGTCGGGGAGCAAAACAGTGGTAGCTGTTTAGTTGATGATTCTACCTAGGTGACTGTGCACGTGCGGCCGAGACAAGAATAGTAACAATTACTAAAAATTAAAATTCGTACCATCCAGTAAATCACTTATCGGAAAAAAAACGCATTTTTTCCTTAAATAAGCATTCAAATATACTAATCAGAAGCCAGTTCGAAGATACCGTAAATATGATTCTTTCATACAGTCGATTCCCGTTTCACAACAACCGCTGTTTTGTTTCCCCGACTAGGGTTCGTCCTGGTTACTGTAGGAATAAAAATATGTGCAGTGTACTGTCCTCGCGAAAACTGAACACGCTAGACAATATTGTCACTTCAGCTGTCGTTTCTCGGGTATAACGTAACATGAAGCTCTGAAATTATGTCTATTTGCGTCCGTACGTCAGCTGTATAAGTTTTCCTAATTAACATTTTAAAACAGTAAAGCAATATTTATGTGCATGTATATGTCCATATATATGTATTCTGCTAGACTTGACTTAAGACTCTTTGAGTTTACCGTCGCTTCGACAGTATTTCAGTCATATAGCGACGTCCAGCTAATTACAGGTGGAGGAAGACCCCGAATGCACGGAGGCATCCGGGTAGAACCACCGACCTACTGCAAGCCTATATTCTGCTAGAAACTATTAACACTCTTTCAAAGCTTTAAACCGGTTACGTAATATCCATGCATGTTTGTGTTTGTTGACATGTATTCTAGAAAGAAATATGCCCGATCCATGTCAAATGATTTATTTCATTGAACTTATTAATTAGCTTCTGCCTCCAAGCTGGTTGCTGAGATATTCAATGACACCAACATGAGAGTGCGCTGACTCGAAGGACAGGGTCGACAACTAGGACAGTCTTACCGCATCATTATCATCACGTCACGGAGCGATTAGTGATTGATTTTTGTTCCAGTGCTCACCCACTCCGGGCTGCTGATTGATCATCTTGTGAAACTAATGTACGCGCGTACTGGTGTGACTTAGTTCTGCCAGACTTCGATAGAACGGTCGAAAGTCAGTGTAGCAATGATGCACTAAAATCATTATTACGAGATGTGTGATTAGAATCGGGTAAAGAAAAAGAGAAGAACTGCAGCAGCAGTAGTAGAATCGGGTAAAGCTGTAGCAGCGATTAGCTGAACATCCTGACCCAGGTTTTCAATGACAATCCTTGTTATCAGTTGGAGGGGCGGATAGGCGGGCGGGCATCAAACAGGTCGTTTCAGTCGAATGTGTTCGGTTACAATTGAGATACAGTTTTCATACTTGGTAGATACCGTCTGGGAAAAGGATGGTCAGGGTGATAAGGTCAAGGTCAATGTTTCTAAAAAAAGATTTTTTTTCCCGTCAAATAACTTCTTTTAGGAGTGAGGTATGGTGATCAGATTTAGTCGATAAATTCCTTATTGAAAGAGGAAGACTGGGATAAATTTTCAGGTCAATAGGGTCAAGGTCACTGCTACTGAAAATAGTATTGCTTGCCTTGGGTGACACTTGAAAACCTGGATTCACGTCATCTGACGTATTCATTTTTAGTTTTCAGAATTTTGGAGTTCCTCATATATATATATATATATATATACACACACACACACCCATGGCGTTAAGTTAATATTTAATGACTTCCTTGAGACCAAGGTAAATATGACTTTTACAGACAAACAAACAGAAAGAAAATATTACCTTATCTACGTGAAATAAACAATAGATTTTATTTCTTTGAAATGCTATTTTGCTTGAATAAACAAAAACAGAGAATTCTTTTAAGTTTAGGTCATCCGTAGCCGTCGAACTGAGTATAACTTTTAGTATTTGATATTATACATAATAAAATATGTTGTTAACCATGTAAAACAGACGTTAACTTCAAGAATGCCTTAAATTTGTCCATTCTATCATTCAATTCAGAAAACACGCTGAATTATGTGTTTTTTTTATTTGTGTTTTTGCTTTTACCCCCTTTATGTTGTTATTGATGTCTTTTTTTGTGTATGTGCGGTGGGGGCAGTGTTGTTCTTTTCCGGGGGCGGTTGTTACAGTTTTTTTTTTTATTGATTTGCAATTTTTACGGCTAAAATCTGTTCAACAGTAACAATCTCCAGATCCCCTGACAAACAAGGCAACATTGATTTTAGTGCCTCTACAGATGCATGGAGTAGTACAGACTTTAAATACATCGGCTTCCTCTTCAGAGAAGATATTTAGATACGTACCATCATAGACTATAGGATTTAACATGGACTGAAAATCATTTTGATTTCAATTAACCTTTTTGCCTTCAAAATAAACTCGATCGTTTATAAATAACAGAAATACAACAAGAAGTTCTGTTAGGTTTTACTAAGGGGTAAGTTATATTAAGTAAAGCGGGTAAATAAAATCAGCCTTGCTCAATGTAACATATGGTGGGCAAACTATGATAACATCGTTTCTTTTGTTGCAGACGACTGTCTATACGTTCTGACGTTGTCTGGCACTGTACCAAAGGCTTTTAGGAACTCTCTCAGAAAATTTCATTCATAAACTTCTGGTCTTGTGACGTCATACAAAGTTGTATGTGCGCATTCATCGTCTGCTGATCTCGTTAGCTCTACTTTTTCGAACTACGAAACTAGTGTAGGCTGACTTTGCAAAAAGGAAGAAATGATAAAGCACGAAGCTTATTATTCAACAAACATCCTCAGCTAGGATGAAAATGGGCCAGCACCAGTTAATACAGAAATCTAAATCGAATGTTTGATCAGAGATAAGATTTTTGAATGTGTGTTAATGGACTGAACGATCACGTGTACAATATGTGCAAAAACACGCCAAGGCTATACATTATGTATAGCAAATATTGGCCGAAGTAAAAAACAAACAAAATAAACAAAAATACATATATCCCATAGAATAGTATCTATATTTAGAACAACTGTACGAGTCCTTGCTGTATAGGTAACTAGGTGTTATGACGTAATCTATGCATTAGTTTAGTATTACGTGCATACTGACTGTAAAAAGTGTACGGTCTACGTTAACAGAAAGTATTACGTCACTGTCTGGTAAGTAAAGTGTGTGTGTGTGTGTGTGTGTGTGTGTGTGTGTGTGTTTCTTTTCTTTATTTCTTTTCTTTTATTTTTTATTTTGGGGGGGGGTGTAGGTGTTTAATGAAGGAACAAGTGAATATGACAGTGATCGAAAAGATTAAAACTCCGAAATTGTCCCATTACATGTGGACTTATTAAAACAATGTCGTATTGAGCGTTACAATTAATAAATATCCTTTGATATATTAGATACATTTTGTACACACGAAACCTCGGCTACCTTTGGTCTGACTTTTATTTAATTCCATAACATTAATTAGAACTAAATCGAGTAGCGCATATCTTAGGAACGTTATGACTGACTTGATTTTATATGACTTATGGCCCTTTGTTTTATTCATTAAATACAAATTGTCGACACCATTCAAGATACCATTGGTCAAAATATCATTTACTTCACAACAATTTTAAGTACCAAGCCTACTGGCTCATATTGTAGGTCGAGGAAGCCTTCTAGCTGGCTTGCGGTAAGTCGGTGATTCTACCCAGATGCCTCCGTGCATTCGGGGTCTTCCTCCACCTGTAATTAGCTGGACGTCACTATATGACTGAAATACTGTCGAAGCGACGGTTAACTCAAAAAGTCAAGTTTAGTCATTTCGATTTTTTCTTGGACGATTTTTTAGATAAATATCAGGGTCCTGTGGTCTATGATTTAAATAAAAAGGAAGCAGATACAACGAAAAATAATAAATGTAAAAAAAACTAGTATTTCAAACTTAGGCCTGTAATATACATATATAACCAAACTACTTCCTAAAAGAATTCAAAAAATAGTCCAAGCTGGAGCTGGAATAAAGAAAAATACTGAACGAGTACCCTTAACACCACTACCGTAAGCCAATGTTATTTATAGGTCTCAACACTCTCTACTCCACTACCGTAAGCCAATGCTATTTATAGATCTCAACAGCGCAGCACTACTGACCAGTACACAGTCCGACAGTTCACATTTCACTAATTTACTGCATTAACTACACCAAACGTTCTTCATATTACGGTTGCATATTCATAAGATATAATTTACGCATTACTTATCCCACACAGCATGTAATAATTCATTAACCATGTATAATTACAATCTCAATACAGAAGGCATGAAATGTGCTACAAGTGAGTCAAAAATAATGGATGTATAAAACTAGTATTGAAAACAAACCATACATATGTAACTCATTAATTTAAAAAAAAACAAAAAAAAACGAATTAACGTAAAAAAAACGGTCCCAGCAGGAAAAGAACTCACCTCTTGAAGGGAAAAATACAGGTTTGTTCCCACTTTGCCAACTTCACACCTTTTAGTATTCCCACTATGCCAACTTTCCAGTTCTTGAGTGAAGGTTACCTGTACGCAGTCAGGTATAACGGTGATAATGTACAATAAGCCCAGATGGTTTATGCTGTGCCTAGGTTAATAGATATATTAAAACATATATATAAAAACAGGCTGAGTAGGTAAGTGTGAAATACTGTTTGCTTATTTAACAGCCACATTAAAATCGGTGAGTTTTAGTATGAAGTACTATACATATTTTACCAAAAATCGGTAATTCAACTATGCTTATTTAACAGTCACATTAAAATCGGTGAGTTATAGTATGAAGTACTATACATATTTGCCAAGATAAAACGCAATGGTATTTTTTTTATTGTTGCACCGCAAGCATTTATCGGGGATTAACACCTTTACCTTACCTGGTCAAATTCCCACTTTGCCAACTCTGTTTTTGGTAGCAAAATATATAAAGTTGGCAAAGTGGGAACACCCCAAAAATACTGTGCGACGCCCTTACCGATTGAGCTAATTCCACATGCGTGATATGAAGGTGCAAATAAGGCTATTTATAGATAATTAACTGTATCAAAAGCAGCAGCACTACACAGACAAATTTACTGCATTGACTACACCATGCGTTCTTTATATTACGGTTAAACATTACGCATTTCTTATCTTACCCATCATATAATTATTATGAATCATATTTTAAAGCCAAATTTCTTTACAAGACATGTTATTTATTATCGTGACATGTGTACAAACAATGCATATATATTAAGATATATGAATAGATCAACATAATATATTACGTACACCCGGCCCAATGGGCCAATATGTCACCGTTTATATTTACAAAATAAATAACATAGTAATGAACGGCACAGATGATAAATATAAATTATGTAAACAAAATAGATTTTCGATGTAAATATGCTTTTGTTAAAAATTTTGACACTCTCCGTGGATATTTTTCAAGTAAATGTGTAAATTTTTGTTCTTCACTATATACATCTAAGTTTAATGAATTAACCATACACTGTCTATGACCCTGTTAAGCTTCACACTCTAACAAAAAATGCATTTCATTTTCTATCATATCACTGTCACACATTTTACAGACTCTTTGCTCGATCGCCTCTCCAACACACCTCCCTGTCTCTATTCTTAATGGTAAAATACCACATCTAAATTGGGATAATAATGATCTTTCATTTCTGGCCAGGTTTAACAAAAGGTAAGGCTCACAGTCAAAAGAGTGTTTAAATATGCGGTAAGTTCTAAGTTTTGGGTAGATTTTAACTTCATTGCACCACAAGCTTTGATAATATAGATTAATCTTTACTTTCACATCACTGAGATTTACAGGTTCTTTGTTATGGTAATACTGTGTTAAGTTCAATTTGTCCATTACAGCTTTTATATCTGCACACCAATTGTTCCTACTGTTGGTATAATCGGTGAGAAACACACGTTTCGTCAGCCGATTATCACTGAATTGTAACAGGCGATTCCAGTACCGTAACATATCAGTCCATCTATGGTATTTGCTCGGTAACCAGCCGGTGTCTCCGATCAAGGCGGCTGTCGGTCTGAACCTGTGGACCCCCATTATGTAACGCATCGCTCGGTTCTGAACAGTCTCTATTGACGGGTACTGGCCAGCACCCCACACAGAAGCACAGTAGTCAAGAATTGGAGTCACACATGTTTCATACAGTTTTGTAAATGATTTAAAACCAAATTCTTTATATTTATGGACTTTAGAAATAATTTTCCCTAGGGCACGACTTCCAGCCTTGGACAATCGTTCACTTTTCAATTTAAATGACCCTTTATCTTCAAATGTAACACCGAGATATTTATAACTACTAACCGTTTCTAAGATATTTTCACCAATATGAAATTTATAATCACACAGACGCGTCCTCCCTCGCCTAAAGTGCATGCACTTAGATATGTCAGTGTTAATGAGTATTCTCCACTTCTTGCACCAGTTATGCAGTGTGTTCAGCATGGTTTGTAGTTTATCCTCAGAGTCTGTCAACAAGACGATATCATCGGCGTACAACAATAATGATAGCTTCTGTTCACCTATACTGATGTCAAGGCCAAGGTCGTTGATCTCCGTTACAAGATCATTAGCAAATACTGAAAATATTGTGGGTGAGCTGCTGTCTCCCTGAACAAGGCCGGTCTTGCATTCGAACCAGTCTGTTAGGTTACCGTTAATCCGCACACACGCTGATCTGTGGCAGTATAGACTTTTTATAGAGTTATACATCTTTCCGTCAATTTGGTTTTGAAGGAGTTTGTATAGCATAAGATCACGGTCAATAAAATCAAAGCACTTTCTCAGGTCTATGTAACTGGCAAACACCTGTGTATTGCTACGCACGACACTCGACAGAGTGAACACGTGATCTTCACACGATCGTTTCCGCCTAAAACCGTTTTGTTCGTCGGCAAATACATTATTTGATTCCAGAAAATTGGACATTCTTTTCTCTAGTAGAGAACTGTATAGTTTTCCTATGCACGAGAGTAAACTTATGCCTCTGTAATTCATTGGCAGGCGCTGGTCTGAATTCCTATCTTTCAGTACTGGGCAAATAACCGCTTTTCTCCATACTGTAGGTATAATGCCGGTGTCAAAAATCAGCTGAAATAGGGTATGTAGAATTGCAATAGCTGGGGCGTTTATTAAAACACAATGATATTGTTGAAAATCTTGATTTTAATTCATTTACAGACAAAGATCTTGAGTTATTGTCCAAATATCTTATTTTATTTGCGGACGACATTGTTTTATTTACTACAGATCCTGTCAGTTTGCAGTCCCAAATAGCATATATCACTACTCTGTCAAATTGGGCTTAAAAATTAATGTAAATAAAACGAAAGTCTGTGTTTTTGAAAAGAAAAAAAGTAACAGAAATGTACATTTTTTTATTAATGGTGAGTCCGTTGAGATCGTTGACAGTTTTGTTTATTTAGGTATAAAATTTAATCACCTCGGTACTTTTACAGATGCAGTTAAATGTTTACACGATCAAGCACTGAGAGCTTACGGTACCTTATTATCTTTATTTGACAGAATTAAATTCGATGTTAAGACAATGCTTCAACTGTTTGATAGTATGGTAGTCCCTATTTTGTTATATGGGGCAGAAGTTTGGGGGTCTATAATTTAAAAGAGGTTGATAAATTGCATTTAAGGTTTTGTAAATATGTTCTTGGTGTTAAGAAACAAACGCCGAACGCCGCTATTTATGGCGAACTCGGGAGGTATCCGTTATTACTTTTGTGTAAAGAACGATCACTTAAGTTTTGGTTTAAAATTATGAGTAATACTAATTTACCTATGTACGAAATGTATGCATTGCAATGTGATAAAATAAATAGCACATGTTGGGCCAAAAGAATACATTCTATTATTGATCATCTTGGATATACCAATGTAAGAGTTGACTTTGATAGAAATTTTAATTGTTTACCTTAAACTATATATTCAGGAATGGCCACATCAATTAATATTTCCAAAATTTTACGTATTCTAAATTTAAAGTTAACTTCTGCTTTGAAGAGTATTTAGATAAAATTAATAGCGTTGAACTTAGAAAAATATTTACATGTTTTAGACTTAGTTCACACTGTCTTGAAATTGAAGTCGGAAGATTCCATGGTATAAACAGAGAAGATAGAATTTGTAAATTATGTACTAGTAATCTTGTTGAAACTGAGCATCATTTTTTCATGTGTTGTCAAACATATTCAGATATCCGTAAAAAATATTTCGGTAATATTAGCTGGCCAACTATTAACAAGTTTAATTATTTTATGAATAGTCTTAATAAAAATTCCTTGATAAAAACTGCCAAATTTCTTAAGGAAGCTCTGAAAATACGAAAAAATACCCTTGATGTTATTGCTGCTTAGTCATAATATTGTATTTGAACATATATGAATATATAGATAAAATTATATGTAGTATGTCTTTGCCATATTCCGTTTGATTCACAATTTGTAAATGGTCAAAGGCAATATGTATTGCTGATTTACCAATAAACTTTGAACTTTGAAAAAAAAATACAAACATCTACTGACTAATAACTTATTAATAAAAAAAAAAAAAAAAGTTTATACCCCCAAACAATTACATAGAAAATTATCGGTCACTGAAGATCTGTACATTCTGACTGCAGTACCAATTTTCACATGCGCACACACATGACTTAATAACAGTTATATATATATATGTATAAATTACTGAATACCGTCCAGAAAAATAATGGATAAACTGCTCATGAATACAAATGGTACTGGTATAACACCTTGTTTGACATTCAGCTTCTCACGCATGTATAGTAACGCGATAAACCAAGAAATGTGAGATTCTCATGTTTTACCTTTTTAAAAATATAATATGATAGAATATGATAGAGCTGTCTAATCTAAATGACTTAATTTCTGTCAATAGTACGTAAAAGCAGCTAACTTCATATTCACGAACATGCACCTGCTCCTCATACAGCTTCATAATCAACAGCTTCTCCCGCCCGTATCTATGACAACCACAAACCACTTCAAACCAGGCTGAGTATAACTCAAATATTTAACGCAAGACGGTCTTTATTGCCTTTTAACGCTCATTTCCCGGGATTTGCTGTAAAAAAAATAAAAATAAAAAAAAGATATAAAAAACATTATCCGTGCACTTTAGTTAAACCTCAGTTTATGTACATTACCGAATATATCTGAAACTCAGGCATTTTGCGTTTCAGTAAATTGCTTTCCTAATCACATAACAAATGAAGATAATTGAATTTTACCACTTGTGCACACAACACCGTTTAAAAGCGGTGCAAATTATTTTTCATTGCTCAAAAATCAATTACGTTTGTAATGTAATGATCGACAGACTAGAAATCCGTGTAAATTCAATAGACTCGCTCTATGCAGACGTCAATGGCGGGAAATTAATGAATGAATTTGGTTCCCGGCCCAGACATTCGATGGAACTTTATGACGTCATCAGAGCCTTTAATCATGTTTTCCGACGTGCATTTGCAAATCAGTGAAGGTTTCTCGTTCTTATAAAGATAGTTTTCTGTAAGAAACGATATGTAACAAACATATATGCGTCAGAGTTGCTGAAAAATATATTAATTCACACGTCTATGAGCTTTGGCATGCACCCAGAAGCCAAACTTTTTTTAAGGTCTGTCAGTAGTATGATACTTTAGAGATCTTAGTGAAGCTTGTTCAACATCACATGGTATAGTAATCCATTTCATATTTACTGCCACACTGCAGCATCACGCCGTAGACATGCGGCATGATACCACACCCAGTCACATTATCTTGACACCGTGCAAACCAGTCCTGCAATTACCCTTGTATGCTGAGCGCCAAGCAAAGGAGCTATAACAGTACAATTTTTACGACTTTCGTATGTCGCGGCCGTGGATCAAACCCACGGCCTCCCTCTCCCGAGGCGGACGCTCTAACCACTCGGCCGCCGGGGACAGCTGCTTTTATTGAAAGAGCTATATTATTTGATCTATATCGATACATATTTTAACGAACAATGTAAAAAAAAATGAAAACCATATATATGATCAGAAACTCCAGAGCCTACAATACTTAATCAAACTGTTTTAGTGGTTTACCAAAAAAAATCTTATTTGCAAAAGAAATAAGTTATACATTGTTGTACATGTATATCTTTAAGACTGCACCCTATATCATCTTATAAAGCGTAACCAGAAATTTATTTCGATACACTTGTTGATACTTTCCAGCCAAACCCTGAATATACGTAAATACGAATGTCGTTCATATTCCATTACCAGGTCTATTTGTGACCTCACTGTATCCCATACGATTGGGAATGGCGTGTCTATGAGGACGGGTAAAACTTCGCTAAAACGTATTAGCAGTGTCTTTTCATGACTGGTCTACGTAATCAGTCTCTCACAATCTCTAACGTTTAATATTATTATATACAATGTATCACAGTTATATAGCACTTTTTTCATACACATACGTTCAAAAGTGCTTCACAAAAGTAACAATAGAGTCCTACAAACAACTAGACATACAGTCAAACATGAGACATAATACAATGCACACAAACGAATTACAACCGAAGGCATAATGCAATGCATGCAAGTAACGTTTAAAGAAGCGTAGATGCACGAGTAGTTTCGATTGGATCAGAGGTCCTTGCTCTGACGTCATCACAATTCTCTGCGAAAATCACGAGAATTCCGGAGAAAGGTGAAGTGACAGGATTGATCAAGTATCAGGTATACGAATGCAATGGACGCCCACTTCATACACTAATGGCTCTCTGCGAACATACTCCATATTATTCACCACATCTACATTAATTTTTACGTTATATACTCTTTTTATGAGCAGTGACATTCCTGCAAATTGATTCAAAGAATGTGCAAATATTGTGGGTTACTTTACGTCAAACTTCCCCAAAAACATTATATAGTATATACATAATTAACACGTGATAATTTTTCTTTCATTTTTTTACATCCAGTGGATGAGGAATTGTACAATAGTATGCCTCTTTGTCTATATCATGGCATAATATTACGCTTGTCTTTCTGTCTGTCTTCCCTAAGAAGGTATAGAGTAAGTCCTATGAAAATATCTTCTTTGTGACATGATTTTGTTGTTGTTTTTTATTCGTAGGACTATTTAAGAATTTTGCCTGAGTAGACGTCAGTTTTTACTTGGATGCTCCTTAAACTCTGAGTATCGTTTAGTATTATATTCGTCTGATACTAAAATAAAAACTGTAATCTGTTAACAAGTCCCTATGTCTAATATGCCACATGAACACCATGCACTTTGCACGGCATCAAGAAACACATTGTCAGATTGAATTCATTAGGTATGCACTAGGTAGGTAGACCGACGGTTCTATTTTCCTACCTGGAAAGTTTCCTAACCGCTAGATTTCCACGTCATTATTTCTCCCACGCATAGTCTTCGAGTACAATGCAAAAACCTTCACCATGAAAATTGAAATGGTATACAGGTACACTGTACTAATATTTATCACTCATTCGAAGAATTCTTGGATGGTATGTGTGTTGTTGTTTCTATTTCTAATTTTTGTCCCAATTTAAGTACTTTAAAATTAGTTTTAGTAGCACAAAAATTAACAAAACACTTACAGGTTGTTTCATGAAACGCATTGCCGCTTTTAAAACATACATGACACTTGTTTGCTTGTTTGCTGGATTTTACGTCCCACCGACAGTATTTCTGCAGTCATTTGGGGACTATGTCTACTTGAGACATAAAGTGCTGTCACTCTGTAATATCACGACAAGTGACGTGCTACCACATCTAGTCACAGTATCCTGATATCGTGCCAAATGTCCTGGAAGTGCCCTGAGGCCCAACAAGGAACTACCAATACACACTGTTCTATTTTTAACGTCTTTGGTGATCAAACCTACGACGTCCCGCTCCCATACAGAGTTCATGTTGCTGGGATAAACTCAAGGTTCGGGAAAATTCTAACGTTATGACGTCATCACAATGCACTTACGTCATTCTGTATGCAGATGTAAACTGGTAAAATGTTTGCCTTTCTCAATGTTTTATTATGCAAATAATAAGTTAGTATACAATGTGTTGGACAACAGTCTTACGACGAAGATAAGATTTATTCGAACCTAGTCCCGTGGGGGAGGGGGGCGGTAATTAAATTATCGGTAATGCATATGACAAGCTCGGAGCGCAAAATAATGCAAGTTTACGGAACGCTAAATCGGTGACACTGAATCATTTACAGATGACAGGCAGACTCACCAAACGCTTAAACGGACGTCATGTTGAACATTTGTAAAGTTGATATTAAGTCGACTGTGAATACAAATTTGAAAATAATACATGTAATAAAATGTTTGTTTGTTGGGTTTAGTGTCCCATCGAAGTATTCCAGTCAGTCATTTGGAGACTTTACTTGAAACAGATATCGAGGTGCATAACCATATCGGCAGTCTCTCTGCAGAAACCTCTATATCGACAGTCTCTCTGCAGAAATCTCTCTATCGGCAGTCTCAGTGTACTTATACCGGCCATTATATCTGCCATAAACAAAATGCGCGATGGACGGAGGGCCAAGAAAAAGACAAGTGGTTACGTTAAACAGATGAGTTGCAGAAAATAAACTATTTCACGAAATATTTAAGTATCTTTGCTGTGTATATGTGTGTCTACTTTTCAATCATCAGCGCCTGTGATGTGCCAACATGGGAGACAGCCTATGGATGTGGATTAAGTGCTGCCACGCCTCTGTATCACGACCTACACACTGGACATGAAACAACATACTGTCATTTTATATTATTATACCTCACTTGATTTTTTACTATTGTGACGTCAGAGAGTAACAATCCGTAATGTCATTCCCGAGACATAACGTTTCGTTCCTCTTGGCCTCTCGCGCATACCGACTTTTAACATCATCCCGCGGTTACTTTCCTTGCCTAGACGTTTATCAAAATCCACTTAATTAATTGTTATGATTAAAATATATGTCTTATCATAATATTATATTAAGTGAAGTCTTTGTGTAGTTTTAAATAATTTGTTATATTTTATTCGGTAAAATAAAATAAATATCACACCATTCAGAGAGAAGAGAATGTTCCACCAATAAAAAGCTATCATCTCGTTTACAATGTGCTATCACCGGTCTGAATAATGACGTCACAGTCTCTATTTATAGATTTACTGTAGTTCTATCGCCCTCTGAGAGATATGAAATGTATATAATGACACAGAGCCAAGCTGTCCTGGATTACCCTGTCATATAATGAAATAAACACGAGTTGCTGTAATTCATATGTTAACTTTGGCTTTACGTCCGCCACAAAGACGGTATTTCAGTCATTTTGGGACCTTAGACTACATAAGGCAAATATAGTGCTGTCGCATTACAATATCACACCATTAATAGGTGGTATGATATGCAAATTAAACCCAGTCACTTAATACTGACACTGTGCCAACCAGTCCTGAAACTACCAATTCTGTGTTGAGCACCCAGCGAAGGGAGACGTACCATTACCAATTTAACAACTGATACATCGCGGCCGCGAGTCGAACCCACGACAATACGGTTACATGGTGGATACTTAAATCACTCGACCGCCGGAACCGGTAGTAGTAGCAGCAACAACCTTGAAATTTGAGAGAATGAATGTATTTCACAATACATCTTATATACTTACATGTAAAAGTAAATGTCACTTGTAAATATCCTACGTCAGTTCTGTTCCATGTGTTCTAAGTAATGATACTTATCAATTAAATAATGATTTTCATACTCAGACTCAAACAATGAACATTAGTTTCATTGGCGATTTGAATATGGTAGTCAAAACAGAGCCCGAGATCACACTTAAGTATTTTCGTATACATAGACATAGACATATACACGATGCTTGGTTTATTGTTTTATTGTACTCAGAAGATATAGCGGCTTGTGCTGCAGAGATGAGCTTCGTCATGCTAAACCTGATACGATATATTGCGTGGGAGTAGCGATAACTTTAAGATGACCCGAAGTTAATAGTACAGTGAAGAAGAATATTGAAAACAAAACATTAAATTACTACTCCTACTTAACCGATTTTTCGCAATAAATACCATATAAATTTACATATTGAACTGTTTCACAACACCAAAGCACAAGGCTGCCGGCGTTGTTTGGTGCGATAATCGATTTTTCCTGCTTTCTGCTGGTGTCGATGGCAGAGACTTAAGCCGTGGCCGGGTTTTTCCGATTCCAAGCTTTCTTTGCTTCATTAGCATTGACGTCATTCTACAGGTCAGGGAAACGAGATGGCGGTGCCTGTGGGAGAGAAGTTCAATTGATGCATTAAGGAATTAGGAAAGATATTAAATCTTTGGATTTGGCGACCTTGACTGCAGTTGTTGCGGTAAAATCTTGTCACATGTTGTTCTGATACTGGAATGTGATGTAACAGTTTCGGTCAACACATGGTTAGATCGTAAGACTGTAGAATCAGCTGCCATAGCATCTAGCCGCAGTTGCAATTCTTGACGCCGGTCACGAATTTAGAGTAAAGAAATAATCTGTACAAGACCGTATCTATTCAGATTTCTGCACCGCAACATGTCTTTGAATACATAGCCAGTTTTATCTTTTTAGAAATGATTCCAGTGTGTATGTTGCTGATTTGCATGAAAACAGTTTTGTTTTCTTGTACGTCATGTCACTCGAATTACACACATTTATTTCAGTCACGTGGTGACTTTGTGGAAAGTAACAGTCTCTCCGACTTAGTCGTCAAATGAGTTTCGTTCAAGTTTTGAAAATTTCATTGCATAAAATGATCCGTAGTATGGATATGGAGAAAAAATGAGGGTGTACGCTGCCTACGTGATCTTTAAACTTAATGGGCGGAGCTTGTTTTGTTGTTCATGTTTTACATGAAGCCTAATAAAATGTACGTAATAGTAATCGTTTATATCATAAAATTTAAAATATAAATGATACTATATTTACAGTTTGTCACGTATACCATGCAGCTTTCCCTTTGACCGAGCGTGATGGAACCAACTCCCGTTTGAATGACAATACACGTAATGGTTCAGAGTCAGTGTCATTGGGTACATTTTATCATCCGCCGTCGCCACAAGCTCCGCATTATGTCCTAATATCACGTAGCCAGCATACACTTATTTTCTCTATATCAAGAACTCATGGATAATTGTATGCAATATATTTTTTAACTTTTGAACGAAATGCAAAATTACCGTCGCTAGACCCCGAATGTGCGGAGGTATCCGGGTAGAACCACCAACCTACCGCAAGCCAACTGGAAGGCTTCCTCACATGAAAATCCGAATGACCCTGCGGGATTCGAGCCCACGCGGTGAGGGGCTGAGTGAGTGTTAAAGTCAGCGACTTTACCCTCTCGGCCACGGAGCCCTCCCTCCCCCCTGAACGAAATGCAAGCATTTCATAGGACGATTAAGGCGGACAAACTGTAACCAGTATTACAGTTTGTTCTACTTGATAGTCCAATGAAATGCTTGTTGTTTTTTTTGTTCAAAATGCGAAAAGGATATTGCAAAAAATGAACCGTGATACAGTATGGTGTCTATATGACCAGAGACCAACATAGGCGGGCGAATGATTACGTCATGTTTTGTTTAGTTTTGTTAAATGTACTCAGTAACATTGACTCTGAACCGTACTATTAAAGCATCACATGTGCTGTCATTCAAACGGGAGGCGGTTCTATAATGCCAGGTCAAAGGCAAAGCTGTATGGCCTACGTGACAAACTGAAAATATGTATCGAAGCGCTTCGCTTTGTGTCGCTTGCGATAAATTCCATAAGATTTAAAAAAAATAAACGATAACTAATACATACAGTACCGGAGAAAAAAAATCGTAGGTATGTTTATTTTTGATAATCAAGATTACAATGAAATTTTGCAATTCTGCGGTTCTAGTGCCACACTGACTTTGCATGTGACCATGGTGTGTACAAAAATCACGCTTTTGATTACATGTGAATTAGCTAAAACTCAGCTATTTTTCAACACACTGTGACCGAGATATGTGCTAGATATCCTGCGTTGGAGATAGGAGTGTCACCACAGTGCCGTATTACGCCGAACACGTGTGCCAGGACACCACACCCATTCGCATCTTTCTGATACTATAGGTCTTGTCTATGTTGTTGTATTGGGGTATATAGCGACGTCCAGCTAATTACAGGTGGAGGAAGACCCCGAGTACACAGAGGTACCCGGGTAGAACCACTATGGCAAGCCAGCTGGAAGGCTTCCTCACATGAAAAATCCGAAGTCCCTAACAGGATTCGAACCCACAGCGGTGAGGGGCTGAGAGATTTGTAGTCCACGACTGTAACCGCTTGGCCACGGCGGCCCCAGGTCTTGTCTATCTCAAAGACAGGGTAAGGAAAGCAACTGAAGTAACATTCATTCAGACGTACATTGTCAAATCTGTATTTTCCGTAGAACACTTACCGGATTAAACCAGTTTTAATCTTTATCTCGGTTTCTAACACCTCTTCATTAGAAAGTAATTGTGGAGGCGTACCGCCTGAATGACAAAGCAGTATTTATTGATATTAGTGTTATTTTCTCTTGTTTTATAACGCTCAGAAAACTCATTGAGGGAATTAAGCTGATATTCATTTTAATATCTTTTAAATATATAACACATATAGGTAATTAATTCGTCGCTAGAGGCTGAGACTGTTTAGTTCAGCGCCTTTACTGCACGTTGGGGGAGATAACTAGACGTTTTATATTCAATGTTGTCGTAATGCATATGGAGAAGTTAGCAACAGTGAATGACTGGCAAACATTGTCTTCACAATATGTATTAGATATGTGGCATGATACCATTATCGATACCATGACAACCAGTGCAGAAACTGCCATATACGCTGAGCTCTAAACAAGTGGATATATCAGTGCCCTGTTTTAATGGCACGCGTGAATTGCAGCTTTTTAATGGTGTCGTGGCCTACTTAATTTCGGATTCGGAGGTTGCGGGTTCGAACTCCTTTTCGGACAAAACTTTCCATGGCGCAAATACTGGGCCAACCGTCGGGAAGATATAAAGTATACGTAACTTGTTTTTCCAAATCAACGTCATTAAACAAATATAAACACATATTTCAGTTTAGGACGGAACTCTTCAAATCATTTTAACGTGTTTATTATCTTCACATGTACTTAGGGAATACCAAGGTGTCGGCCAGCTGTTTCAATAAATTAAAAAATATATGCAGTTAGTGGGTATACTTGGTAACAATCGTTAACCTATTATCTGAATGAATATTCATTTACAGATTGATTGTTTCATGATATTTCGTTTGATTTTGAAAGAGATATGTAACTAGTTTTTCCTTATTTGTGTAGGTCTAGATTCTAAGCTACAATATTGTGTGAGCGAACAGAGGAGACCCTGGTCAGATCGATCCTGACCTGGGTCTGCTCTGTTCGCCATGACGAAAAACACGACTGCTTCAAGTATGGAGGTCATACAGGAAAATATATGTCATATATATGACCAAGATTTATGTACGTCAAAATAGTCTTTGTTATCTAAAATTACAGGAACCTACTCTTTTTGTACAAATTAAAATTCATATTCGGTAAATACATTTTTATATTGCTATGCCATTGCGAACTGTATGTGTATCAATTATGTCATATATAACGATGAACTGTAAATGTTTAAATTAAGTATATGTAGCGATTGACTGTATATGTTTAAATTAAGTTATATGTAACGATGCACTGTATATGTATTAATCATGTTATATGTAACGATGAACTGTATGTTTTAATTGTGTTATATGTAACATGAACTGTATGTTTTAATTATGTTATATGTAACGATGAACTGTATATGTTTTAATTATGTTATATGTAACGATGCACTGTATATGTTTTAATTGTGTTATATGTAACGATGAACTGTTTATGTTTTAATTATGTTATATGTAACGATGAACTGTTTATGTTTTAATTATGTTATATGTAACGATGAACTTTATATGTTTTAATTGTGTTATATGTAACGATGAACTGTTTATGTTTTAATTATGTTATATGTAACGATGAACTGTTTATGTTTTAATTATGTTATATGTAACGATGAACTGTATATGTTTTAATTGTGTTATATGTAACGATGAACTGTTTATGTTTTAATTATGTTATATGTAACGATGAACTTTATATGATTTAATTATGTTAAAGGTAATGTTACACTGTATATGTTTTAAAAATGTTATATGTAGCGATTGACTGTATATGTTTAAATTAAGTTATATGTAACGATGCACTGTATATGTATTAATCATGTTATATGTAACGATACACTGTATATGTTTTAATTATGTTATATGTAACGATGAACTGTATATGTTTTAATTATATTATATGTAACGATACACTGTATATGTTTTAATTATGTTATATGTAACGATGAACTGTATATGTTTTAATTATGTTATATGTAATGATGCACTGTATATGTTTTAATTATGTTATATGTAACGATGAACTGTATATGTTTTAATTATATTATTTGTAACGATACACTGTATATGTTTTAATTATGTTATATGTAACGATGCACTGTATATGTTTTAATTATGTTATATGTAACGATGAACTGTATATGTATTAATCATGTTATATGTAACGATGAACTGTATTTGTTTTAATTATATTATTTGTAACGATACACTGTATATGTTTTAATTATGTTATATGAACTGTATATGTTTTAATTATGTTATATGTAACGATGCACTGTATATGTATTAATTATGTTATATGTAACGATGAACTGTGAATGTTTTAATTAAGTCATTTGCAACGATGAACTGTATATGTATTAATTATGTTATATGTAACGATGCACTGTATATGTATTAATTATGTTATATGTAACGATGAACTGTAAATGATTAATTATGTTATATGTAACGATGAACTGTAAATGTTTAATTAAGTTATATATAACGATGAACTGTAAATGTTTTAATTATATTATATGAAACGATGAACTGAAAATGTTTTAATTAAGTCATTTGCAACGATGAACTGTATATGTTCAAGTTTTATTAATACATTTTTCTGCTCTGTATATCTTTGTTTGAAGAAGGGTAGAAACACTCTAATAAAGAAATGATCCCTTACGCAGAGGAATTGTGTAACTTGTCCAATGGATATAAATTAATCGGGTCTCATAATTGTCACACGATCAGTAATTAACCTGACGTGTTGACGGAGGGACACCTACAGATGCGCTATCGAGTAATTACGGCGTATTTTGAAATGTCAGCAGAAGACTTGCCTTAATTGTGCTTAGCTAGTTGGTTTCAAAACCGGTATAAGATAGGAAAAAGTAAATTTTCAGAGTATATAAATGCAAAGATTTTATTTGATATGACGCAGTATAAACTTGAATAGGCGAATGCATGCCTTCGTACGTTCACGTGAACGCGACAAACATACACCATGACAAATCCACACACACACACACACACTAAACAATCAAGTCAGTACATTGTACTGTATTGCTTTAATGACACTATCCTTTTTAAACACAACTCTTCTCCTAATAAAAATATCCCAGTGTTTGTAAACCATACTGTAAACATTTTCCCGTATGCCGTCACATAATCCCTAGATTGCCAGGATTAATAAAAGCCACATTAACGATGCAGGTCGATAGTGCACTTTATGTCGGCTCTCTCAGACTGTAAACATGTAAAATCTATCGAATATTGGCGGGCGTAAACAGGAGTTTTTCCAATAGAAGGGAATCTCCTAGGTTGACCTGATATTCAGCAGAGTAATAAACGCCTGTCGTCTGCGGCATTTCTATGAATTCAATGACGTCATTCAAAAACATGTTTCCCGCAGAAGCTTACTAACCTACTTCGTGTTTACAAGTGCGCTTCATCGTCCTTGAGCAGACGACAATGTGACAGTTGTCGGATATCAGCGAACTTGTCACCTGATGGACGGATCATCGAGGGAGGGCATCAGGATTATTTTACTGTGAGGAATGGAGATCGTCTGTTATTAATTAATGATGATTGGTTAACAGTCTCCAGCTGATTTAAGGAAATCACTTCTTGTTTTTATTGAGGAAGAGGGGGGGGAGAGATGACGGAGACCACCGAACAACGGCATCCGTGCTTCAGACAAATATGTTCAAATAATAAAATTACAATAGACTCATCGATGTTTATTGTGTTGATATACTTTAAATCGGTGTGAAATATTTGCCTTCAAATTTATGCAGTGTGCGTTCTCATCGGTGCATAATTAGGCGCGGATACAGGCTTATGGTTACACGGGAGAGGGGGTGTAAATTTAAATTAAAAATTTCCAATATTTGCCATGGGGTCAGCTTTTTTTTTAAATTGTCAATTATAAAATTCATTTGTATATTGATGTATTCCAAAAAAATAAACATGTTAAGCCTCCGCCCACCCTCCCATGATAACATTTCGTGCTAAATTAGATCTTTTTCATTTCGGAAGTAAATATTCATGATTATATTATCAAATATCTGTGTTTAATCTTATGCCTAAATAGGGAAATGTGTGTGGCACCATTATCGGCAAAAATACGAGGAATCTCCGTGACCGAGCGACCAACCCGCCGATGTGGATTTGAATCATGACGGTTACTCGGCCTTTTTCATGTTAGGAAGCCGTCCAGCAGGCTTGTGGTAGGTCGATGACCTTACCTGGGTGACTATACCTTACCTCGGTGACTCTGCCTTACCTGGGTCACTCAGGCCCTCCAGGTGAGGTCTTCCTCTGAAATACTGTCGCAGCGAAGTAAAATTAAATAAAACTAGTGTACTATTAGAAACAATACAACGGAAGCCTTTTATGGACGGTTCCGCAATTTGTATGTAACTCCTCAAACTATTGATGTTTTAACAGTTTCTATTCATACCTAGGTCAAGTGCTCATAAACAGTATCACAAACAAAAAACATATGCTCTTTTGAGCAGGTCAGTCGTTCACCACATAGTTCACAATGGTTAATATAAACATATTTGATCTACAGTTCAGGAACTGATTTATTCTTAATCTTATTGTTAGGCGTGTAGCAAGATACTGTCAGAATCTTGCATAACTCCCGCACTTAAAATGTGGTCAATCTAGTAATTCTGTCTAAGAATCATGGTCGAATACCCACGATCGATCAACATATCATCTATAGGCCGTGGGATATTACGGCTGAATTTGGTCGTTTAAGGTGTGTCAAATTACATTTCATTGGTCGCATTACGTTTTTAAAACCAATCAGAAGGGCTGTTTTATACTGGTGCCGGGCGCAGTCATTTTTTTATTGTTTACATGACTTTCAAGCATCCATGCCGGAGAGTGTTGCATTTATTAGTCGGGTTTTCATCGGTCGATAATTCAATCAATAACGTCTGTATTACGACGGTTTGCTTGCCTATTTCCCCACAGCATGATGTCATGTCGTGAAACGGAATAAGTCAGCCGGGTGTATTCGACGATGTCTAAGCATGTGACGTAGCCTCCATTGTTGAATCCTCCCATTGAATAGTCATGGTTAAGTGAAGTCGTGCGATTTACCTCAGGTGGTACACTTCTATGTATAAAGGTTATAATTCGGCAAAAAAAGAAGAAAAAAAAGCGATAAGAAAAAACATTTTAAAACAAAATGAAAAAATCCCGAGATAGATATGTTTTCGTTTTCCAGAAGCTGGGAATTGTCAATTGACTGTATGAAACTGTTCAGCTCAGTGCAGTAACAACAGGGGCCCATATATTCTTATATTCTTAACATGATTCTAGTGATTCCGGTGCGCTGCACCACACACAATGCAAAATAATTAGGAGTAGTGTACCTTTCTGACACCTTGTCTAATTGTGTTTATAATATGTATGCGCTTTAAAGGTTTTATAATGAACATGAAGTTGGCAGCCAAGCAGGTATTATGCAAGTTTTCAGGTGCTTTCTTAACCTCTCAGTAGATTAGGCTTTCTCAGTAGTAATTTTTGTCTTGATCTACAGAGGACACCATTAATTCATATCGTGTCACCGGTCCTGAAAGGTGAGTGGTTGAAGTTTCCAGTTTGTAGCCGAGAGGTCGTGTGTTCGATCACCGGTTGCAACAATTCCAGTGCTTGGCGAGATTATTTGATCAGGAGATAGGGATATTATGCTACTTGTCTTTGGCATTATGTCGCAGTTGGGCAGCACTTTGTCTATCTTATGTCAATCTCTGAAACACTGTCTTTAGGACGTTGTATTCATACAAAGAAACGAACAAAGAGAAGGTTTAACTCATGTTCTTTGAATGGGGATTTTGTCATTTGTTTTTGGCTTGCGGAGAAACATGTTTGAAATGCATGTATAGATACCTCCCTTTGCTCTCTGTAAGATGGTGGCCATACAAGGCTGAGTTTTCGTTGTAAAGTTACAGACACGAAATAATAGCAAGATTTACTAAATATAGATAGGCAACTAATTTCACAAAAGCACGTAACAAATTGTCCAGTTCTCGCAAAACCACGTTTCCAAATATCTCCCTTTTCTATTAAAGGTATGTAAAAGTGAAGAGTATTTTTCGGCGTAGCTGTATAATTTCGATTTCAACTCGCATCTTAAACCAATCAAATGTACGCTAACAGCGGTAAATAATTCTAAGCTGAATAAAAGGACTCCTGTTATTGGTTAACGCGTCGTTATGGACTATAAAATTACTGTAAATAAGGGGTGCAGCTTGTATATATCATTCAGCTTGGTGTTATTACTTTTCTTTTTAATGTAAACATGAAAGTGATTTCAGTAAGTTAAATACAATCCTTTTCCATCAATTGAGGAATGCTACTTTGTGAAAATGATTTAAAACAACAAAAAAGAATCCACCGTGTTATGACATGAAACCCCTTAATTACTATGTATATTGAATTCTTCCAGCCTGCCGAGATGCTCTCATTGAAAATTAATTCGCCAAAACCAAAACAACTAATAACGATTTTATATCATAATTGTCATATGCAATAATGATATGAACAAATATCACACAAGCCTATTTACAGATATAATTTTTTGTATTACCGTCTATAAATAAGTATATTTCATAGAAAAAATACTGAACTATTTCTAGAGCTTACTAAATTGTTGTACGTCGGTCTTTCGCGCGCTTTTCCTCGGAATGTTCTAGAAGACTGGAAATCTCGTTTTTCTTTCATCCTACGCCGAATATCTTTTTTAAAGATATTTCTTGTTTTAAATGACATTACATACCATCAAAATGATATCTTATTTGTTAAAATAAGTAATAAAAAGGGACATAAGTTATTATGCAAAATAGAAAATTACCTGCTGAAAAGAACTACCATGTATACGTAATATTCATTATGTTCATGGTACACTGACATATATATCTTTATTTCCTCCACATAGGAGATTCCAACAACATAGTTCATGTATACATATTCATGACAATACCGTTCAGACAATACTGAATTTAAATCTCAATTTAAAACATTTTGAAAATAAATCTAACTGAAAAATAATTCCATGTATGAGTGAAATGATGAATTTATAAAATGGTTAAATTTTCCTCTGTCATTTATTTGCGGGGGGTTACTTTTTTTTCATCGCAGCCTTAGTTGTCCTAACATCCTCTGTTCCACGGACTCAAAGTGCTATGACGAACCAAACTTTGACTACTATAGTGAAAAGTGAAAAAAAAACTACATTTCTATGAAGATAAAGTTCAATTAATTCGCCCGAATCAAGAATTTTGTTCTGAAAAGATTTACAGGAAAAATATCGACCAGCGGCAAGTGAGCGAGAACTTGACGTGGACATCGACCAGCGGCAAGACATCGACCAGCGGCAAGTGAGCGGGAATTTGACGTGGACATCGACCAGCGGCAAGACATCGACCAGCGGCAAGTGAGCGGGAACTTGACGTGGACATCGACCAGCGGCAAGTGAGCGGGAACTTGACAGAATCCCTTTTCCTTCTAAAAGAGGGTTTTTCATATTTGGGAAATCTTTTTGTAGAACTTAAATAAAATTGTGTATATTATTTGTACGCAAAGTCTGCAAAATTTAAAACAGATCAATGATCTAAAATCAACTGAATCTCACGCAAGTCACCATGATTTCCATGCTTCAGAGGTGGCACGACACACCATTGATACTTGAGGACAAGATCTTACTTGGTGTCCCAAACACGTGCACACAAATCCCAAAATATGTTTATCTTATTTATTAGCATATTTCATCTGCGAATGTATGAAATAAAATTAACTGCTCAACATGTCCGTGTTTGTATATGTATATGTATGTGTATGTGTAAGTGGGCGGGGGGGTCAAGTCCTCAAATATCAATCAACTCTCTGTATTATAGATATTTTTGCGTTCAATTTCTATGTCCTCATGTTCTCACTTATAAAATAAAAATGTTTGATGATTGTCTCTCACCGGCCTCTCTCTCCAATAAGTAATCCACCAACATAATAATAGTAAGTTCAAAATTATGGTGACTCAATGACTTGACTTGACTATTTGAGTTTACCGTTGCTTCGACAGTATTTCAGTGATATAGCGACGTCCAGCTAATTAAAGGTGGGGGAAGACCCCGAATGCACGGAGGCATCCGGGTAGAACCACCAACCTACCGCTATCCAGCTGGAAGGCTTCCTCACATGAAAATTCGAGGAATGCCGGGATTCGAACCCACGGTGAGGGGCTGAGTGAGTCTTAAAGTCAGTGACTTTACCCTCTCGGCCACAGAGGCCCCGGTGACTCAATGTCTCATCTTTACATTACATATTTATAAAATATAAATATTATATAAAACCATTTGTCCGAAATCGCTTAAATCAGAAGAACTTTATTATGCTTATTTCACATAATTTTGTTTTTGTATACAAAATAAAATAGTACTACGTGTATGTATTAAATACATAAAATTATGAAATATATTGCTTTTGTTGTTTCGTCCATTATGCAGCGAGCAATTATAGATAACGCCTACTCATCCACTGATATCGATTTGGTAACAAGAGAAGAAACTCAAATTCTCCACAAAGAGGGTTTCGGCTAGGGAAGTAAAATCGCGTTTTTGACAGTAGTTTCTGTGCTTGGTGTCTGTGATATAAATGTACATAAGTGGTTGTTTTCTATAAGTAAAAATGGAAGAACGTAAGACTCGTGTAGAATTCATGACTGTTAGTATCAATATTTAAAGCATGAAACTTCGTGTGGAAATCATGCGATTGTTTATCTACATTTTACATTTTTCTTAAAACTTATATTAATGCCTCTTGACGGTTCCTTGATTGGGCCAGTACTTTACGTCAGGAAAAGACATGATAAATCCTCTTGCCCAATACGGGATTCGAACCAACGATCTTCAGATACGCAGTCATATATGTTGCCATTGGCCTACGGAACACTTACCTAATAAAGCATTGGAACGGTCTATACAGAGCAATACCCGTTGTAAATGACAGAAAATCCTGTTTCCGAAAGTTACACAATATTGTAATAAAATATACTATACTCTCTCCTGCAGTGTTATGTATCACGCTTAAAGCATGTTTATTTGTCAGATCTTATCACGTGATTTCGGACACATGTACCGCCTATCTATTGTCCCCTCTCTTGTTAGGACCGGAATCGTCCACTTTGTCCTCCCTCTCGTTGACTCATTCAACCGTAACATAGAAACACCAGTTTTGTTATTGACTTCAATGTTGTTACAGACATCGGGTTGGTGATACGCTGACACGGCTTGCAGCTATTTTGGAGGAAACTATCTGGAATTAAAAGGTAAAGTTAATCGAATTATACTCAAGAATCTAAAAACGCCTCACCTTGGAAAAATATCGGCTATTTTATTTCGTGTTTTCCAAACGTTTTTAGATTACTTAGGATTGTAGTAAGGCATGTTTCAACAATAGATTGGTGCATGGTTTTTATTCTTCTTTATTTTAACATTTAAGAAAAAGTGAGTTTAAAAAGGGTTAAACCTATGAAAGAACAAAAAGATGTGAATTCATGAGGTGTTTTCGAAGTCCTCCAGTATCGTTTGGTATGTTTGAAATAGGGAAGTGTTTGTTATAGGGACGGTTTCTTTAAGATGGATGTTTTTCTTTTTCAAAGTTTTACTAACTCCAGAAGTGGCAATTTTGCAACATGATGGCATATGAATTTTATAACAAAATATCCTGTTAGCATGCGTACTCTCTCTCTCTTCCCTGCCCCCCCCCCCCCCCCCTCTCTCTCTCTCTCTCTCTCTCTCTCTCTCTTCCCTGTCCACTTTCTCTATCTCTCCCTCTCTCTCTTTATATTACTGTATCAAACTTAAACCGTCATATTTACTTATTTATGTAAATTCTGTAATTGCAAAACAATTTTTGTTTGTTATGCAAATAAAATATTGAATTGAAATTGAATTGTATTCATGTCATGTATGTTGATATTTATTGCTCATTGGATAATGTAACAAGAAACATGAATGCGTTTATATAACGAAATATTATATGTTGCTCAATCAATGTTAATCTTCAAAACACTTAATATCAATAATAAAATATCGGCGTTGA
>CM037782.1:54822177-54872177 GCA_021229015.1 Solen grandis | reverse complement strand
TAAGGACCTTTAAAGGAGTCAATTAAAGGGAAATGTATGAATTTGATAATCATTATTTTAATAGACAATATAATTTTGCACCTTCCAAAATGAAGCCATCATAATCTGTGACAAGGGGCACGAGTGATTAGCAGAAATGTTCCAAAATACTTCAAACCATTTTCCTGCTCAACACTGTGCAAAAGGTTTTGAGTAGAAGCCTATAATGCACCTGACAATGCTCAGCATCATGCACACTGTAAGAAGTAACATGATATCTTGACCATGCCCATAATAATGGTCCCTGAAGCCATGCAGTCAGTTACTTATCTTCTTACACTGTGCCGAGTTTGGATGGAACCAACTGTATGGATAAGATTAAAGGCCAAAAATTATCTGGTAGCTACATAAAACTTTTTGGTTTGCACCTTAGCTCACCATGTTGGAGTAGTACACCATATACAAATCCGACAATTAGACATGATATGCTGTTTAAATAAGAGAGCAGACACTGTAATGGAGTTGACAGTGTTTGCCATTATACTTTGTGGCAAGATGGGCATACATAACAGTAGGTGTTACATAAACAATGCGAAATATGCCACATGTACATTACTGGGAGAATTAGCAGTGATTTATTGCATATTTAACATTTTAAGTTACAACTGAAGTGTACCAGCACCAAATTTATGCATTATAAATAAAGGGTAATGAACTATTTGCATATGGTCGAAAGGCATTACGTTGCTAGTTTGTAATATAATATATTGCTCGTCATAAGGAAATACACAAGACATTAATGAAAGGTCAGACAAAGTAGACCTCTATCAGGAAACCAAGGTTAATCATACACCAAGGGCCTCATGGGAGATCATTCTGTTACCAGATCTTACAATAAAAAATCTTTTAAAAAAGAAATATGACTACCAGTAATTGTCAATTCATCCAAGGTTACCAATCAGTGCTAAGTTTTTGATTAAAGATTAACATGTGCAGCATAAAAACCTTATCACCCTGGAACTTACTAATCTCTGTCCCTCAATGTAATCAGTTTGACTGATGAGTTTTAATGTTGATATGTAAAAGAATGACAAATGATCTTTATGACTCTTTAAAGACTGGTGAGGGAAAGGTTATGTTGTATCAAGTAACAGTTATTTGCTTTATGATTTATTCATGGTGAAATGCTAACACAATAGTAGCCGGAGATTCAGTCAAGTGTTGATATATGTCACTAGGCCATGTTATGTCAGGAACTGGTCTTTGTTTCCCTGTATGCTATCAATATGCCCCTTGTTGCCATGGTAGAGACAACAGTGCTGTTTGTGTAATGGCAGCAACCTAACAGATATGTAAACAAAACGGACTCCTGCAATTATGTTTGATGATGAGTGACGGTCTTTATTAAAAAGTGGCATTATCAGGCCATGAAAGACTGTATTTCAACATATTCACCTGTTGTTTTGACCCCTCCATGGTAGCAATAAACACTGAAAATTAGGTGGTTATTTCACAATATCACCTAAAAATTATATTAAATCAACTGAACCTTAATCCTTTACCTCATGACTCTTCATGTACAAATTTATGATATGATGAATAATAATTAACTGTAAATCCAATCTCATTGAAATCAGATTCAGTATACTAACTAGATCTGACATCGTATAGATGGTCGTCTCAGATTGACCTTTATATAAGCCAATCAAATCGGCGGCTACAGAATTGTTGGTATAACTGAGGAAGTAACCGCATTCATCTCACAATAGGGTAGAAAGATGTGTAAGCAACTGGGTAGCTCATTTGGTAGAATATTCGCCCTGTCAGCAAAAGGCCCCAGGTTCGAGTCCCGGTCAAGCTGCACATTTTTCTCAACCTGTGATAAATGTTTTACTGAAGTCAGTTAGAAACAAGTTATTTGATTGGTTTAAATCCGGCACTTGATATAAATTACTTTAAAGGTCAATCTGACGTGAACCCTAATGCGATGTTGTCAGAGCCTAATCGCGGATAGTAGAGGAGCGCAAATTATGATATGATTTTAATTAGGTTGCTATAAATCTTAAATGGTATGATATGAAACAGTGGATTTTTCTTTGCTCTACAGACTTGAAGAATTAAAATGGACTACACTACTGTATAAGCAAACAGATGGGACCCTGATCAGACAGCTCTTCTATAGGAGCTGTCTGAGATCTGGGTCTGCTCTATTTGCCAATGTGCCAAGTCTATATGAAATAAAGGGTATATACAGGGAGTGTAGAAACAACATTCTAAGCCTGCCCTAGATTTAGGACTTGAATTGACTTGACTATTTCAGTTTACCGTCGCTTCAACAGTATTTCAGTCATATAGCGATGTCCTGCTAATTACAGGTGGAGGAAGACCCCGAATGCACAAAGGTATCTGGGTGGAATCATGACCTACCACAAGCCAGCTGGAAGTAGATTTAGGATATGTGTATTGTAAACATTAAAACTCTTCATTAAACTCTCAGATAACTTAGTCTTCTCAATTGTTATATTTGCTCTGTACCTTCTTTTCAGCGTAAAAAAAATATTTACAATTTATAATACATAATGATAGGTATCCTGCAATAAAATAAACAATTTATGTATGTTTTTTTGTTGTTGTTCTTTTTCTTTTTCAAATATTTTCAAACCACTTTTTGAATGAAACTTCTGTGACTGATAAGAACGCAGCTATTAACAACAATAAAATTCTAATTTTGTTTTGTACCTTACTATTTTGTTGCTAAATTTAGCCAAAATTCCTTAAATAGATCAGGATCAAACATCCTATTTCATAACATGTTTTCATTTAACCAGACAAGAATATCTCATTGTAAATAGCTCAAGATTTGTATGATTTATTTTTTTACAAATTCATGAACTGTATAGTAAGAAAATTGACGTAAAAGTCTCTTGTATCCCGCAAGCAACAGTGTCGTCTGCTAGACATATGTAAATATCATAACAAACTTTGCGCATCTCAGATATATTTTACAGGTAAGTGACGTTTGCACTCGTGTTTACAATACAACTTCAGACTGCAGTCATCATCTCCATGACGTATAACAAGTCAGGCTCGCTTAAAAAAGAATTAATTGCTTATTATTAATGGATCCAAATTGTTACTGTTTATGATTTGTTCTATTCATGGGGGTTTCAGAAAACAGCATTCAAACCAGAATGAAATTATCTGATGTCATAATTTGTTATTTTAAGTTTATGAATCAACTGGAAAAACAACTTTTCTATACCTCATATAAATCCTTTTTGAAGGTTTCTTGGCTGGACCAGTACTTTGTGCCCAAGGAGGTCTTGGAAAACATGATGTCCTTAACTGGAGTTAAATTAACTTAAAAACCACTTTAGATTGATATTCAATAAACACTTGCACTGGGCCTCTACACTAAATACAGATATGAAACACATACATTGTAGTTTTCACTTTTACGGTTTGTTTGCCTGGTATAAACCATTTCAAACAACTAACATTATATTAACCTTAAAGTTTTTCTTTTCATTGGTAAAAAAAACAAACTCTCATATGCACATGTCATTTCCTCACTGTGGTACCTCACAGTCACTTTCACTGAACCAGGTAATGAATTCAGTTATTCCTAACAATTATTTGAGATTTTCTTCTCTTTTTTTTTGTGTGTGTGCAGGGGGGGGGGGGGTTATAGAGATGTAAAAAAATAAATATGTATAGAAGGGTAACACAGCAAACAAATATCCTTTAAGGTTGGTTCACTAGATAATCGATTACGCCCAATCCTGTGACCTAATGCATGTACCCCTGTGTTTTTGTTGGAACATTAATTTAAAGTAGGATATATGTTTTGAGTATAAACCTATTGTTCACCTGCCAGAAATCAGACAACAGCCACATCACCTCCACAGACACACCCTAGCAGCCTTTTCCTGATCACCTTGCCATTACAGGGAGAGTAAGATGATTAAAGGAAATGACAGGGACACTGCTGATGATGCAAGCGAGTGACTATCGAGAATCAATATGTGACTAACCCAGCCAGTTATAATCATATGATATTTACCCTAACAGTACTGGTAGTCAAGGCTCCCTCACCTCCAGGTGCTCAAGCTTTTTGCAGCCATTGGCATTCAGAAAAAAATTTAGAAGAATTTATATGTTTTTACATGCTAAGTTAATATTATCCTGATATATAATGGAGGCACTAACTAGGAAGGCATGAATGAATGAAAAATACAAGCCTTCATTATGTATGCACTGATGGATATCTGGAACTAACACATTAAAGGGTTTGCATACATATTCATATCTGATATCCATTAATTAAGTACTGATAAACCTGTCTTAAGCAGTCAGTCAAAGGATCAATAAAAATTGACTTCTAAACAGAGATGGCCGCTGTATAAAGGTTAATCATATACCAAATTGCTAGTTTGGTAGTATCAAAAATGACCGCTTAATACAGGTGGCCACTAATACAGGTTCAACTGTATATCTAATGTTTTTTGTTTGTGTTATTAACTCCCTGGCATATTGTGCATGGTGGTGTGATTTTTCTACAGAGAACACCTTTAACCCTTTCCCTCATATATACTCATTTTGACGCCCTCAATAGGTATCACATAAAACCTGATCTGCAGAAAACCACAGTTAAACCTTACCAAATTTAATTACAAAATCCTCATTTCCAGACCACTGAGGAGCAGCAAACAGCATAAAACCTGATCACTCGCAGGCTGATCTGGTTTTATGCTGTTCGCATAGGTCTTTTCATGGTTTCCTCTATGAGGGAAAGGGTTAAGGCCCAGCACCTCTGACTTCTGTTCTCTTGAACTTTTTCTGTTAAGGATGCCCTCCCTTATCAGGTGCACCTACACACAGAGACAGATGCGGATACAAGGGATCCTGATGCACTACCCTAGCTTGTTCCAAATAGACTCCCTTGTTCTTTAACGTGCTCGGTGTATGGATAGCATGATACACGTGAAGCCCCTTAGCCACTGTCTAGAGGAACCAGCGTTAGGCTTCTATTAAGGAGGGGAACACTGAAAAGTGTCCCAAAGAAATTTTCAAAAAATCTACCAAGATTTGGACCCTAGACCCCTGGACTAACAGTCAATCATCTTACCACTAAGCCACCCCTCTGCCATGATATTTCTAATAATAGATCTAGTAAATTATTTACAATTCAAGATAAAAGGATGATATGTTCCCATGTTATCATCAAAGGACTGAGGTCCTAATAATGTGCTAAGTAAAGGATAAAGAGTGGCTTGTAATTTGGAACCATTTTACTGATTTCCCTCATCAAACGGATCTTGTAGCTGTAATGGCCAAAAACTTAATGTTATGTGCCATATTTGTATTAGATAAACCAAGAACACATTACATGCCAGAGTTGTGTGACTTGCTGCACTTTACTGACTTACGCCACACATTTATTTTCATAGTACATGTATTTTAATTGATAATTTTCCCGCCTTAATGCAAACAGGTGCATGCATATCTTGCCCGCTAGAGGGCACTGAATTTTGATATTCGGTATTGTCATTTTCGCAACTGATTCCAATATGTTGCTTTGTTAACATTGCAACATAAAAATGTCTGAAAAACAGTTAGCATTTTTGCCATTCATTTAATAAATCTTAAATACAAAATCAGAGAAATTGTAAGTAATAAAATAATTTATAGTATACATGTACCTTGCTTTGGATAAACTATTATTCTGATAATTAAAATATTCCAATTTAATTTCGCTGCAGTATTATAAATCTCAGCTTGGCTGCAATTAGACAAATATCTCTCACTGAATGCTGGGGTGGACCCACATAATGTAGATTAAATGGCCACAGAGATGTCAAAATTTGTCTTCTGTTCCACAATATTTTTGGCTTACGGTTAACATTGTACATTCTACTTGCAGTATATTTTGACTATAGGAACTCATATCTTACCAATGATTAAATTTACAAAACACAAATTTACTAACAAAAATCAAAACATACTAGAAACAAGTAAGCAAATTAACAACAGACATGAAATTCATTATCTGTAAAATAATGCTGTTTAAAATATTCCCCAATAAATTAACAGAATAAATACATTTCCAATAAATCTGCAATGCAAACAGAACTTCAAAATAGAGAGGACGACAAAGATGTAATTTCATAAGTTTTCCACTTTTTTTTTAGTATATCTTGGAAGGGAGACAACATATAAATCATCTTAAAGGGAAATAACTCTTGGCAACCTGTGCAGTGCCCCAGTTCTTAAACTATGCATGTAAGGATCCAATCATATCATTCACGGCCCAATAAATCCTACAGTCTTGAGAAGAACATGACAAGTACTTCATCTGTATAGTGCAATTTTATTCTGCTCTACTTCCATTATCCAATATTTCTGAGTGAGCAAGTAACTTTTGAGGTCCAATCTTTTTCTTCTTTTATGCTATCATATGAGCGAAGGAATGTTTAGGGAGAAATTCTTTGGACTTAACCTTTAGCAAATAATGTATAAAACAAGCCCTAGAGCTTTCTCCAGAAACTGAAAAGTCCACATCCCACTCCTACTGCAGAGCAATTTACATCAGCCAGCAAATGAAAGCTGGTACCCTTAGACAATCTAAATCTCAAGTTATTTCCGTTTACGGTGGAACAATGGTTCCTGGCACTGTTCTGATTTCTTTAACTACAGTAAATAAAATAATACTGCTGCAATTTTATTATGTTAATAAAAACTCATCAACGTAGATGATTTTCAGAGAATGTAATCCACTTAAAAAAACACGATCTATATTTTTTTCCCTTCAATTCCAGACATCGGAAGACTAATCAGACGAGAATCGATTCCCCCCGCCAGCAAAAACCAGGGGACTAAATCTACTAATGCACTGTATAAAATGTATTGGACATTATTTACTACTTGGTGTTGAGCATCAATTTCTGTTTTCAGCCTCCGTGGCAGACGTAGTGCCTGGGACAACCACAGATCTTTGAAATGGCAAAGGTCTTGTATGACCTCATACACATAAGGGAGAATTACATCATAGCCGGAGATTTTTCAAGCCTGATCAGTTATCTGATAGCCATGGCATCACTTCTGACAACATCCTTTGACAATGTCTTCGTAGAGATCTTATTTAGATTCCATCAAAAAGAGTTCATGAAAAGCATATTAATTCATATCAACTGTCAGATGATTATTTCAAAGGATGGGATTACGTAGTCGACTCATTGAGACACCACAATAACATGTTCTTACTGCTTATGACTGTGTAATTATTTTCTAATATTATCTTCTTCACAAGATTTTCTTTTTTAGAATAAAAAAAAGCTTTGATGTAGTAAAATTAATAGAAAAACAATGTCATGTACCAAATTAATAAGGATGAATCAAGCTAACATAATTATGATTTAACCCTTTCCCACATATATACTCCTTTTGACGCCCTCAATAGGTATCACATAAAGCCTGATCTGCAGAAAACCACAGTTAAACCTTACCAAATTTAATTACAAAATCCTCATTTCCAGACCACTGAGGAGCAGCGAACAGCATAAAACCTGATCAGCCTGCGAGTTACTCGCAGGCTGATCTGGTTTTATGCTGTTCGCATATGTCTTTTCATGGTATCCTCTATGAGGGAAAGGGTTATATATATCAAAATGTCAGGGATGTAGGTACTCTGGCCAAAACTGAGTGTAAGCACAAACACGCACCGGGTCTTACAGGTCCAGGGCCTCTGCTCTTGTGGGTCTACGGATTTTGTAAGTTAGGGATGGTTAAATTATGCATGCAATCTCATTTTAATATGAATGTTACAATAAAATAATTTCAGTCACTATAAGCCTAAGGCTTATTAATAATAAAAAAATATCTCCCGGAACAATAAAATTGTAATGTGCATATTTGACGTTTTGGTAGCTACGCCACTGAGCGTGAATGCCCAAAAGGCATATTATAATCTTTCTGCAGAATTATGTGCACTAGAAAAAATAAAAAGTGATAAAAAAAGAGTGAATGGAAAAATATCTATATGAACTTAAAAAGAAGACTTTGAATATTGATCTCTGTCAATCAAACAATATCAATTTCCTATGAAACAATTAGCTTGAGCATTTGAAAAGAAAATCAATCACTTTAGCTCTGCATGACCTTTTTTGATGATTCAACTATGTCCCAAGGCTGAAATATGTCTCATCATAAATTTAACACTGATTTTTCAAAATTGCAGTTACATATTACAAAAATCAATATTTTCTTGCTACTTACTGATACTTTCTCTGTTGTTTTCATGTCAAATTAAAGTTTTCTTTAACTCTCTTTAACTGAAAATCTATCCAATATTCACAGTTCTTTTTCCATATGTCTTCATTAAATTAAACCATTTCCAATTGGCAGTCATTTTTTCCTAAAATAGTGAATCTGGCATGAGGTGCATTATTACAAATAAAATATTAATTGTATGGTTATGAATCTGTCGATAGTTACTCAACTTCAAACAATTTCAAAGTTAAATTGCATCTACTCAACAATTCAATCTCAAACTTTAAAATTCAATATCACAATGTGACACAATTTTGTCAATCATTTTGATATAATTCAACTTTTATTGTAAAAAGTGCCAGCCATGCAAAAGAAAGCCTGCACCTCTGAGACATTATTTGCTCATTAATATTGACATTTACTACATATCAACAACCAATATCTAAGTTCCAATGAAAGTTGTCAGTTCTTTTGCATGGAAATAATAAAGATGGCTTGTTAAAGTCATTTATAATAGGATATACTGTAGAAAGTAATAGATTTATGTTTTGTTGTTTGTTGTTGTTTCTGCAAATACAAACTTTTTTTCTTGACTCTATACTAAAATGCATCAAATAACACACAATACATGTATACATACTAATTAAAGAGAGGGTTTAAAAAAGTACAAAATATAAGTGACATTACCTGCAAAATTTAACATTTAATCGCTTTAAACTTCAACGTAAAATCAAAAAGTGCACACACAAAAAATGAAATCTGATGTAACGCATACATAGCCCGCGGCACGCGACGCTTTCAGCGTTCTGTGTCGGTTGCTACTCATTCATAACCTTGCGCGTGATGCCAATTACATTTTGACAGGTGCGCGCATTAATCTCATGAAACAAAAGCTTTTGACCGCTACATGCATCCTAGAAAATATGCACACATAAAGATTTAAAAACTTACCTATTTTTAAACAATAGGCTCATGCGCTCTGCGTGAAGCGATAGCTTTCGTGCGAGTATGTACTTTAATCCACCGATGGACTCATAATGAGAAACCGAAAGTTGATACGTTCCACCCGTGGTTGCGATGATCGTTAAATTTATTCTTTCAACGTTCATACAGGATCGCTTAAACTGTTCTCCGTCCATATTAGAACTAATTTATTCCGTTTTCTGTGATTTTGCAGATTGTTTAATTAATGAAGGCACAGCAGACCCGTTTGTTTACAACAACTCACTGTTTGATATCAAAGCGTGTGTACATACAGAGTTACTCTATATTGTAAAATCGCAACCAATCAAATTAGTTTTCTCGATGGACGAGTCCAACAGGGAGAGAGGCTTCGTAGCTATAAATAAATAATTTCAATTTATTTCGTCTAATGATTCCGAGACAGAAAATGAGTGGTGGTGTTGTTCACTACAATCCTTTCAGCATTAGACAAAGCGAATATTTACTTTCAAGATGCATCCGGTTACGATTTGAAGTAACTAGAACACAACGTATTCAACCTATCGCAAAGTGAGATGATTGTTTCCTATCAAAGGCCACGAATGACGTCAATGCGAAATCACGTGACTTTGTTGTTCTGAATGAAGTCGGTACTACAATATCGATGAATGGTATCTGGTATATTTTGCCAATAAATCGCAGGGCATGATGAATTGCACAAGGACCCGGTAGGAGGAGGTTTGCGAACTCAGGCGTTCTTGAGTGTAGCAACACGGATGCGTGTGAAAGAAGCGTTTTTTTTAGCAAAACATCCAGTGCACAACGGGGTCATTTCGAACAAAGGACATTTATTTTCTTAACCAAAATTTAGGTCGGTCTGATATTTCGAGTTTACGGTTTTATAGATTCTCGAAAGATTACCCTGAATTTAGCACGAGACCAGCGCATGTGCAATATATGAGCACTAATTGTATGATGACCTATAGGTGATATACTATTTCCGTATCTCAGGAATTAAAACTCGAATTTAGCCCCTATTTACCAAACTAGAGTAGACCTGGCGATATAATATGAAATAAATTACTAAATGATGCAGTATATAGACCCTTCATCCAAAATTAGAGATTCGCTTTTGTAATGTTCTTTATACTTCCACAGCTCTTTGATACAGAGGTAAATACCTTGAATGATGTTTAAGTCTTACTTGTCCATTCTAAAAGTAAAAAAAAACAAAACAAAAAACAATCTCATACTCCTAGCTATATAGACTTAGCCCTAAGTCTGAAAAGAGGTAACATTTCCATTCCGTCATGCATACTATTACCCACGGGTACCCGTGTAAATGTAGTCATAGCATAAAAAAGATTGATGGGTATCTACCACACACCTATAAAAACGATCATTTAGTTATTGATTTTAGCACATTTCACTAAGCTATATAATAACTATATCTGTCTTCAACGCACATTACAGAGAGCAGAATTATGTTTATTTACATGTTTATGAAAAGAACATGAGATGTCATTGTAGAAAAGGCCAACATCGAGTAACAGGTAATTATTTTGTACCCGGATACCCAACCCGCAGGTTCCCGGGATCTCGTTTCAGCCTTAACATTATGTTAGTGTTTTCACATCATTTGACAAGCATATATGTGTCGCATGCCATGCGTTCGTTTCATTATCTATCACTGTGTAAGAAGATGAGATTGGAAATAACGCATATGTTGTCCTGTTCTCTCCAGTAGTAAAACTGAAAGGGGGGGGGGGAGGGTCAAAATGGGCTGGAGAGTTACCTTCCCTCGCCGGCCGACTCAGGGGCACGGACCCAAGGTTCCCTCGGTAAATCTGTTATCTACATACTAACAAAAGCTAATATTTAAAATCATCGCGTTTAGCAGTGTACGTACTGTCATGATAGTAACTGTAACTAATTCAGTATCTCTTTACGATACAATCCTTGAGGTGGTGGGGTGGGAGTGGAGATTGTAAATAGGAGTTTTATTTATAACGACACCTTTCTGGATATTGCACCCCCTCTCTCTCTCTCTCTTTCTCTCTGTAAAATCAGAATTTGATTAATTGAAAAACAGTCATCTGATATTTTATGTTCTCTCGGTTGGCTTAAAACCTTGTTTACCGTACGTGACATGTTTTGGACCTAGATGGGGCTTAATATCACATTGTTTGTCTAATTTGATTCCCGTTGCAATAATGAAAGATGAATATATATATATATATATATATATATATATATACGCACACAGAGATAGAGAGAGAGAGAGAGAGAGAGATTGGCTCGACCCCCCCCCCCCCCCCACATACACACACGTACGGCGGATATGCATATATGATATTTATTTTTTTCATAGTTGGCCAACAACATATTGTCTGCTAATCCGGTTTCATGGTTTCTAGTTGAACTGTTCTATCAGATTAAAGAAAATCAGTTTTACCTCACGTCAATCGTATCAATATAACATTATTTACACACGACACATATGTATCTTTCGTTGCTCTATATAAAAAATTATGTACGTATGATGTACATGCTTCAGAGGTATACAACAATTTACATTTATATGTAGATCTACATTTGAATTGCATTGAACCTGTTGGTTCACAACTAGCCCTGCCTGTTGCTTCACAGCAAGCCCTGCCAGTTGGTTCACAACTAACCCTGCCTGTTGCTTCACAACAAGCCATGTCTGTTGGTTCACAACTAGGCCTGCCTGTTGGTTTAAAGCAAGTCCGGCCTGTTGGTTCACAACTAGCCCTGCCTGTTGCTTAACAGCAAACCTTGTCTGTTGGTTCACAACTAGGCGTGCCTGCTGGTTCACAACAAGCCCTGCATGCTGGTTCTCAACAATCCCTGCCTGGGTTCCAACAACCGCCTGTTGTTCACAACTAGCTCTGCCTGCTGGTTCACAACTAGTCCTGCCTGTTGGTTCAGAACAAGCCCTTCTCTGGCAAAAAACTAGCCCTGTTGGTTCACAACAATCCCTGTCTGTTGGTTCACAACAAGCCCTGTCTGCTGGTTCACAACTAGCCCTATCTGCTGGTTCACAACAAACCCTCCTGATGGTTCTCAACTAGCCCTGTTGGTTCACAACAGTCCCTGTCTGTTGGTTCACAACAAGCCCTGCCTGTTGGTCCACAACTAGCCCTACCTGAGTGTTGGTTCTCAACTAGCCCTGCTTGTTGGTTCACAACAAGCCCTGCCTGTTGGTTCACAACTTGCCCTACCTGTTAGCACTGATAGTAGCATTACCAGATTTTGAATTACGAGTACACCCATTTTTTTGTATTTGACAATAGAATATGTAATCTTTATATTTTTGCTTTATTGATTTACAGCATGGCCACCATCCCTATTCACGATGAAACATCCTACGCTAGCTAACTTTACCTTATACTGATAAAAGCTAAGGCCTGAAGATAAATGTGTTAACTTTGTTTGTGGTATTTACGTGCTCCGGAAAGACATGTTGGGGTAGGGCCGCATAAGGAAAACATGCAAATCGAAAGCGACGCCTGGTTTACGGATACTTAAAAAACTGCAATCTTGCGCTGTTTACAACGCAACATATTATAACTGATCGCGGGAATCACAGTACCGGATATCCAAATTCAGTGCCCTCTAGCGGGCAAGGTTTGTTGTATCATCGTTATACAATAGATAAATATACTTGAATGAAGAGCTCCTGTTTAAGCATGTGACATTTTTTATTTATCTTATATTTGAGAATAATGCTCTATATATGATGTATCATCTTATTATAGAAGTTGTCCTAGCACATAACGAACGATAACTCTGCAACGATGTGTAAGCGGGGGAAAATATATGAAAGTACTTACCAATAAAAAAAATGTTTCCTAAGCCAGTAAAGTGCAGCAGTTCATTCACCTCTGACGTGTAATATATCCTTGGGTATTACTAAAAGAATTATGTCGATCATTGAAATATGTTTGGCCCCCACAGCAAAATGATATACTGTAGTATCAGTATTGTTCGCGCTGGTCTAATTTTCGCGATTTTCGCGCAATGGGCCTTCCGCGAATTTAGGACCGCGCGATATTAAGTCTGTATAATCAAAGAATATATATGGTATTTTTTTGATTGACACCGATTTTGACAACTAAATTTCATGCGTTGTTTTATAATCAGTACCATCTTAGATCAATAAAACCAACAGTTTCCCAAGGGTTTTACACTCGTGTTCTATTTGAGACTAATATCAAATCAATAATCTGTGATAGTCTTTTTAAAATAAGATTTTTTTTGTATATTCTAACTTACCTTTTACCGGTTTTGAACCGGTGCATGAAATTTACGCTTGCGTGATGTAAACTCATTTTTGCCGAGTCATTATTCAAGCACTGACCTTTATGCATAAATTCGAACAAACATTACTACTAACTGTATGATGGCAGATCGTTTGTTCTGACATGTCCCCACCTTCTAGATTGACAGTTTGTTTATACAACAATCAAAGTGAGACCTGTAAAACAAAAATGTCCCGGAGAATAGATTGTCTGATCACCGGAAGTGCTGCAGTCGATAACAAAGGAAATGCCATCTTTCGGCAGTTTGACCCCAGCAATTAGGAGACGGTGCTAATTAACAACTTACCAGTAACCCTTATCAGTAACCCACCCCTATGACGTCACTTACCTGGGGGGAGGGTAGCGCAAACATATCAGTCGGTAATTAATTAGCATTCGATACCCGGGGCACCAAATCAGTCATTCAGAACGAAATGGATATTTTTTTATTTATTCATATTTATTTTTTATACTTTTTTTTTTTTTGAAATGGGAAATGCGCGAATTTAGCACCGCGCGAAATGGTCTTTAGAGAGGGTAGCGCGAAATTTAGACAGCGCGAAAATAACTGATACTACAGTATTGGCTACAAGATCCATTTGATGAGGAAAATCAATAAAACAATTCCAAATTACAAGCCCATTGACTTTCTTATTAACTGTTCCAGTATAAGCTTAACTCAACAAAAGGACTCTCAGTCCTATGAATAAATGTTAAGGAAAAACAAAAGTTGCGGATCTAGGGATGCAACTACAGGTGATGGGTTCGCTAAAAATGTCATTCCATATTTTTTAAGGTTTTAATTTTCTTTATTGGCTTATGGAATATGATTTAACGTCAACCTGTAGAATATATTACGTAGACCTTTTAATCATAAAAAAATCATAAATGCTAAAGTAGTTTACAGTTTGTCCGACTTAATCATCCAATGAAATGCTTACAAGTATTTCATTCAAAATATTTGTTGCATAAAATTGACCGCGATATTTTGATAAGATATTTTGGAGAAAATGTGACCAAAGAGCTTAATGCGGCGGCGAATGATCACGTCATTTTTTGTTAGCTAAAAATATAAATGTACCCAGTAACATAAACTCAGAACCGTACTTAAAGCACCACATGTGTTTTCAGTCAAACGGGAGGTGGTTCCATAATGCAAGGTCAAAGGCAAATCTGTGTGGCGTACGTGACAAACTGTAAATATGTTATCGTTTATATTTTATATTTAATAGATTTATTGCAGCGCTCCACTTCGCGTCGCTTCATAAATTCCATAAAATTAAAAATATAAAACGATAGCTTATGCTTGCCGATCCCCCGGTGAAATGGTCTCTACAGCAAACTCATTTCAATTTACACATCAAACAATACCTTTGGGCCAATTTTGAAGGTCGTAGCTCGTATCTTAAACTATAAGAATAGGTCAATGTGTGATGATCAAAGTTAAATTTCACAAACAAATTGTGCATGTGCTCCAATAATGATTGATATAGCTCCCTAGTTACCAGAGTACCAGAACAAGCAGTCAATTGCTGATCACAGATGCTCGAAATTGCATTGGACGAATCATATCAAAATGATCTCAGTAAACGTAAGCTAATGACATCGAAGTCTTTGTTTATAGATTGCGGCAGCTGGTCGTTTGTCCCTTCCCAGAATTCATGGGGAAACCCGCCTTGACGTTTACACAAACGGAATAATCTCGGCTATCTGTCATATGCAACATGTCCGAAATGTTACGAGAACGATGATACCCATAACCTGATTATTCATGTATACAGGTAAAATACTAAAAATCGCCGTTAGGCAAGTGAACAGAAAGTTACACTGCGACGTAAAGCGAATTTATATGTCGAAGTACCCGAAGTTGAAGGAGAGGTTTCTTATCAAAGCTGAATGTTCCTTCCCATAGGAAAGGTTCGTTCCTCGCTACTTGCCGGATATAAGATTAGCACCTGATGAGATGTTTGCCCGGTCAGTATAATGTGTGATTCATGATTCTTACGCCGAGACGGGTCCCAGTCTGAAGTCACGTGATATCAAAGTCCGCCATTAATTATCCGCCATTGTATCGGCCATTTTAGCTTTTTTGATGACGTGCTGGTTTTCTGTTAAGTTAGTGAGTTAATCAGTGGCGAACATTTGGTGTCAGTCTAGCAGATGCACGTAGGTTTAAATGTCCCGATAAAGAAAACACGATGCCATCCTAAATTGAACTTTGCCCTAAAAATCCTTGAATGTTTTGCTTCATTTCCGGTGCTACCATGATTTAAAGAAAAAGAAAAATGAAATTAAGAAAGTTTTTACTTGGAGAAATGTGCAATCATAGTAACCAATACAGTTTGTCCTCTTCGTACTCTGAAAAACAGCTTTCACTTCATACTTCATAATTTAGAAATGCCCTGGAAGGAACTTTTAGTAGGCTAAAAGTTGCATTAAAATATTCTGATTCCCTATTCATGTGAAATAGGAAGCTAATTTTTAACTGCTGTACATACAATCACTTATAGTTTGGATATTAGCGATATTTGATTTTTCCTTTTGATGCACCTAGCTGTAGTCATGTTTCGAAAAATTTTAAGCTGCGGAAAACTGAGAAATGGAATAGGGAATGCAAGGAACAACGGGGCATACTCCAATCGAATCTGTCCAATTATGCGACTACCAGTCTAGCAACAAATACTCCCGGAAGGTAGTAACACAGCCCAAATTTCCCGGCGTTCAAAGCAGTTTCGCCAGAGCTTGTTCCCGGTAATCTGATCTGTTTATCTCTCTGCGACCGACTGAGAAGGAACCTGCTTTTCTATTACGTCAGCGTTGCGGGTTCTTGATCGATAGTATAATATCGCCGCCCTGGGCCGGCGATAATGATGATGATACTAGTATATTTATTATTTTTATGTGTACAAACATGAATTTAGGAAGAGTAGATGGATTGATGAACGGAGGAATGCCCATGCAATTCGTTGAGTGTCCAATCTTCACAACTCAAAGATACTCAATGATATGAGTAGCAAACAGCGTTAACATGACCAACCTGCCGTTTACCGACTGGTTTTAAATTGGTTACACAGGTCATTTTCTCTGTAAATATCGTATAAGAAAGGGATAAAATGCACGCGGAACCCCTTGGCATTTTCTTTAGCCTTACATGGCCTAATTGTGTGCAAAATTTTATCTCGACCTCTTTGTAACATGTTTCCAAAACTTTAAACACCCACTGCTTTTAAACCGTAGGATCAGGTTTCTCGATGAAAAAAATATGATGTTTTATAATAATAATAATAATAATAATAATCATGATAATCAAAAAGAATGAGAACACCATGAAATTCTAAAACAATGCACTTACGTAACCCGTATAAATCTGTTTCATATTTATTTTTTATCATCATCCATCAGATTTTATGAAAAATGAAGAACAAAAACACGTGGGTTTATCATATACGCCTATTGACATCTCTGATAACATATTTCATTTTCTTTTATATCTGTTCTTCGCTGTGGCCGTATGACGTCAATAAGAATCTAATACGACGGCTTGTTATGAAGACTTTTGAAAAATTTATGTTTTTTTTTCTTTATCTTTCGGTGACATTTAGTAAGAAGACGCCAATAATCCGATGCTGGTATCTGTGGTTACAAATAACTTATTGAGGCTTATATGATCACGCAAGACGACATAAAAATGACGGGGCTCAAATGATCTGCCATGGAAGACAAAAGTGATTGAACAAGACAAACTGACAAAGGAACAGTTGTGGTCGGAAGAATGTAATGCTTGGTGCTCAGCTACAACGGCAGTTCCAAGATTGGTTAAGTAATGTGGCTGGGTTGGATGACGCAGTGCAGTGAGGCAGCACACGATAATCTGCATCAAGTTGCGGGAAAACATCATCACCATGAACATCATTAACAACAAGAACAACTACAGCAAAACAACAACTACTACTACTACTAAAGATAAAAAAACGGTGTTTCGATGGTAATCACACAATAAATCATATTGTGACTTCCATCATGATTCTTAGATAAATTGATATCATTGGAGACATTCCCGTTCGCGCACCTGTCCGTCCGTTCTTACGAGAATGACATCACGGTTAGGGTTGCTCGAGTATATTGTAACAATGAGGGATTTCTTAAATGTGTTTGATGTGTTGATTGTTACTAAAGATGGAAGATATAACCTCACAATGTAGGTCTAGTATTTGTGCACCACAAACCGTGAGACACATGTATTTGACCTCTCTGTGGTCAGCAGCGTTTTTCTCCGAAAACTATTTTCAAACACTTGTTGATAACTACTGAAACTAAAATCAATTAACAAGTTTTGCTTTGCATAATTTAAGACACTTTCAAAGTCGACTGCAGTATTTGTTGACAATATTGATATTCCTCATTCTCAAATGAACTGCCTGTTTATATCGTTTAAGTCTTGGTGATCGGCGTCAATCGTGGCAGAGAGGGTAAAGTCGCTGACTTTAACACTCATTTAGCCTCTCACCGCGTGGGTTCGAATCTCGGCAGGGTCATTCGGATTTTCATGTGAGAAAGCCTTCCAGCTGGCTTGCGGTAGGTCGGTGGTTCTACCCGGATGCCTCCATGCATTCGGGGGTTTCCTCCACCTGTATTTAGCTGGACGTCACTATATGACTGAAATAATGTCGAATCGACGGTAAAACTAAAAAGAAAGTATTTTCTACATATTATGTTAATCAAGCCTACAAGTTTTCTCTACTTTTTGGAAACGTGTTGTCTGGTGACACTCCTGCATTTTGTTTAAGAAAGCATGTATATACATTGTCATGGAATTTTGATATTCTTATGTTTTTGAGACACTTTCTCCAACAATTCCCTAGCATTGTATTTGCTTTATGCCAGTGGTTAACCGAATGCGTCTCTTGACAGTAGCACCATTGTAAAAAAAAAATGAACATAGCTCAGTTTCATGAAAGCTTTGACAAAAAATAATGTAAACATAAGCTTATGACCTTTGAGTACATATTAATGTTACTGAGAGCATTCTCATCAAAGCAAATAAAATGGGAGGTAAAACGGGAGCGTTTGTCGTTTTATATATCATATCATGTCTAGCGGGAGATTTAGAACTATGTTGTCGTTAAATAACCCACTGACAGTATTTTAGTCAGAACTGGGACTCAGTGTCTATTTGAACTAAATGGTCCTGTCCTATTAAACTGGACCTGCCAGTCCTTGAACTATGCAAGGCATATATACCAACTATGGGGCGTTATGGTTGGGGTTTTAAACCTTGATCTCCCAATGAAGGGACGAGGCCACCAGAAGCGGGTATCCTCACCACAGACCAATCCGGAGTGTCCAATCATCGCACACCAAAGTGGCAAAGTGACTCCGGGGTGTCCCATCACCGTAGACCAAAGTGGCAAAGTGACTCTCGGATGTCCCATCACCGCAGACCAAAGTGACTCCGGGATGTCCCATTACCCCACACCAAAGTGACCCCGGGGAATCGCCTCAAACGAATGTTACATTACAATACAGCTGATTTTGATACTTTCAATTAGATTCATGTTTGCGAATAAATTTTAATAATCTAGCCCGCTCTATCTCTCGTAAATATAATTTGTACCCCCCCCCCTTTCTCTCTCTTGTACATATATTTTGCAAACTATATACTATGTTCATTTGTATATAATAAATTAGACCATATGACAAGAAAGATATCAACTTAATCTTGAAATGATTTTTTTCCTGTGGAAAAAAATGTTTGAATCGTCCCAAGCCTGCTCGTCCACCCTGTCAGTTAATCATTAAAGGTCATAACTTGTCTCTGATTTGTTTGTAGTGATCAAATCTCGTCAATCACAAAATGACGACTAATTAGAGATAATAAATATCAACTAGACATTTGATATTTAACGCTGAACCCAGGATAATGTTAATAACACATATATCGTAAATGAAGGATGGTTTCCTCGCAGAACAGTAATTTCTCGTGAATATAACCCTTTTTATGTCACACATACACGCACGTGGGTATGCACGCACAGGCACGCACGCTGATATTTTTCTGATAAATGAATGAAAATATTTGATAATTTCATAACTACACGTTCATTTTTTCCAACATAAAAAAGAACATTTCGTTAGAAGCACGCCACGTCACTCGTGACAATATAATTTTCGTTGTGAACTCGATGAAGTATAACTGCACTTTCCACAATTACGAACAAATATTATTTATGTACTTTCTTTTCGAAATACCATGCATGCCGCCCCATTCTTTAATTAAGCATACTATGTATCTTTTCACCCTTTTAACAAAGACAGTGTACTCGGGGTCTTCCTCCACCTGTAATTAGCTGGACGTCGCTATATGATTGAAATACTATCGCAGCGACGGTAAACCCCAATACAACAATAACAACCACAACAACAACAACAACAACAAAGACATACGTACATTAGCCCTACAGTCATGAATAAAGATAATTAAATGAAACTAAAATAACGAAGAACAAACAGAAGATGATATCCTTTTAGCGTCCTTACGTTTTCACAGCACGACTCCCGTTACTATATGTGAACAAAAAGAGAAGACAGACTCTATTCATTTTCAGTACATGGTAAATAATAACCTCTCAATTATTCATGCTGAGAAATTTCAAAGAAGACAAAAGACACGTGATCTTGTGACGATTCAAACTTTTGACATTTTATCTGGTATCTGTCCACCTGATTCCTTACCCACGTGTTTTTTTTTTTATAAACCATACATTTTTGCAGTGCTTTGATGATTGAGTTTAAACTAACAAAAAATTCATTAAGTAGAACTTTTGTTTTTAAAAACATGATTTCAACGAATACATGAATCTACGAAACTGAATTTGATAGAGATTCAGTGAAATTTTATGTCAGCGGAAAATACTGGTATAAGAGTGTAATACATATTATATGGTAAAAACGCGGTAACTTCAAATTGTCCATTCATTCTTAATTTTAAACCAATAATTTAAGTTTTGACACAAATGAACACTTGCTTTTAGGGTGTTGTTGTTTTAGGTTTATGTTGACAGACGAATAATGAGTTTTATTTGATGTTTCATATCCTGACCTTTGGTTACATGTACATTTTGTACGTGCACTTATATTGAGAACATATTCCTCAAAGCAAAACCATTTGGAAGGTAAAACAACAGATTGTTTGGAGAGTTCGTTGTTTTAAATATCATGACATATCTAGTGCGAGAACTATATGATCTGTGTATTCTTGTGTGTCAAAGAATTTCTTGATTTCAAGTAACTTCTACACGTAAAAAGAACGGCCCGGGTCAAAAGCATCGATTACTGACATTTGACCCACTCTTTTACATTCAAGTGCATTCTAATGTTGTCATGATCATAATGATGTACTATATATCGTGTAATAAACACGTAATATGAACATATCAAATGAAGTAAATTAATTAAGTAACTGAAACAATATGTTATGCATGAACAACTGTATTTTCATTTTTTACCACAAGAAATCATGATAGCCCAGCTGATCTATATCAGGCCCGGCCGGCGATGGGGTTGGCGGGACATAGTCACGTGCCAGTTGCTCCAACGTATTGTCATACCTGAATTGATCTATTGGTATTCTAAAGGATTATCTTTGTTGCAAACAGATAAATACATGTTTTGCGTGTATATTGCCTTTGCGAAAAATTGTAAGATAGAAATAAATCTCGCTAATAATATATTAATCGAGCCTTACTACTCGGGTGACACGATAAACCTTTACATATGACGTCAGACTAACCTTTAAAGACGATTGTTATTGAAAACGCCTATAATATAACTATTTTGTATGAGTGTATGCATACATATTTTACTAATAGTTGGATTGTAATAGATAAGAAAAAGCAAACTGCTTACCCGCTGCTTATAAGTATCATGCTAACGAGAGATGGATAATTCCTATTGATCATATTATATTTTTCACATTCTTTCGTTCAAATTCGTGAATTGGTATTTCTGTAAGTAATATGAAAACATAATGTGAACTTTGGTAAGTCCCCTGTCCCCATTAGAAGCCTCGGTTATATGACGTATATATAACGTCTTTATTGCTATTATTTGAAAACTTTGTCACAGTGAAAATAATACTATTTATTACCTACGTTTAAGATATGGTTGTACGAAAGCCAATTAGGATCAATGACATAAACTGTTAAGTCATAAAAATGCGAAATAAAGGCGTTTTTATGTTATGATTACACATTTCTTTAGCGTACTAACGTCACTGTTTTGAGTTATAATGCCTTTATTTTGCGTAATTGCGAGTTTCAAATTCGCATGTGTACGCCTTTATTCGCATTATCATGTCCCTTTTTGCGTTATTACGGGTTTATTAGCTTTTATTTACGCCTTTATTTCGCGTGTTAACGACTTAATAAAAATCGATTTGTTAGTGATCCTTATGACCTCCTTATGACAGTATCCATGACTATTTAATGAAATAATAATAAAAAAACAACACCACAACTCTAATGTTTTGATAGAACGTCATGTACTCTAATGTAACGAGTCAATAACTTCACGACTGTGACATGTTAATCAAACGTAAACTGCAAATATCTCATAGTCTTTGGGATTCATTTGTTTTTAACGTGTGCTTGTCAACGCGTTTGCAGAATTTGCCTGACATATCAAATAACTCCTAATTTAACAAATTAAACTTTATAGCACACGAGACACGAATGACTGTATTTTGAAATGGTAATTTAAAACGTAAAACTTCTCATGCAGTGCATATGAATGGATTACGTTACAGATTCAGAAAATCCCGGTGCAAAAGATACATATCTCGGAGTTTTAAAATGATATGATTTTTATATCTTAAAATTATACACGACTCCCAAATTGCATAAAAAGTGCATGTTTTTATAGAACCTTAAAATTATATACTTGTTTATTTTTAACGACCGCCTTGATCTAAGGTAATTTCTTCTTTTTTGTTATGTTTTAAAGATAGTTGCAACTGTCGGTATGCAGTAATATCTTATAACCATGTAATCTAGAACTTGTGGGTCCTGATGGTACAGCAGAAGAATCATTATTAGCCCTTAACAAGCTGAATTTCTCAAATAGACTTAGCCGGCATCTTTTTTGGAACTGTTCATTATTGATTTTAGGGATAACAAGATGAAAACTTGTAGTTGGTCAGCCAACAGTAAATTGCCAGGCCAGCCTGCACGGATACTGGTGGATACTGCACTGAATTACCGAGAGTACTCGTTTTAAAATGGTCCGCGGGGGATAGCGAATTCATCTCGGAAAAGGTACGGTACTCGGTAATTTTATCCTCGAAATTTCGCAGTTTTACTGTACATTTGAAATGTGATGGATACCAAAACTTGATCAGCACTGATGACGTATGCGACAGTTTTAACTATATTTATGTAATTGGAAACCTACGAAATCCTATTTGGATCACTGACAAATAAAATATTTTGTTGAAGGCGTTATAATGCGAAATAAAGGCGTTATTACGCTATTAAACTCGTTATAACGCAGAGAGGCGCGTAATTACGCCAGAAAAGGCATTATAATGAGAATATAAGGCGTTATTATGCGGAGCAGGGCATAATTACGCGTTTGAAAGGCATTATAATGCGAACCAAAGACGTTTACATGCGAAACAGGCGTAAAAACGCGAATTCCAAACTCGTAATTACGCGAAGCAAAGTCGTTATAATGCAAAACAAAGGCGTTATAACGCGAAACAAGGCATAATAACGCGAAGTTGAAACTCGTAATAACGCAAAACAAAGGTGTATTAACGTGAAAAAAGGCATAACAAAGGCGTGATAACGTATATACGGCATAATTACGAGAAATTGAAAATTGTACATATTAAGAGGATTCTCATTTACGCAAGGTTTAACGCCAATGTTTTGCGCTTATACGAGGGATGTTCCTATTTACCGCTATATTGCAATTCGCTTCTAGACAAATACATGTATTGTTGCGGAAACTTCTGCATCGGCCGAATCCTCTACCCAATAAGAAACCGGTTTTAAACAAAACATTATGCAGAAGCAAAATTATTTTTTAAATGGCTTTTAAGGATCTTTTCGTTCTTAGATAAGCATGTAACTGACTTATTACTTTTTTTAACAAAGCAGGACTTTCACAGATGAGTTGTAGGGAAAACAAAACACTCCTCTCCCTTGTTGATGTTGTTGAAGTTTTTTTTCTGCAAGTGTAGATCATATTTACGAAAGCCTATTAGGATCACTGACAAATAAAATATTATTTTAGCCTTCGTAGTGAGCGTATGGCGAAGAGTCATTGCGATCATCAAATGAAGGAAAATAGAAAATAGAAATATACCAGTAGTTTCAATATCCTTTTACGCTTTTGCCTGTTATGGTGTTTTTAGAAACGCGGATTGTTTCATTTGGTGACCATGCCTCTGTAGATGGGTATTGATAGACGTAATTCAATGTACACACATATAGTTAAACATCAAAATCTTGAAAAAAAAAATTTTAAATTTTAATTAACTTTTTTTAAAAACTTAAACATTTTATATTATACTCATATGCTATATACTTACTACAGTATGTATCATATCAGAAGCAGAATGGCAAATCACAGCCATAGTTATAACGTGTTTCAACTTCGCGTTATTACGCCTTTGTTTCGCGTTATAAAGCCTTTGGTTCGCATTTTAATGTCTTTTAAACGCGTACTTATGCCTTTCTCCGCATAATAACGCCTTATATTATCGTTATAATGCCTTTTTGGCGTATTATTTTAGCGTAATAACGCCTTTATTTCGCATTATAACGCCTTCATCAAAATATATTTTTTTGTCAGTGATCCTAATAGGCTTTCGTACAAACCTGTTTACTTATATTTGGTTGAATTTGGCACTTTGTATTTGGTTAGATTTTTCAATTACTGGTTGAAATATGATATAAAAAGAAAGGTCACCGGCCTCGTTATATTTGACATGATCATTTTCATCACAGGAAGAATATTGAAAATAAAAAAATGGTGCCAAATTGAACTCCAAAAAGTTGGAACCATTGATTTTGCAAAGGCTTTCTGTTTTAAAAAGGAGATCCAGAAAAATTGACCAAAATAAATAAATAAAATAAAATTAAAAAAAATGATAGGTCACTCACTGTATTCTTTTATGTATAGATTAACTTTTCCTGATGTACAAATCCGTTGATTTTAAGGTAAAAATATATTGAATATTAAGTAAATGCAGTAAAATTATTTTCTTCCAATATACTTATACCTTATGCTAATATATGCTTATAGAAGATGATTTCGGTCCAACATTTATCTCTACCAATAATGATAGAAAGTTGTATGCTTGAAGCACTGTGTGAAAATATAGCGTGCAGCAATATTATTTCCAGAAAAATCGAAAGATTAAAACAAAGATATATGAACATAGAAAAATCTTTAAATCAAAGCGCTGAAGGCACTGAAGTTGTGTGTGTCTCAAGTGGAAGAGGGTTTGACAAGCTGCAAATATGCAGGGTAACTTAGTTTTTCCAAATATTAAACTTATATTAAAATAATAAACGACTGTTCATTGAAGGCTATAGAAATATAGGAAGAGTAAGCGTGGCAATGTGCTAATTTTTATCAATCTGTTGAAACAAATGGTGCTTTCATATAATGACCATGTTAACGCAACGTTAAAGCCGGTGATTTGCATTGTGCGAAAATTTGACATTCATTTTAAATGAGACAATACTGTACTCTTATCAATATCAGCGCTTTGATTTGTACTACTGAGCGATGGCACAGTTTCTATTTATAGATGCAACACTCAGCGACTCGATCCCTACTGTGTTTTAGTAACTTCGGATAGCAGATATACACCTGTATCAGCCTGGAGATATCTCTGATGTATCTGAGAAAGCTAGATGTCATTATAAGGAGGTTATACGGATTTTTATCGTAATTCAAGCTTTCTATATGGACCATTGAAACACCACTGAATAACCAAAACCTGCACATCTACCATCCAAATTCAGGCATGAGCCACCTTTGCATTCGAAAGAAACTATACTCCTCTGCGTGGTTTACGCACAGGGACTTGCTCCCTATGTTTTAACACACACACACACACACACACACACACACACACACACACTGTGCATACAATATCTTGATAGTTATGTGAACAGTGAATGTTTTTGTTATCATATAGGAGCAAGTCCCTGTGGTTTACGCAACATTCTAGGGAAAGAAGTTCTTCTGTACTTTATACCACATACAATTATTGTATCCCGTATATATTTATTTTTTTTACCAAATTGAGTTTTCACTACTTAGACTGAATCTCAGCATATCTGTATTGTAGAATTCTGTTCAATCGTTTGGTCATTCATACAAAATTGAGAGGTTATTCGATTTTAAATATAGAGAAACGGACCCTCAGAATGTAGATACTATAGTTGTGAGTGACTACGTTGACAGTAGGCACACTTGTTCACATAAGACATCCATGCGGAGTTCTAGTTCCTCGTGTTTCTTGGGTATTGTTTATGTATAGGATAAAGCACGAATGCCTCGAATTCCGTATGCCTGTTTTGTGATTTCAAATATTTATACAAAGGGAATGTTTTTAAGTGTGAAATATGCCTAAAAATGTATAATATTTAATAAAAAAATATACATCTCGTTCCTACGGGCCTCGATGTCTTTTCTATGTTTCGGCATTTCTCCCCTTACATAGAACTTTCATTTTCGTCGCTGTCACGCAGAATGTTGTTCATCTACTTGACTATTTGAGTTTATCGTCGCTTCGACAGTATTTCAGTCATATAGCGACGTCCAGCTAATTACAGGTGGAGGAAGACCCCGAATGCTCGGAGGAATCCGGGTAGAACCACCGACCTACCGCAAGCCAGCTGGACTTTTGTATTGGTGACCAAAGATGAGCAAAAAACATCTTTAAGCAGAAACCTGAGAAATAATATGTAAACGTTATTCCTAAAATGCTGAAAGTATAGGTAAAGGGAGATAATTCTTTTTTATCTAAGTAAAACAAGATTTTTTTCCATTGATGATAATAAACATACTAAATAAATTCTATCAATAAAAAAACAACAAAAAAACAATAAGGCCCTTGACCTTAACTAAACTTATTGTCGCACGAATCGGCGCAGGTTATAAAAGTATTGCGTTTTTACACAGGGTAGGTTACAGCGATATTAGACTATTATAATTAAAAATGCATAGATCCAACGTGTGTGTGTGGGTGAGGGGGGTCAGACAGGGATATGCTATTAAATATGTATTTGGTATAACAATTATCCCTTCCAATTCTTGACAGAAAGTTGTATGTTGAAATACTGTATGAAAATATAGTGTGCAACGCATATATTCCCATAATAGTCGAAAAATTGATACAGTAACGAAAATGTTAAAAAATCGCTGACTTTTTAATTGACGAGTTTACGCGAATATTATGTATTACTAATACAAACAAATTTGGAAACAATCCTATCGCATCTGAAAACATGAAGATTAATGAGGCATCAAAGAGGCTGCATGTTTTTCTCGCCATATTACATTTGTGGTGGACTGTGCCAGCATTGCACCTTACACTAGGTACATTTATTTATATTAGGTAACAAAGCAGAGTTCCAGTTCTTCATGTTTCTTGGGTATTGTCTATTTCTTTCAACAAGGGAAAGCATGAATGCCTTCTATTCCCCATGCTTACTTTGTGATTTAAAATACTATCATTGTAACAGAAAGAAACTGTAAAGTGTGAGAAACTATCCAATATTTCAAATAAAATCTTGTCACTACGGACCTGAATGTGTCTTTTTTTTATGTTTCTGCATTTCTCACTTAGTAGAGCTTTCATTTTCGTTGCTGTCAGAATGTTGTTCAGCCCTTTTGTGTCGGTGACCTTTTAGCCCGTGAACTTACTTTATTTAGGTATGCATAATTAAAGGAATACATTCGGCTCATTTTAAACTATGCCATTGAATAGACCTACATTAATGCACTATTTCGACATAATTATCTAGATTATACATGCTGGAATAACGAAGAAATGTCTTTTTAAATTTAGTGTTTTCATGTAGGCACTGATCGTCTATGATCGTCGCCATCTTTGTTTACATTTACCTTTGTGTGACGTCATGAACACACTTCCGTTTGTCACCGTTCGCGCTAAACCACCTCTACCACTCTCACGAACTATTAATTTATTTTGCAACAGAAACGAACACTCTTAAAAAAGTAAAGAATTAATAGACCATCCCTGATACTAATCACCGAAGTGTGAAGATGACGTCATAATTCCTTCTGGGAAGTCTCGCGAGATAGCGAGACGTAAACACTGGCTGCGCTCATGCTGAGGCACGTAACGTGTATGAACTCGTCTTTAAATAGTTTTTTTTCTTGATTATAAGGCGTGTGTTAATGAAATGCATTATGATTAAAGGCTATTCAAACCGATATTTTTCAGTTCAAGGCAAGCTGTTATCATCCGAGTGTAGCCTTTGCGATAATGGCGGACGCGTTTCCGTGAAAACCCACGACAGGGATTTGTTCATTGAATATACTGGTGTCATCGACCGTCTTGTACTAATACATTTACACAGATAATGTTTATAAATATTAATATTAATATTTCATAAAGTGGGAATATTTTATATCCAATAATTATTTGAAAGTTGCGCCGAATACATAATTGCGGAATAAGCATATTTTGATGGTTCTTTGGTAAATTAACGACAACTGGATTTTCAAAGTAGGTCGAGTCCACACTTACCACAATGAACAATTCCGATGAAGTTCAAACACCTTTGTATAGGAGGGGATAACCGCAGTTTATTTTTTTTTAATTGAGGTGTCACGATACTTATTTCATTTAAGAATGTGTCAGTTTAATTCAGTGTCAGTTTAATTCATATTATTCAATCACTGTATCTCCAGGTCGTAATTTTTTTGCCACATAGGGTTGCCCTAGTCCCCGACGGATTCTGGGATTTACGATTTCCTCGATAAATTCCTTTTGTTTTAATTCGTATAACACAAACATCATACCCCTTTTATGTAACAAATCGGTTATTCAGTCATTACATAAGTGTGACTATGGAAACTGTCACCGTTCAATACAGTTGCAGTCGGTGACAACAGTCGTACTATACATGTAACACGAGACCCAGTGGAATATTTGTCCGTTTTTTTTTTTAAATATATTTTCGAACCAATTTTTATAATTCTAAGGTCTACCAACAAAGGGTCCTGCTGACGAACTGTCAAATGGCTCACCCCATCGAAAAATGTGGCCATTTTTCATCCATAATCTTTTTCTGAGACGCAAAATCGTAAAAAAGAAGAAGAAAGTAATAACTATGGATAGGTTAGTTCATAGTTGCCTTTAACTACACGATATAGTCACTATGGCGGAGAACTAAGCTTTTTAGCACATGGCATTTTCCTTCCACTAGCGACAAAACGTCACAAAAGCATGAGTTATTTGGGCGCATAGTCCACACTTACTGACTTTTACAAAGGTGTTGGACTACGCGTTATAGTCCACAGTGACTATGAACAAATATTAGCAAATGATTAGACGAGAGGAAAATGCCATATGCTAAAATTCTTATGATATTTGATGATCTCAAAAATATTCCATGGGTCATTTGGTATGTTTTGTGGTATACACGTACGTGACACCTATCTTGTGAAGCGATTTTCTTCAAGTTTGATAAAGTACATGTGCAAAACAATGATACACATTTCGTTTAGACAGCCCCTCACCGCTCTGGGTTCGAATCCCGGTAGGGACTTCGGATTTTTCATGTGAGGAAGCCTTCCAGCTGGCTTGCGGTAGGTCGGTGGTTCTACCCGGGTACCTCTGTTTACTCGGGGTCTTCCTCCACCTGTAATTAGCTGGACGTCGCTATATGATTGAAAATACTATCGCAGCGACGGAAAACCCAAATACAACAACAACAACATTTCGTTTAGACATACATTTTCCTAACAGTAATAATAGATACAAGAAAATGATAATTATTACGTTACAAATATTCTTCCTGACATGATTGACAATATTTCTAGTACCAGAGACAAAATTATTGGTAACATCTCAACACCCTTTCTCCTTAATGACTAGCTGATTGAATTTCAGTGTAAACCGCAAAACACAGCATAAATGGCGAGGAAGGAAGACGACAGTGATAAGTAGAAGTTGACATTTATTTAGTCACAGCCCTGAGACCTCATCCGTTTGCCATGAAAATACAACACCTTCGAACGTACTCGTAATTTTCTTTTGTATCAGAAATCGGTAAAACTGGCGTGGGAAATGATCTTGTGACATTTATCAAAGACCCGTCTGAGAGTACTTTGATATTTAAAGTGTAGATGAAAGTGTAGAAAATCAATTAGAACTTGCAAAAACGTGTGTGTCTTCATTTAGTTTACACCTTTGAATTAATACACATATTTGTCAAGGAAAAGAAAAACGGATGAAGAAAATTATAAATCATATATATTTTGAGAAAAAATGAAAGAATAAGCCAACCGACACTAATGTGTTTGATATTTTATATAGGTTAGAAGTAGTCTTTAAACCAATGAACTTTAACATCAACAATTATTTGATATGTGTCTGTAAATCTTTCTCTTTAAAGCTTTATGATAATGCAAAGAACAAAATAAAATGCTAGTACAGTTCTGGTATAATGTGAACGCGTTATTTTACTCAATTATGCAAGTAAATAAATAAATAAATAAATAAATAAATAAAAAGGCAAGAGATATAATGCTTACAGAAAACAACAACAGCAAAACAATAATGAATGTGTCGGTGCTGTATTTATATTGCATTTTAATCCTCGGTACATTTGAAGGGGTATTTCTATATAGGACAGATCTAATTTATACCTATAAATATATCTAATAGTTTTCCTTATTAAAAAGTCCGAGAATAACACGAATATTTTTTGAATGTTCACTGAGCGCCTTTGAAAATAAACGTGTGTACAGAGCACATTTGAACTAAACCGATATGATAAGCACCTATGAAACTATTGTGTGACTTGATGAGCACTTTAAGCACTTTTTTGATACGATGAGCGCTTTGGAACTAATGTGATACGATAAGCACCTTTGGAACTAATGTGATATAATAAGCACCTTTGAAACTATTGTGTGACTTGATGAGCACTTTAAGCACTTTTTTGATACGATGAGCACCTTTGGAACTAATGTGATATGATGAGCACCTTTGGAACTAATGTGATATGATGAGCGCTTTGGAACTAATGTGATGTGATAGACCCTTTGGAACTAATGTGATACGATGAGCGCTTTGGAACTAATGTGATACGATGAGCGTTTTGGAACTAATGTGATATGATGAGCGCTTTGGAACAAATGTGATATGATGAGCGCTTTGGAACTAATGTGATATGATGAGCGCTTTGGAACTAATGTGATATGATGAGCGCTTTGGAACTAATGTGATATGATAAACGCTTTGGAACTTATGTGATATGATGAGCGCTTTAGAACTAATGTGATATGATGAGCGCTTTGGAACTAATGTGATATGATGAGCGCTTTGGAACTAATGTGATATGAGGAACGCTTTGGAACTTATGTGATATGATGAGCGCTTTGGAACTAATGTGATATGATGAGCGCTTTGGAACTAATGTGATATGAGGAACGCTTTGGAACTTATGTGATATGATGAGCGCTTTGGAACTAATGTGATATGATGAGTGCTTTGGAACTAATGTGATATGATAAACGCTTTGGAACTTATGTGACATGATGAGCGCTTTGGAACTAATGTGATATGATGAGCGCTTTGGAACTTATGTGATATGATGAGCGCTTTGGAACTAATGTGATGTGATGAGCGCTTTGGAACTAATGTGATATGATGAGCGCTTTGGAACTAATGTGATATGATGAACACCTTTGGAACTTATGTGATATGATAAGCACATATGGAACTAATGTGATATGATGAGCCCTTTTTGAACTTAAAGGGTATGAAAAGCACCCTTGGAACTTCGTGTAATGAGGTGTAACTTTGGAACTTATGTGGTATGAGGAGTGCTTTTGGAATTTATGTGGTATGAGGAGAGCCTTTAGAACTTATGTTGTATGAGGAGAGCCTTTGGAACTTATGTGGTATAAGGAGAACCTTTAGAACTTATGTGTTATGAGGAGCGCCTTTGGAACTTATGTGGTATGAGGAGATAATCTGGAACTTATGTGGTATGAGGAAAGCCTTTGGAACTTATGTGGTATGAGGAGAGCATCTGGAACTTACGTGATTTGAGGAGAGCATCTGGAACTTATGTGGTCTGAGGAGAGCCTTTGGAACTTATGTGGTATGAGGAGAGCATCTGGAACTTATGTGGTATGAGGAGATCCTTTGGAACTTACGTGGTTTGAGGAGCACCTTTGGAATTTATGTGGTATGAGGAGAGCATCTGGAACTTATGTGGTATGAGGAGCGCCTTTGGAACTTATGTGGTATGAGGAGAGCATCTGGAACTTATGTGGTATGAGGAGCGCCTTTGGAACTTATGTGGTATGAGGAGAGCATCTGGAACTTATGTGGTATGAGGAGCACCTTTGGAACGTATGTGGTATGAGGAGAGCCTCTGGAACTTATGTGGTATGAGGAGCACCTTTGGAACGTATGTGGTATGAGGAGAGCCTCTGGAACTTACGTGGTATGAGAAGCATCTTTATAACTTTCGTGAGAAGAGGGGTACTTGTAGAACTAATGTGCTATGAGGAGAGCCTCTTGAACTTATGTGGTATGAGAAGCATTCTTTGTACGTTTGGGAGAAGAGGAGAGCCTCTTGAACTTATGTGGTATGAGAAGCATTCTTTGTACGTTTGGGAGAAGAGGGGCACCTTTGGAACTTATGTGGTATGAGGAGAGCCTTTAGAACTTGCGTGGAATGAGGTGCACCTTTTTAACTTATGTAGTATAAGGAGCACCTTTGGAACTTATGTGGTATGAGGAGAGCCTTTAGAACTTATGTGGTATGAGATGCACCTTTGAAACTTATAAGGTATGCCTTTAAAAGTTATGTGGTATGAGAAGCGCCTTTGGAACCTATGATGTATGTGGAGCACCTTTGCAACTCACACGATATGATGAGAGCATTTGAAGCTAGCTGTGGTTTGTGGAGTCCCTTTGCTGAATGATGAGCGCCTTTGGAACTACAGTCAAACCTGTCTAATGTAACCACACAAGGGACTTTTAAGGTTCATTGTGTTACTGATATATCTGGGACTTAAAAGTTACACGACCAAAAGCAATGTTAAAAATGTTAAACATTCATAATTGGCATTGTAAAACCTTTTAAAACTTACTATTTAAATAAATTCAACATCACAAACATATTTACTGTTAATTTTTCTAATCAGTCAGTATAAATTGATTTGTTTGCATTTTGGACATCTCCTTTTTATTGGATTTTATGTAGCTCTATCAAAGAAGTCATTAATTTTTGTCTGTTAACTTTTGTTTGCTACAAGACCGGAAATCATCTCATCTAGATTTGACAAGTGTTGTATCATGTTGTATGTCCATTTGCAATGCAAAAGGTTTTAGCAGGGGATTATTTTTCACGACTTTCACAGGCTCACAATACTGGTCCATCCCGTTATCTTCGCAAAGGATACAATGCTATCCAATCGACGTAAAATCAATAGTTTTAAACTAGGACTGTGTATCAAGATCCCAAACACATTCCAATCCAATTATTTCCGAAGCTGCTGAAGTAATTGATTTTTGGTATAAATGTAATGTATCTGTTTCAAAGATATGGACATGTGACCTTTAGGAAATGTCACTGTCTTTCTTGAGTTTGTCCGCTGGAAGTGGTGGCATTGTAGGAATAAAGTATAGACATATGGATATGGAACATAGACCTGCAATTTACGGAAATGCCTCGTTTTTCCGACACAGAATTAATCACGGGCAAAAAGACCCAAGTTCATTAACCTTTGCCCCTGGCGATGTTATCAGTTAATATTCATTTCATTTCTCCCCTGCGTCTTTCATCTCCCTGGGAGACACAAGGACCGTCTTTGATTTCTTAATGCTTTTGCGTGTCTTTGGGTTGAAATGTCACTCTGTAATTTGACCCTTATGGTCATCTTTGAGGTGGCATAATGATGAAATGCACATTATCCTTTACGATAGCGTATGTCTTTGTTGATACAACGCCGTGTGCAACCTATCGAATTGTGTAAATAATAATTGCACCAGGTTTGGTCACAACATTAAAGAAATGTATACCCGCAAAGCGGAAGCTAACGAAATTTTACGATCAATATAAGCGTTGTAGGGGATTTCCTTTATGTAAGCAATCACTCCGCGGTATCAAATTGTTGCAGTAATATTATTTTTTGTTGAAAATCCTGGAACTGTCTATGGCATTTGTATAGTGTGTTTTGTTTTTCTCTTTTTGTTTTTAACTTCCTCGACATTTTTGATATATGCAATCGTTAATTTAACAGAAGTACATTTCGAAATGATTGGAATGAACCGTATCTATAGCAAGTCATGTGTATCCAAATTAGTAAATAGTATAATGCATATATATTTTATCTGTAGACCCCTAGGTTAATTGCAGATTTCCTTTACCTTTGTCAAAATTCGTTTAGCTTTGTTTTGTAACTGTGTTGTTATTTACTGCTGTTATGCTTAAGTAAAACGATTTAAGTAAAACGATCAGCAGTTCCTCATTTCAGATTGACATTTTATTTCAGCGGGAAAATGATATTAATTATGTCGATTTTAATTATGTCGATTGATTTCCATTATAAATAACACACACACACACACACAACAAAAACACAACAAAACTGAATGGACTTTTTCGAAATTTATTTGAGACTGAACAATGTTGGTATATGTATACGTTTCATTGCTTTATCAGATCTTCGATTCGTTGTACATGTATTTAATGCAAGCCACTGGGTGTACAAGTATTAGATGCAGCCTACCAACCGGGTTAATGCCAGGTCCGGCAGAAACTCGAACTGTTGAACTTTCGCATAAGTAGAGCGTGCCTCAAGCTGATTAGGCGGGAAACAATATTTATTATATATTTATTCTATATTTATGACAATATGTCATGGTGTGGGAGTGGGGATGGGGCTCTTTGTAAATTGAAAAACCAAAGATTATGTGATAAAACCTCGTTATATCAGTCAGCATTTAAGCTTGATAAATGCAACATATGAACTTACCACTCTAAGAAATATGGATTAAGTGTAATTAATAATCACGTAGACGGCATGCGTATCAACTATGCTATCGGCAAACTGTTTAATGACGCAAGCAGTCATTTGTATTTTTACATGAGGTACGTTTCAACTAACGCAAAATCCAGATTTATCACTGCAATACTATATTAACTGCGGGGAAATAAGAACGATGATAAAAGCTAAAGAAACAGCTCAGTTCAATGTTCTCCGCCCCTGCGTTTATTTGCATTTTAATAGGGATTTGTTTCGGTCAAAGTACGCATTGCGTGATTTTGCAAATTAATTCCCAATTTTGAAGGAAATGTCTGTTTAGATTTGATAAATTTGCTGTTGTGGGTGAGGGTTCAGTTAACACAAGGCAAAGAAAATAGGGGAGAGGGAAAGGAAAGTGTAAGAGGTTGCCAACAAGGTGAGTAATTATATAGGAAATAGGAGAGATTATGTTTTCCCTATTCTCTTCTCACAAAAATGTCAAAACTAAGGAAATTAATTAAAAATCAATATCAATTTAAATTCACACATGTCTTCTCCTTATCAATCGTGAAGCTTGAGGAAGGGGTTTTACAGGTATTATTTGCCATTCTGCCTGGCTTTCATCGAAAAGAAAACCGTGACACATTTGACCTTTATGCCATTGTTAAGTGCAGGATATAAAAAATAATTTAAATAAGATACATAGGTTTTCAAATAAGAAAAATATCTCAGATTCAAATTATGGTGTACTTTGAATTTGACAGAAGGTGCGCGTGTTTAAATCATATTGTGTTTCATGTTGGGGAGTTCTTCATTAATACTTATTATTTGATTTCATGCCTTCATATTGTTCATATTATATATTATCCGTGGCTATGAACTCTGGGCCATCGCATTTTACGACAGTTCAGTGCCGGGTACAAAATCATTGAACTAGATTTTAACCGTTTACAAAAGGTGAAAAGGATTTTTTGGATTTTGCAAAGTCCTTTTTGTAACGGTACTTATAAATGTTAATATTACTGCAGAACCAAAATGACAATAAAGTATGTTTGAACAAATCACAGGGGCGACAAAAAAGTGGTCGCTTTATACAGGTTTAAACAAATCACAGGGGCGACAAAAAGTAGCCGCGTTGTACAGGCTTGAACTAAATCAAAGGCGGCGACAAAAAGTGACCCATTTATACATGTGGCAGCTAAGTGACGGCTAAATGAAAATTATAATTTACTTTTCGGCTGACTGCATAGTACAAGTAAGGTTCTACATCGGTTGGCTGTTTAGTGTAGTCACAAAACGTAGATACAAGACCTGCTGAAGCGTGACGGAAAAAGTGTGATGGACAGACAGACGGACAGAGAGATGACGGAAAAGTGGTCCATTTGTGTCACCTTTGCTAGCAGGTGACATAAAACACGGCCAGAGAGAGAAAGAGAAATATGAAAACAACAGAAACTGAAGTGCTGATATGTATAATCTAGAAATGATACAAATATAACGAGGGGCCTCAGTGGCCGAGAGGGTAAAGTCGCCGACTTTAACACTCACTCAGCCCCTCACCGCGTGGGTTCGAATCCCGGCAGGGTCATTCGGATTTTCATGTGAGGAAGCCTTACAGTTGGCTTGCAATAGGTCGGTGGTTCTACCCGGATGCCTCCGTGCATTCGGGGTCTTCTCCACCTGTAATTAGCTGGACGTCGCTATATGACTGAAATACTGTCGAAGCGACGGTAAACTCAAATAGTCAAGTCAAATATCAAGTCAGACAAATATAACGGTAATAAAATTATAAAATTACAATCAGGCATAAAATAGTTAACGAATGAGTGCATTGACAATTTAATAGATTTTCGTTTTAGGGAACAATTAAATTTTGTTGTTAATATTGTTGTTATACTAACAGAATTTGTCAAATATTTATCCCCGATATAGTTGATTACCACAAGAAAACAGTTTTAATCTATATCGTACAGATTACCAGAACTTTAAATTTTCAATGCACGGAAATCTTTCATTTCTTTTAATGTGTGCTATTGTTACTATTCTAGAGCATTAAAATTTACATTTTGTCAGTATATCGCCTTTACAATACAATGTACATGTACATGTTATTGTTACATCAAAGAGAGATTCTTTATTTAGATTCTTGCCTTTTAAATGTCCATTTGTCCCTAATGAGGAGTTATGGGGTAAGTGTCAACCCAAAGTGGGTGGGGGTGTTGAAAAGCATGTCAGTTTTTTTTATCAATAAATCATGATTTTTTCTTAGTAATACTCAGTATACAAATTAATTTGATATAGAGATCACGGTTTGCAAAGGGCTGTCAGATTTGGCCTCACATTCAAAGAAAATATTACTTGTCACATCTTCATCTTGCATGCACTCAGTCATCAGTGTTTGCTGTCTTGGCTGCAAAACAAACACACATCTTCACATATTGTTAAAGGGACAATGGACTATGCAGCAGTGTGTTTGCTTTTCAGCCAAGACAACAAATAGTGTTGAATGCCTGAATGCAAGATGAAGATGTGACAAGTAATATTTTCTTTGAATGTGAGGCCAAAGCTGAAAGCCCTTTGCAAACTGTATTCTCTTATATGAAAAAAACAAACATGATTCACTGTAAAAAAAATTACTTGTGTTTTTACAACCCCAACCCTCTTTGGGTTGACACTGACCCCTTAAATGTTAATAATATAAATCTTACATAAAAATGCTGAGACAGGTTTTTGAGTTTAAACTGAAGAACACGAACTACCAGTTTAAACTTATTTGTTTCACGTCGATTGGGAAACAAGTTCTTGCAACTTTTACTAAGCGCTCTCGATGGGTTCTGGGTTGGACCAACGGTGTTCGAACCTGTAACCTTTCTATCCGCTCCAGAGATCAAACAATTCATTGAGTAGCTTTATGTTTACAGAGCTGAATAGTATCATAGTTGGATTTAGTAAAGTCGCATTATTGTATTTCAATATAAGAACATATTCTAAATAGATCACATTACTTTTAACAAAAGTGCAGTTTTTTTATCTTAAAATATCCTATATTGAAAATGCAGTTTTAAAAGATCAAATATAAACTATGTTTGGCTATGTACAATTTTGTAGCTTTGTACAATTTTTTATAGACTGAAGATTACGTTAACAACAAAAGTGACACCTTAACATTTCTCGACATTCTGGAAGATAATTATATATACATGATCATATACTGGTTTTGCAACAACTACATACGATAATTTACAGCCGAAAAACTAAATTTATCAATATATTATCGATGCTTTGTCTCTTTATGTAATTAAAAATACAACTATTTACAGCAAAAATATATGTCATCGGTATATATTATTCCACTGATTTACAATTTCTTTTGGGAAACAAAACACATTACTCTCCAATGTGTGTCACATATTTGTCTTCAGCGGCCTCTTCAAAGTTAAAATTTGAGAGACCTTCCTTTGGTATGGGCAGAACCAGTGCTTCTTTGGCAACTACAATGGCGTCATAAATGTCTAAGAAAACGTTCTCTTTCGGAATGATATCAAAGACTCCTGCGTGGAACAGCGTCTGCCGAACATCATACGAAACGTTGGCCAGGAACAATGCGATGTTCACGTGCTCATATTCGTTATAGATATGGCTTATGACACTTGCACCGGAAATGTCAACATAATTAACGGTTGAAAAGTCGATGATCACGTGATGAATTCGACGCATGCGCTGTATTTTCTCGTCAGTGACAATTTCCTCCCCATCCTCTGGATCCAGTTTAGTATCCAAGGAATCTTCGGAGGGACCCGAGGCAATACTGACGTGAAGTCGTGGAATTTCGTCGTTATCCATATCAAAAGCCATATTATCAATCGCACAGATAGTAGGGGGCTTCTTTTTGTCGTCAGAGGGCGAAACTTCGATTATTTTGCCCATCTCGTCAATATGGTGAAAATATTTCAACGTCACGTTTTTCATTTCCTTTTTCTGGGGGAAATTGTTCTTTGTGTTCATATATTCATTGAATATATTTGAATCAGTTCCTGGCGACTTTCCGTCGCGTTTTCTTTGTTTATCTTGCTTTCTGATGAATCGCAGAAGTTTTCGAGGGTTAATCGTTTCATTATACAATGATGTCCGAAAGATTTCAGCGTTTGCGAAAAACAAGTTTGAATGAAACCTGTATACTTCGATCCCTGGTGTTTCCATAGAGTCCTTGTAGCGCTTGTGTTCAACCGATGCTTCATCCGATGTAGTCTGGCCAACACGATACCCACGAGCAAACTGTGCTTGGAAAACTACAGTCAGAAGGGACACAATAACGCCAACCGCAAGGCCGTAATCAATGTCCAGAAACACTACACTAAAAAAGGTGAAAAACCAAATAACGAAGTCAATTTTGTTCACTTTCCAGAACTTGACGCAGTCTTTCAATTGTATAAAAAGGCCTTTAAGAGCTACAACGACGATAGTTGCAAGAGCAGATTTTGGAAGAGGTTCGAACAGAGAACTGATGACAAGGGTTAGTAAGATCAATAATGCAGCTGAAAATATCCCGTTTAATGTGGATTTCGTGTTCATGGAACTTGCTACCATCGACCTTGGAGGAGCAACGGATGATGGAAAACATCGCAGGAATGAAGATCCGAAGTTGCAAATACCATAGGCAATCAGTTCTTGACTGTCATCCACTTCATAATTATGACGCTTTGCACAGATTTTCGCCATTGCTATGGTATTAGCAAATATCAATATCGCTATAACCAAGCAGTCCATGAAGTAATCTTCAACACCATGGAAATTGGGCAGCACAGGTGCGGGAATGTTGTTAGGTATTGAGCTAACAATGTCAATTCCATACAAGTCGTTAAGTCTGGCAAAATATGATATCATGGTAGCACCAATTACTACAAATAGCTCTATTGGAATCGGGACGAGCATTTTGTGCTTGAATCTCTCGTTTATGCAGTCTTTGACCAACAATATGACCACTCCAGAAATAAGACCAATGATCAAAGAACAAAAGTTTGTATCTTGTATAGCTCCAAATATGGCTCCATAAGTTTTAATAATCTTAAACATGCCACCATATCGCGGAACTTTCAGGCCAAGGATTGCTGGAATTTGGCTCGTTGCAATGTGGACACCAGCACCTGACGTAAATGCACTAAAAAAAGAATCCGACAAATACGCTGTAATAAAGCCTAGTTTGAGTAAACCCATCGCCATCAGTATGGCACCAGAAACGAAAGCAATGCTCATGGCGGTTTCCTCCTTGAAATCCATAAACTCAGGTATATTTTCCCATTCTACGGTGTGATTTCCATTAAGGTCCATCAAATGCGGATTAGCGTTTTGAAATTCCTCAGCTTGACGATCAACCACAGCAGCTGTTACTATACAAATAACTGCACTGGTGCCGATGGAAACATGAGCTGATGTTCCAAAAATCACATACAAGATGACGGGCCATATAGATGTATACAGACCGTTTTCGACCTTCACCGATGTCAGAGCTCCAAATGCAAGCGCCTGGGGAATATGAAGAATACCAATCGTAATTCCAGACAGAATGTCAATCAAGATGTTCTGCTTGATATGATAGTATCGTAGGACATTTACAATCGGTAAATATGACGACAACATCTTGACTATCCTCATTTTCGAGCATTTGATCTTCATTTTTTCGAAAAAGGTCAGTTCTTCTATCCTTGATTTAAGATGCATCTCGTCGAAAGCAGCTTGGGTAAAGGGCACCCTTTGTATCATTGGGACGATTCGGCTGTTTGTGGACCGCTTGAGGCCCGCTGATGGACTTGTTTGGGCTGTGTTTGACATGTTGCTACGCTCGGGGCTATCAGAGGGCAAGCTTCCTCCAGATATTGCAGACATCTGAAACACAGCAATACAGCACGTGGAGAATGGTTTTTAAAGGCATACGCGCCCAATACAATTTTTTTTAAACTATTTAGACAAAGAAGATAGTTAATCCCTCATTTATTTAAAGTTTAAACTTATTTATTTTACGTCGAATGGGAAACAAGTTCTTACAACTTATACTAATCCCTCTCGACGGTTCCTGGGTTGGACCAGTACTTTACGCCTGGGAAGGTCATGAAGAATTCTTACCTCAAACGAGGTTCGAACCCACAACCTTAGGATCCGTAATCGAATACGTTAAAACTGGGCCACGGCGCCTCGTTTATTTGCCCTTGAAAATGTCAAACAAGAGCAAAAATCTCACTTTCAGGAGCAGATAACTCAAAAAGTAGAATGGTGACGCCCATTTTTTTCTCGTGTCTAGTGTAATTCTCTTAAATCATGCAAAGTTGTGGTCTTAATTTTCCTTCTTTGTCTATATAGTAAAAACTGTATTGGGCGCGTATGTATTTAAAAAGACAAACGAAATAAAGATTTATTTTTCTTATTTCATAATATTTCATATCATATTCCATAAAATTATGCTTTTGGTTTACCTCTTGTGACTAAGGAATTTTCATATCGAGTCTGAAATGTAAATCGATATATTTACCAGTATATATCGTAAGTAAGTAAGTAAGTAAGTAAGTAAGTAAGTAAGTAAGTAAGTAAATTTTATTATAGTGACATTGTGTTATCATTACATATATATACAATAAATACACAAAATTTACAACACCCGGCCACGTTGGGCCTATAAGTCACTTTAAACTGAAAACATGGAAATAAATTACAAGAAAAATAATTACAAAAATAGTTTTAGACAGCATGCATAAGTTTGGATAATAAATAAACTTGCTGTCAATAATATATCAAATCAAAAATCCTTTGTATAAATTTTTGTATAAGTTACGTCTTCGCCTATTCATAGCGTCCACTAAAAACTTTGATACATATACGTAATGAATTTTTACCGCATAAATGAGTTTATTTAAATCAGTTAATTGATCAAAGTTTGAATTTGTTTCAATGCATTTTTAAGTAATTTTTCTCTCAAATCAGTATATTTTGAACAATTCAGTAAAAAATGAATCTCATCTTATACAACATTTGCAGAACATAGAGTACATAATCTATCATTTATACTAAGTCCTACATATCGTCCCGTTTCCAGTCTTAAAGGTAAAATTCCGCATCTGAATTGGGCTAAGTGAGATCTTTCAGTTTTTGTCAATGACGAAAATAAATATTTATCAGTTCCATAATTCTCTTTAAATTCAACATATGTTCGTAATAAAAACATTTCACAACTTTTAAATTCACAGGTAATTTGTTATCATAATGGTTTAGCATATGCGTATGTAGCAAGATATTTCTTATTTCAGAGCACCATGTATTTCCAGCACTGTTAAAGTCATGCAAAAACAATTTCTTTGTTAGTCTACTATCATCCATATTTACTAGACGGTTCCATAACCTTAACATATTAACCCAACGTCTGTGTTGAGTTGAAATCCAACCCATATCACCATTTATCCCTAATAATGGAGCAAATCTATGAACACCCATAAAATATCTAATTGCTCTATTTTGAGTCATATCAATCTTATTATAATTTTTGAAACCCCATATAGATGAACAATAATCAGTCACAGGAACAACACATGAATAATACATTTTCGTAAATGTTTTATAACCCACATCTTTATTAATCTGAAATTTGGATATAATTGCACCTAACGCTCGACCGCCTGATTTAGACAACATATCCGCCGTAAATGTAAAATCTAAATTTTCCTGTAGGTTAACGCCTAGATATTTATACATAGAGGCATATGACAAATCAGACCCCCCTAGCTTAAAATCGAAACTGCTTTGTTTTTTACCTTTATTTCTAAAATGAATTATTTTCGACGTAGTATTGTTAACAGTAAGTCTCCACATAATTCAACATATCTTGCATGTCTTGTTCATTTTCTGACAACAATAGAATGTCATCAGCATACAGTAAACAACATATCATATCATTATTAATATGAACGCCTTTTCCTAATCCTTTTAAACCATCAGCAAGGTCATTAATGAAGTAGGCAAAAAATATCATTTAAAATACCACGTGTACTTTGAACCCTGCCTAATCAATAGGGCGTTTTTCAAAATAAAAAAAAATCCAAGAAATATCCAAAAGCATGGAATGGATATTTTTTCTTTCACCCCCTTTCCCCCTTCCCGCAAAAAAGGAATTGGTTATTTTTATAGCTATTTAAATGAAATACTCTTTCAGAGACGTTAAACTGCGGCACAACAATAACAAGATATTATTCCACACACTACACATGGATTCTTTATATATCATAAAACATACAGTCTTTAAAAATGACTGTCTTAAGTTGACCACGACATTGAAATTATCATAAAAAATAACCACAAAGTACTTAGGTTTATCCATAAAAGACTGAGTTGGAAAGAAACATATGCACTGAGACTTTTTTTCAATTTAACTGACTATTCTTGAGCAAAATCACTGATTTTGGTATGATTAAAAAAGGTTTAATTACCTAAATAGTGTACCTTTTACTTATATAGTATTATCAATATTTAAGGAATCGTTTTAACCCGAATATAATATTAGTGTTTGGAAATAATATATCTAAACTAGTGTTTGGTTTTCGAAGGAAACTGATGTCTCCTCCAACCCTTCCCCTCTCACGCTGAGGCACACAGTGACAAGTGCACAAGAGTCCTGTCATCAATTTCTTTCCATAACTGATTTTGTTTTCAATAGCATAAGTAGAACAAGAGCTATGTTACAGTCAAGGAATTGTGAAAAGGGGGATTAACTCAAAAACTACTGTAGCTAGAGTTATGAACCTTGTGCATGACACTTCTCTCATTAATTTCTTTCCATAAATGAAATTAATTTCAATAGAAAAGTCGAATAGGAGTTAAATTGTATAAAAGGGAAAAACTCAAACAAGAAACCTTGGAAATTTTGTAATGCAATTTTCATCCATAACGTCTACCTACCCATGCAGTTTCAAGGTCATATGTCTCATAGTGTATGAGTTATGCTCCGGACAAAACTAAAATGAATATGAAATAAAACAAAGGGCAATAAATCCAAAATATGATTTAAAGAATAAAGGTTTTTGTGCACTGCAATTCTATCAACCTATGAAGTTTAAAGGTTATATGTCTCACAGTGCATGAGTAATGCTGTCTACAAAAGATATGCATAATTTAACAAAGGACATTAATTCCAAAAATATAATGTGCATAGTTCCGGTTCTTGTGCATGACACTTCTCCTCTATGAGATCCATCCACCTGTTGAGTTTCAAGTTAATAGCTTTGATACTTTTTGAGTTATGCCCCGGACAAAAATGTGAGACGAACAGACGGGCGGCAGACAAACAGACAACTTTATCTTCCCCATAAACATAATGAACAATAAGAAATATATAAAAGGGTTGACTCTACTAGGATTTTAACCCACAACCCCCAATTTCAAGGCAGTTGATAGTTAGTTTTTGTGTTTAACGTCCCACCGACAGTGTTTCAGTCATTCGGAGACGATGTCTACAGTGCTGCCACACTGCAGTATCATGCCGTAGACATGTGGCTTGATACCACACCCAGGCACATTATCCTGACACCGAGCCAACCAGTCATGCAACTACCCTTCTATGCTAAGCGCCAAGCAAGGGAGCTATAACAGTAACATTTTTACGACTTTGGTATGTCGCGGCCGGGGATCGAACCAACGACCTTCCGCTCCCGAGGCGGACGCTCTAACCACGGTACAGTTGATAGTAACTTTTGCCTATTTATGGATGTTTTTAAATGGAAGTGATGCAATATGCCGCTATTACACTATATTCCAGGCGGCCACGGCAACCACCGTGGACGAACCGGAAGGGTTGGACGTGAGAGAACGTGGGGGAACGGGATTGGTAAACGTGAGAGGTCGTGATGCCTGATTTAAAACTGTCAAAAAATTGACCACGGCAGTCAAGTTGATAAGAAACCTAGTAGGCCGTATTAAAACGGGATGAACGCAACAAAACGCGTCAGTGCGTATTAGACCACAACACGACTTGGAGGCGGTCCGTAGTGGGACGGGAAGAATTGCTGATTCGAAATCTCAGGATACATTACTGCTTTGGCTTGGGAGGCCTTTTTTGAACAGCACTACGGGACTATATTTAGACTCATCTATAGAAATAGAAAGAGTTTTTTACTATTTAGATAAAGAATGAAAATTTTAAACTAGCGGAGAAAATTTTCTTAAACTTTGCATGATTATAAAGAATCACACACTCGCCTTGGATTATACACAAGCCGTAGAAATTGATTTGGGAGAAAAAAAGTTATGTAAATTATGTAATTCAAATGCAACAGAATCTGAATATTATTTCTTTTTATGGTGTACAAGATATTCTGGTATTTATCAAAAATATATAGGTAATATATCATGGCCTACAGTAAATAAATTTAATTCTATGATGTCATCTAGAAATAGAAAACAGATACATAAAATATAAAAAATTATTAAAGAAGCTTTAATTATTCCAAAAATATACCCTTGAATAAAAATGTCCAATAAATGATTGTATCTTTTTGTGTACTTGTGTCTTTGCGATGAGTCAAAATTTTGATTGTAATGATCAAAGGCATATTAAATTTGCTGATTTATGCCAATAAATTTGAAATTTAACTAGAACTTATGTAAAACACATTAAGCATCCATAATTTTATTTTAAGAAGTTAGTATTTATAGATCTGGTGTCTTATTTACAAAACATCTTAAGTTTATTTTTTTCACTAAAGAAAAAACAAGACCTGATGGTATTGTTAACGTTTTTTCGGGCTTTTTTAAATAAAAATAGGTTAAAATCCAAGGTCAAGGTCAACTGCATAATGAATAGGTCCATCCACTTAAACAACTGTCCAAATATCGTATTGAAGCAAACGAATTAGGCACATAGAAGTTATAGCAGATTACCCAAAAGGTTAACCTATCCCGGCACTGTTTTTTTTTTCATCAAAAGTAGGTCATGGTCACAAGGTCACCTGCATAATGTAAAGGTCCATTCACTTAAGGAACTGTGCAATATTTAAGCAACCGAATGAAGGACAGACTAAAATAAAAAGGTCAACCTTAGAGGACGCCCGCTCGGACATCATCAATTTAAAGGATGGAATTTTTCATTGAAAAAAAGATAAAAGCGTTGAGAGTATTGCCGCTTTACTGTTTAGAATTTCTGAAAGAAAGGTATATAGTGGTAGATATTTGTTCATTTCATCTAGCCAAGTAACTGTCTGTATTGAGGATTCAATACGAGTATCTCAGAAAATACCAAAGTTCAGACGTGTGAATATGATCCCAAGACGCAGGTTAATCAGAATGTCTTAATACTTTCATTTTTAAATGATGACAATCTCTGAAGGCGCTTGATTCACTAGTATTTTGCTAGATTTTCAGTACCAGATATGCGTTCAACAAAGTTATGACGTATTAACAATTTCTTCATATAAGGCAGCGTGTTAACGAGGAGAGTAAACCCAGTTCAAACAGCTCTTTTAAGGTACATTGGTACAACAGTAAAGTCAATTGTCAGTTTTAATGTACTTAAAATATTTAAAAAATAATTTTGGTTTCGAACGATATTTAGATATGTTCCCATATAAATTAGGATTTACTAAACTGAGACTTTCCTCCTATAAACTGAGAATTGAAACTGGCAGGTACGGTCAGAAAAGAACAGAAAAATGTATACGATGTTATGCAATTTATATCACATTAGATATTGAAGATTAGTATCATTTTGTATATTAAACTATCCGGAACAAGTATTTAAAATCTTTTTTTTTATTTTTATTTTAGACGTTAATATAATATGATTAAATTATTAAATAATGTCTTCAACAAAATAGGCGTTATTCTTAGTATTGGCGAATTTATAAATGAAGAATTGTCGCATAGAATTTACTTTATAACATGATAATTAGCAGTATAAATGTCACTTTGGTATAAATGTAGTTACCGTGTTTTCAATATTATTCAGTCCATCCTCAATAACTGACATTCTGTGTGCATTATGTATACACTCGTATGTGTTTATCACATACGATCACAACGTTCATGGGATGATATTGCATTTTTATCATTGGTTATATTATAAAAAACTACTAAATCATATTATATCATATAACTTGTTTAAAAACGTTAACAGCAATGAAAACTATGTATATATTTCCTCAAAAAGCACGAAAGTGTCTTAGCTAAATTTGCCATTTGTTTTTTGTATAAACATATATGCGAGATGTATAAAATGTACAATAGTAAGAATTTCATAAAAATATGTCTGTCTATAAGGCATTAAATGGCTATTGCTCAATTACTGTTCATTTGTCCAGGAGTATGCCAAATGATTTCTATAGGGTGGAGGGATAATAGTATTGTTTCATCATCATTGCTATTTCAGAAGATCTCGTGTAAAGATATTTTCATTATCATTGCCTACATTAGTAAATAAACAATAACGTCCCCGATGACGTTCTTAACACGTAACCATGACGCCCCCGTCCCGTTCTCCCCCAGTTTCTTCCCCCTCTTTATATCTATCACCAGTGTTTATATTTTTCTCATCAAAAAGTCTGTTAATCGAATATCCAATATTACATTTAGGCATGCGGGGCCTCGCTTAATTACGTGACCGCTTTATTGAATTAATTTGAGCGTATCTACATCATTTTGAAGAAAATTTTGTCAAAGCAAAACTAATGCTGTTAATAAATGCAAGCATTCACGTATGTACGTGAATATACGTAAGTATGATAGAAAGAAAGCAGAAAAAAACTGGAGATGTGAAACATAGACGTTGATGAAATGAATTTCAATGAGCTCAGATATTCGAGTAGATTACGAATGATTAGATGTGTGCTATTTGTCCTAAACCGACCCGGATTAAGACAGTCCGCATATCGAAATATGTTGAGCGTTATTTCTACACGCCTGTATGACAATTTATACGACAAAAACAAGATTTAAGTATATTTTGATCAAAATAGGAAGTCTTGTTCACATGTTGAAGTTAAAGTCAAGTGCATAATTATCTTAAAACGGAAGCAATTGTGACACACAGTGATGATGTATGTATAATTTAAATCATTTTCGGTCCTTTGTGTGGCAGACCGTTTTGATATTTATCTACCCGTTTCACTTGAAAATGAGAGGATGCGTTTTTACTTTTGCTCAGTGTACATGTACATGTTAAAGACTGAACCACTTGTATAATATAGTTCATTGTGACTGAGTGGTTCGAGCATCTACCTTCCACCTGGAGGTCGTGGGTTCGATCCTCGGGCGTGACATACGAGGGCAATTACCATGGTAATGGTATACATGTATTTGTTTTGCGTGTCTGGTGTAAGGGTAATGTGACCGGGTGTAGTACCGGTTGTTCACGGCGTGATATCACGATAATAGCATTGACCGAAGTCCCCAAATGAATGAAATACTGATGATGGGACATCAAACCCCAACATACTTGAGAACTATAAATGTTGCTGATTGTATTGCTGTTTTACCTTCAAATATACCTTAACATTCAGGAGCAACTTAAATAAGTATTGAGATGTTCTGTGTTAGAAAATATAATTTCATAAACACATATATCTTCCATTTACTTTATGTTTCATATACATGTATGTATGCAAATGAGTGTGTACTTTTTTTTTGGAAGGCTTCGACTGCGATTCGAACATCACAACGGATAACTGAAAACCTGAGATGGACCATGCTGAGATTCGAGCACACAGTGACGAGGTGCTACATACCGATAGACCGTGATTATAGCCATCCTCCTATTCAGACCTCAACTGTTTGACTTTTTAATGCTATTTATTACATAGATACGAGTACTTAACTAGCATATATACGATCTTAGACTTTCTATTAGTAAATATTGAATGAAAATGTATTCATACACTAACGAAGGCTGAATCCAGCAGCATCCACTTTCCATATGCCATTTGGGAATATTTTAGGCAAATTTGATTTTCAATTTTTACTTTAATTTACAATAATTTTATAATTATATATCTTTTTGTTTAATGTTTGACGAGACACTGGCATTTGTTTAAGACAATAAAATATATGTATCGTAACATATATTCTAATTCTGCTAATTGTTTTTGAGACCGGTTGGGGTGGGGGTGGGGGTTATTACGTGAATGTCCTAAGAGCCTACAACAATGGACGGTTCCGGAATTTGTATGTAACTCCTCCCCCTATTGATAATTTAACAGTTTCTATTCATACCTAGGTCAAGTGCTCACAAACAGTATCACAAACAAAAAGCACATGTTCCTTTGTGTAAAGTAGGTCAACCGTTCACCACACTGGTTGGATAAGCCGGTTAATGTAAACATACTTGATTGACAGTTTAGGAACCATCCATGACATCAGAGGTTCAGAGAGAAGTTATACAGCATTATATAATACATTTGTTGTCCTTACAAAAGGTAAAAGATTAGAATCATTAACACTGCTAAGCTCTCGGAATTTCCAAATAAGTGACACCATCTATTCATACACTTGTATAAACACTAGAGGGTCTATTAGAAGGGCTATAAAATACGTAATACACACACACACACACTAATATGGTAAGAGAGGTCTTTGTATACAATACAATACAAAACAACACGTTTATTAGCACACCACCCATGGCGTCATTTGCTATGTAATAGTATTGGACGAATTAAACTAAATTCCTTTCAATCAGTCTTTTTCGGGTCCTGGGTGACATTCAGGTAAACACGGTGCCTACGTCAGAAACTAAGTCCATAATAACATTTGTACTATGTTCTGCAGAACTCTGCATTGTGTTTACTCATATCAGATACTGTAAAGGATTTATTGCTAATAGAGAGAGAGAGAGAGAGAGAGAGAGATGGTTATTACAAATTACAGGTTCAACAGAATTCATGGCCGTAAGATATACAAGACTGCAAATGCAATAACAAGTAAAGCAATGAGTAAATAGCATTTGATAGACGATTTGATTCCCCCTTTTATTTTTGAAGAACAAAAGCAGTAACATCAAAGTAAGGTAAATGTCGGCAGGTCAGGAAGGTGTGCATATCAATATTATATATCATTTTTCTATACCTTTAAATGGAATATATATATTAGGAATAGAGATGTGTACACATATGCTTTTGAATCAAAAAAGGCTTATTTACCGTCTTAGGTGGTTGTAGTGCGCTTCATTACAATGACAGTATATAACCGATCTTTTAATCTCCA
>CM037782.1:54772077-54822077 GCA_021229015.1 Solen grandis | reverse complement strand
CATATACATACCTGCAACAAGATAAAAAGGCAATTAAGACATTAAGGATATAAATCAAGCAAGGCATATTTCCGACCACATGACATACGTTTCATTCACTTATTATTAACAATATTGCTATTTACCTTATAGACACAGTTGATAAGAGTAAGACTTTTGTAGTGTACGTTATAAGAAAGAGATAAACATAACATATTGTCCAGTATATTACATTGTGGCCATTGAGGTACTGATCCAAAAAATCATTACGGATTTTTTTCAGTTCTTTTTTTAGAACTAGTCATTCTAAGATTTGGTTGTTTCAAAGCCTAAATAGCATTTAAGTCCTAAATATCATATAACATAAAAATAGGGACGCAAGGTTGAGAGCAATAATAATGAAGCTATTTAGGCTACAGTACCAGCTCGTTCTTAATGTATGACAAATTTCTATATTCGTAAAACATTTGGAAGAAAAATTCCATGCACCGACCAAATAAACAGTTGCGGTTTCCTACTTGTCACAAGTAAAAGTCATTTAAGAATTGAGTCACTTAGAAGTTATCACACCGACATATTTAAAAATAAATATTATCAGTAATTCAAAACAAAGCCTTGCGACGTTGAACTTAGAGATTCAAACATCAAACATCAAATTAATTTCGGTGTTTAACAAATAATAATGTAGAGTTTAAGACCAAAGATAGATCTTGAATTTTCACTTGGACATGGCTTGCTTTCTTATATCCCTATATTTTATACTTGAGGTACAAACCCTTCATGTAGAATTATATGACCTTGGCCTCAAAGATATTGATCCCAAGTTTGATATTTAAATTAATGTAGTCAAAAACTTAGTCTTTACAGACTTTGAGACCCAGAATTATCAGTTACATCTAAAGGTTGTCTACCGACGTACAGGGATAAATGATTATTATGAAGGCGGACAGGGGATTAGTGATGATATTTGTTCTGTTATAGACGGATAATTCATTCAATTATCAATACTTTCATTAACTGATTCTTCTATCTCACCTATTTCAACAACTTGGTATCTCTTGCAATTCTTTATATTTTAGTTTTAATTTCCGAATTCTGGTGACACCAATCATATGCTCGGTTAAAAACTGGTTTCCTACACAGATTGAATTCAAACTAGAAGTGACTTTGTGTAATATTCACATTTCTGTATAATGAATGCTAAACTTCATAATAAGTAACTTGATTAATGTAAATACATCCGAAGTGTTAAATCATAACGTGTATAGTTGATCGCAATTTCAAACACAAAATACTACTCATTTTGTTTATTTAAAAGCATGCTGATGTATTATTCAGACGAAGGAAAAGTTAAAGCAGGCCGTTGAATTATTCAACCCATCAGAATTGAGTGGGAGCAGAAGTGGAATACGAAATGTCAACCTGTTGTTGATCGGTCCAGTTGGAGCCGGGAAGTCCAGTTTTGTTAACACTGTTATATCTGTCTTTCGTGGAAAGAAATTTGAGGTCGCAAATACTGGCAAAGACTTTCGAAGGCTAACAGAAAATGTAATATTAAAATACACTAGAAAAGATAAAAATTAATGAATGTGTATTATTTCCCATACGCTCCAAAATATAGTCTAAATAAACAACTGAAACTAAACATGAAATAAATGAATACACGAAGTACGCTCCAAAATATAATGGATAAATACGCACCTTTTCTATGTGTTCGATATTCATTTTTATGATAACTTAGAAAATGCCAAACCAGTATCTTACCTAACTAAGAAAGGAAACACGTTTTTTTTTATTTGCTTTGCATTTGAACACATAAGTCTCATTGCATTTTGGTTATTCATTTATTTTTGAATTTAAATCTAAATTAACTTGTTTCAGTTTACAAGATACCCGATCAGATCAAATAACCTTAAGAAGAATCTTCCTATACGGATATGTGATATGCGGGGAATAGAAGAAGAGTGTATCATTACAAATGATAACGCCAAGCTAGTGTTAGAAGGAAAAATAAAACACGATACGAATGTAAGATGAATATTAAATATAATATCACATGCTATGTAGAAAGTGAGTGGTCAACCTATTTTGTTCAATACTATAGTAAAATTGTCGATATTTCATATATTGCTTTCAAAAGTTATCGTGTTTATTAATATATATTTTTTAAATAATTATATAAAAATAATGCATTTCACACTTACATTTTATTCCTCTTTTTTTAAATTTTAAGTATTTACCAGTCAAATATCTGCCTAGATGCTAATGTGACGATGCGTCGTCGCGGGTATAAATACAATCTCGGACAACAGCGTCAGGGCGTCGACTCTGGCTCAGAGTTTGCCCGACTGCAGAACAGGTTCGATCCTGGGCCGGGTCGAGTTTGTTACACTTACGATAATGAAACACAATTTTCACTAGTCTATAGCTTATAAAAGTTTCATTCTAAAGAAAAATGTAAAAGTCACATTTTATTAAACACATATCGCTGAATTACTAGTATACAAAATCTTAACACACGAAACTCATTAACAAAGTTCAGGTAAAATAGTATTTTATAGACACTAAATTATCGAAGTTTAATGCAATCTTCTACATAATAAAACGAAGTTAGGTCGATTGTAGTGGTAAATTTAGTATAATTTATTGTTATAATTCGTGTGTTCCAGTTTGATGGCAGTTTGAGAGACATAGAACACTCCGCGTGTTACAATTCCAGAGGAACACCAGACGATATGATTCACTGCGGTGTCATCGTTATCGATGCAAATAGCGTGGAACACCTGACAGAATTTTATCCAAACATTATCAAAAACATACATGAGATCCAAGGAGTTATGAATGACCTTGGTGTGAATTAGCTTAGCTTTATATGTAGTACACGAACTATCTATAATCACAAAATATCGTATAACATTATTCTTTAATTTTTGTTTACATGAAACGGTTCAACTTTACATCAAGTGTGTATACAACACAATTTCAAATTAATAGAGACCACTGGCTTCGTTTTGAATAAGAAATAAGAATATTTCAAAGAAATTTTATACTTTCCTCATCCGAAATTCTTACTTTTTGACATCGTTATAGTTATTTTTGTATATGTTATAATAGGAAACATTTAATAAACGAGGGGTGTTTCAATAGTTCGTGGGCTTTTATTTTAACTTTTGACACTCAGAAACAAATAACATCACTGTAAAATTAGACTTTTACCGAGTCGTACAAATGGCAAATATAAAGTTTATCACTTGCCTCCTGGCATACACCAAACTCCGGTGCAGTGGATGGCTCCGCATTAATCACTGCCACACTGAGTTACCACATGACCATGGTGTGTATCAGCAGTCACTCTTGTTATCACCTGTGATTTAGCTGAAACTCATCTATTTTTCAACTCACTGTGGCAGAGATGTATAGAAGATCTCCTGCGTTGGAAATCGGGCGTACATAAGACCGTAAAAACGACGTCATGAATGAAGCCCAGTAATATTGCTTCTCAAACGTTCCTTCCGTAATCAAAATTATACGAACACACCTCATTTCACAGACAGCCTATTTTTCAAATGTATCCTCAGTGTTGCCATACCACGTGGTATATCTCATCATTTTAAGCTATCTCGAAAATCATTGTTTGCATCGAGAGGGAAGAACTGCTTTAGTATTTTCATTTCTTTATCAAGTGTTATGGTTTAAAGCGTATGCGAGGCGGAAAATCATGCCCCACACATAGGTTCCAATGTTTCTTTTGTCAGATGTACAGTTTTTCCTTATATTCGGGAAATCCCTCCGAGATCGTGAAATTTTGTTTGCAAACACGTAAAACACGTCGCTAATAATGTTTTCCTGAGTGTAAGGAAATACAGTACCACTGGCAAAAGAATCATTAGGGCTTTTGTGTAGTGCACAATTTTCCGCTTCGCATGCGCTATATTCCATTTTTCTTTTTCGAATCGAGGCAAATCATGCTTCTTCTAATAATTTAAAATGCCGTCATTTATCACGTGGTATGGCCACACTGAAGCATCAAAAGAATATGTTTTCGTTGCAATGCTTAGCTGTGGCCTTTTTTGAAAATTATGTCGCTGAGAAATTCACCTTGGCCAACAATGGGCGTTTGGAGTATAGCCGAGAATTTTAAAACGCATTGACATGCTACTTAACACATAATGTATTCTGTAATGTAATTTCCCCGACTTTGTCTTTGTCGGTGTTTTATCAATGAATTGGTAAATCTACCACTTTTTGAAACTCATAGACCCATTTGACATTATGGTGTTATTGCCAAACGCATAAACGAAGTTGTCGTTTGCGTATTAATTCAGTATAGGAAAATGATACGATTTTAGACTTATAGGAAATAAAGTTACGAAGTCCAGTTAATGGGCTGATAAAATTTTGCGGACATATCCTGAACAAACTTGTTTTACTTTACGTTAAAATTACGGAATTAGATTTAACATTTAAGAAAATCTTTTGTGTGCCGGATAACATTAGTTATGTTTCTATGGAAACATATGCCAAACGCGTTTTAGTATATGTCATATCACATTTATTATAAAATAAATTATATGTTAAAATCAGTCGTAATGTAATTACATAACAGTAAAAGAGAAAAAAGTTCACGAACTTCAGAAACACCTCTCTATCTTTAACAAGTTCTGTCGATAACCTGCTTGTGATCGATTGAAATTTGATTCTAAACATTATTCAATAAATAGATATTATTTTGTCGGAAAAGATACTTCTTTTACACATACCTCTTTTTTATTTTGATATTCAAATTTTTTCGAAATTGTTTAGAGATTTTCAATGAAAATATTTCCTGAAAAAAAAAAAAAACGTTGAAGGGCATTTTTTCATTAGATATGAATCCAAAATATTTTCCTTGCAGACATTCCCCATGTGGTTGTCTTGACGAAAATTGATCGAATATGTCAAATGACTGAACAGAATGTGGCCGATGCCTTCCGAAGTCCAGTTATTAAAGGTCTTGTAAATCAGGTACATTCCATTACGGAAATCAATTTTTCACTATCTCAGGACCCCGTATAAAATACTTTAACTCTTTCTTTATTTCCATTATGTATTAATGTAACTATTACCATGAAAGATATGGCGAATAAAATGCATATATTACATTTTTTAATCTTAATTCCAAAATAATCGTATGTTAATTTGCAGAGGATTTTCATCATATTTGCTGAACAACAAATATGCACTTTATTGTCTAGGTGGCTGGTATTTTTTCCATAAATCCAAGCAGCGTTTTGCCAATGAAGAACTATGAGTCAGAGATGCGCTTGAAGGATGACATAGACATTCTTGCACTTTATACATTGAGTGAGATCTTGACGAAAGCTGAGGCGTGTTTGACCAAGCAGTCAGAAGCTGCTGGTGAGCAGGATGGTGCATGTGCAAGTGGTGAAGATGGGGATAGAATATGGAGGGAAACGATAAATTGGGAATCAAAACTCGAGGTATTTTATAACTATTATTAAAGAATCCAAAAAAAGATTATAAGATGGAAAATAAATTTATATCAAAACATGCATTAATTATCTCCCATTCCACGGGAAAATGCGAAATGTCCGAAGTTGGGCATTTCCGAAATGGTATTATTATTTTTTCATTTACTTCCTCCAATATCTGAGGGCATTAACAGATACACTAATATCATATACATATAACAGTGTCAGTGTGTCATTCATTTACATATACTAATGTGATAAGTAATGAAAATATATGAACGACGGTGTGCAAAAAGAGGAAGGAAAGAAACAAAACTATTCTTTTAACTTATACCTTTCTTATGATCATCCCTTTGTTTAGTTTTTGTTTTTTTGTTATATTTTGGTTTTTTGACAAATTTAGAACATGTATACTGTACTTGGTGTGAAGATAAAGCTATGAGGTACTGTTTGGATCTGATGAGTCAAGGTCAAGATCACTGTTACTAAAATTACTTTATTTCCCAAAAAGGAATATTGTTATACCTTTTGTCATCAGTATCATATCTTGTTCAAATATGGAACATGTATACCTTGTGTGATGATGAAGCTTTGGTGTGCTTTTTGGTCTGAAGGTCAAGGTCATTGTTACGAAAAAGGAGGTACATTACTATTAAAAACGTCTAACAGGAATTATTACAGATAGTTTAACCATGTTTTGGACATCTTGGGTGAAAGGTAAATAGTATCAAAGGTTCAAGTTTTGTATGCAAGGCTTTACTTTAACACTCAGAGCATGAAATGGATAAAGCTTCACATATATTTTTTCCAACACTACTTTCTACTTTACAAGAATAAGTTATTCAGTGTTCAAAAATACGTCTACAATTGTGAAAGAACCTCGACTAGCTTCGCAGCCAAGTTTCATGAGTGTTACAATGCAACAAAAATCTTCTTTTTTTTGTCCCCATGTTAACTACACAGGTCCGAATTAGGGTTTGCTTTCGAAAGACTATAGGTTGTCTTGTCTTATTGGACTTTGCCAGGCAGAAATCTATGGTGTACGTTTTTATTAGGACTTGCTATACAAAGTCTTGTTTTACTGTTTTATCTTTTTATTAGGACTTTCTGCTACGCGAATTCAATGGTTTTACAGTTTTTATATTAGACTTTTGCTACCGAAATCAATTGGGTTTGTACTGTTTTTTATTACGGAGCTTTCTGGCTTATTAGACGCCGAGAAGCTATTGTGTCTTTGGTTTTTATCTTTTTATTATTCTTTTTTTCTTCTTATTAGTGTATTTCATAGTTACAGGCTAGAACAATCGATAATTGTTGGAATTTTCAAACCTGACTTCGATGAATATATTATTTTATGACTCTCATACGTCCATAGCAGGCTAAAAGTGTAGCGTCTACCATCATTTGGATCGTTTCTCAACTAAGATTTATTTTAGCTTATGTGCTTCGTGCTTTTCCAATCGAAAGACCATGGTCTATGGTGAATCCATATTCGACCTTGCGTCAAATTTCAAATGTATAAATGTTACATGACTGAATGTATTTGAACCATATAAGTTCAAGGTTCTTCATTTCGAGATTAACGTCTATGGTCATGAACGTCTAGTGTATTCAATATTTACGTAATTTTTATTCTTACACAGAGCACCTGAATTTACGCATATGGCTCATTTGGAATATTCAATTATTTTATTTCACATGACGTCTTATGACGTCAAACTTAGTCAGTCTAAAATGTTTGTACGCGTTACAGCCTATTTTGGACGATTGTCATATATTTCACAGAAGTTATATATTAGACTCATTGTGCAGGTTCTATATTTTCAAATTCGAAAGAACTAAGTTCTATGGCGAATCCAAGATTCGAACCATTGACGTCAAATTTCAAATCTATAAAATCGATTCAGATGAGATAGAAAGTTGATATTTGGCGAGAATTATATTCTCTGTGTTTCCTTTGCATTTTTGAAAGATGAACGTCATATGACGTCATTTGACGTCATGTCAAGTTGTTAATAGAATTTCCGATTTCTTGATGTCAAATTTAACTCATGTTCAAGGTTTCCATAAAATTCATTGGAAATTGAAAATTCGTCATTTAATGGACGGATTTCATGCCATTATTTTCGCAGAATTTATTATATTAAGAACTTATGTTAGTCAGATGTATATGTGCGTTTTCCAAATTCGAAAGACAAGGTTTCTATGGCGAATCCAAAATTCGAACCATGACGTCAAATTTCAAATCCTATAAATACGATTCCATATATTAGACTCATTGAGATTATATATTTGGCATAGATTATAAACTCTAAGTGTTCTATGCTAATCAAGATGAACGTCAATGACGTCAATTAACATCATAAGTCAAAACTATTTCTTGAATATAAAGTTGTATTCAGATTTAAATCATGTTGTTTACTTCACATGGCAATTAATGTAAAGTAACGTCATATCATGTCATTTAGAATCAATGTATTATAAATTTCGATTTCTGATCGTCAATTTGACGTCAGTGCAAAAAGGTTTAACAATGGATTGAACACCGTATTTTATGGACGGATTTTCATGGAATTTTCACAGAAGTTATATATTAAACCTCTATATGTGCCGGATTACTAGGTTTGCAAGATTCGAAAGAACTAAGGTTCTATGGCGAATCCATGTTCGAACCAAGGACGTCAAATTTCAAATCCATATAAAATCGTTCTAGATGATTAGAAAGTTGATATTTGGCGAGATTATTAGTCTTGGTTCCTATTGCATTTTGTGAAAGATAACGTCATTATGACGTCATATGAGTCATCAAGTTGTATAATATTCTATTCTTGTGTCAATTTCTTCATGTTGCAAAGTTTCATAGACATGAAAATTAATGTCCTTGTAGTAATTCACGATACTTAATATTTCATTTCATTGATTTTCTTATGCCTATGACGTCACATGACATCAAACTTGACGCTGTCTACACAAGCTTTTACGCTGTCTTCGGCAATTATCACAGGATGAAATTCGAATTGTAAGCATTTTAAATAAATTTGATTTGTAACATAGATTATACAAATAGTCCAAGTTAAATAAAAAAAAATTTTCAGTTACTTTTGCCATATCCTCCAAGTTAAACGGTTATATTTTTCAAAGTTTATTTAAGTTATGGCCATACAAAAGCAAGTTAAAGGCTGGAATTTCATATCTTTTTACTTTTTTAGCTTTTAAGTGTTTAAAAATGTAGCAGAAATCCTATCATTCGTATCAAAAAAATTATTCTTTTTTTCCAACCTTTTCATTTTTTTATTAATGCTGAAGGTCTAGGACAAAGAAATTCTATCAACAGACACCTGAAGCAATGGCATTTTGGAATATATTATTTTTATCTTCACATGACGTCATATGACGTCAGAACTAAAAATAGCTACCAAAGTTTGTACGCGCTGTACAGCCGTCATTTATGGACGGATTGTCATGGAATTTTCACAGAAGTTATATATTAAGACTTCATTGTGCAGGATTATATATGTTTGCCAAGATTCGAAAGAACTAAGGTTCTATGGCGAATCCAAGATTCGAACCAAGGACGTCAAATTTCAAATCCATATAAAATCGATTCTAGATGAGATAGAAAGTTGATATTTGGCGAGATTATATGTCTCTGTGTTTCCTTTGCATTTTGTAAAGATGAACGTCATATGACGTCATTTGACGTCATCAAGTTGTATAGAATTTCCGATTTCTTGATGTCAATTTACTCATGTTGCAAGGGTTCATAAACAATGGAAATTGAAAATTCCGTCATTATGGACGGATTTTCATGGATTTTTCACAGAAGTTATATATTTAGACCTTATTGTGCAGGATTATATAGGTTTGCCAAGATTCGAAAGAACTAAGGTTCTATGGCGAATCCAAGATTCGAACCAAGGACGTCAAATTTCAAATCCATATAAATACGCATCCATATATTACGACCTCATTGTGCAGGATTATATAGGTTTGCCAAGATTCGAAAGAACTAAGGTTCTATGCGAATCCAAGATTCGAACCAAGGACGTCAAATTTCAAATCCATATCAAAACGTTTCTAGGTGAGATAGAAAGTTGATATTTGGCGAGATTATACGTCTCTGTGTTTCCTTTGCATTATGTAAAGATGAACGTCATATGACGTCATTTGACGTCATCAAGTTGTATAGAATTTCCGATTTCTTGATGTCAATTTTCCTCATGTTGCAAAGCTTCATAGACAATGCAAATTAAATGTCCTTTGTACATAATCATGAACATTTAGATTCAATGTTTAAAATTTTCATATGACGTCACATGACGTCAGAACTATAAATAACTACCAAAGATTGTCCGCTCTGTACAGCCGTCATTTATTGATAGACTGGCATGGAATCTTCACAGAAGTTATATATTACGACCTCATTGTGCAGGATTCTATAGGTTTGCCAAGATTTGAAAGAACTAAGGTCGTCAAATTTTTAATACGTATAAAATCATTTCTAGATGAGATAGAAATTTGATATTTAGCGAGCTTATACGTCTCTGTGTTTCCTTTGCATTTTGTAAAGAAGAACGTCATATGACGTCATCAAATTGTAGAGAATTTCCGATTCCTGAATGTCAATTTACTCATGTTGCAAAGGTTCATAGACAATGAAAATTTAATGTCCTATGTAGGTAATCATGAACATTAAGATTTAATGAGTAAAATTTTCACATGACGTCATATGACATCAAAACTTAAAAAAGTTACCAAAGTTCATCCGCGCTGAATTTTCACAGATGTTATATATTACGACTTCATTGTGCAGGATTATATAGGTTTGCCAAAATTAGAAAAACACCAGGTTTGTCATGGTTTGCAGTGCAGAAAGCCCTATCTTTTGTTCAAAACAAAAAAAGTCTAGTTATTCTTCTTCTTATTATTCTTTTTTTCTTCCTCTTATATTTGTGTTAATTTCGAGGTGTTGCCATTGACTCAGAACAATGAAAATTTTATGGCATATATTTAAAACGATGAGCTTTCGGATGCAATGAATTTTATATTCATACGACGTCATATAACGTCAGATTTGACGTCAGGTGAAAAAGTTTGTACGCGGTCTACAGCCATTATTTCTGGACCGATTTTCATCAAAATTTCACAGAATGTGTATGTTAGGCTCTAGTTGTGCATCCCTGTGTCCGTTTTTCAAAATTCGAAAAGTCCATGGTTCTATAGCGAATCCAAGATTTGAACCAAGGTCGTAAATTTTTAAATGCTTATAAAATCTGTCCTATTTAAGATAGAAAGTTGATATTTAGTCAGAATATAGGTCTCTAGAAGTTTTAAACATTTTGTGAAAATAAACGTCATATGACGTCACGTGACGTCATTATATGATAATGTATTTTTAATATTAACAAGAATATTTCTATATGTTGAAATTGTCGAAGGGCAATGAAAATTTAATGACACATGCATCAAAGGCTGAAATTTTGATTTCTATGATTTTCATATGCCTATGACGTCATATGACGTCACACTTGAAATATGCAACAAAAGTTTGTACGCGGTCTACAGCCATTGTTTATATACCGATTTTCATCAAATTTTCACAGAATGTGTATATTAAGTTCTAGTTGTGCATCTCGGTGTCCGTTTTTCAAAATTCGAAAAGTCCATGGTTCTATAGCGAATTCAAGATTCGAACCAAGGTCGTACATTTTTAAATGCTTATAAAATCGGATTTTTTTGAGATAGAAAAGTGATATTTGGTCAGTATATAGGTGTCTGGGAGTCTTAAACATTTTGTGAAAATAAACGTCACATGACGTCACTTGACGTCATTATATGATAATGTATTTCTAATATTAATAAGAGTATTTCTATATGTTGAAATTGTCGAAGGGCAATGAAAATTTAATGACAAATTGACGCTGAAATTTCGATTTCAATGATATTCAGAAGCCTATGACGTCATATGACGTCACATATGAAATTGACTACGAAAGTTTGTACACGGTCCAGAGCCATTATTAATGGGCCGATTTTTATCAAATTTTCACAAAATGTGTATATAACGTTCTTATTGTGTATACCGGTGTCCGTTTTTCAAAATTCGAAAAGTCCAAGCATCTATGGCGGATCCAAGATTCGAACCAAGGACGTCAATTTTTAAATGCTTATAAAAACTGTCCTATTTGAGATAGAAAGTTGAAATTTTGTCAGTATATAGGTCTCTAGAAAATTTAAACATTATGTGAAAATAAATGTCATATGACGTCACGTGACGTCATTTTATTTTATTATTATTCTTTTCTTCTTCCTAACTAAACACTTATTTTGATATGTTGCAATAGTCCTAGGACCATGAAATTTTTATGGGTTATTATTCACGTGAGGAAATTTTGTTTTCAATGATTGTCAGCAGCCTATGACGTCACATGACGTCACAGTAAAAATAGTAAAAAATGGTGTTTGCGCTCTGCAACCGTCATTTATAGTCGGATTTTCTTCAAATTTTCACAGATGGTACATCTTGAAACTAAGGTGTGCATATCCTGTCAGCTAACCGAAATTCCAAAAGACTGAAGTTCTGTGGCTGAAATAAGATTCGAACATAGGACCGAAAATTTCATTTTAGGATTAAAGAGCTTCAGGATGAGATACAAAGTTGAAACTTACACAGTTTGCAGTTCTGCAGAATTTCTACATATATTTTGATTCCTGACGTCATATGACGTCATGTAACGTCATAAGCATACTTCTTAATTTTTATTTTAGGACAATAATTTCGACATGATGCCAGTTGTACAGAATAATGAAAATTTCAGAGTTTTGACAGTAACGTATGCGCTTTTGAACAAAAGCATCTTCAGCACATTATGTCGTCACATGACGTCAGAGCTAAAAATAGTGAAAAATGGTGTTCGCACTCTACAGCGGCCATTTATGGTCGGATTATCTTCTAATTTTCAAAGATGGCACACCTTGTAACTAAGGTGTACATATCCTGCTAGCTTACCGAAATTCCGAAAAACCGAAGTTCTGTGGCTGAAGTAATATTCGAACATAGGACCAAAAATTTCATTTTAGGATTGAAGAGCTTCAGGATGAGATAGAAAGTTGAAACTTACACAGTTTGCAGTTCTGCAGCATTTCTACAAATATTTTGAATCGTGACGTCAGAGGACGTCATAAGCATACCACTTATTTTTAATTTGGGGCAATGATTTCGACATGATGCCAGTTGTTCAGAATAATGAAAATTTCAGAGATATAGCAGTAACGTATGCACTTTGGAGCAACAGCATTTTCAGCACCTTATGACGTCACGTGACGTCAGAGCTAAAAATAGTGAAATATGGTGTTCGCGCTCTACAGCCGCCATTTATGATCAGATTTTCTTCAAATTTTTACAGATGGTACATCTTGAAACTAAGGTGTGAATATTTTGTCAGCTAACCTTAATTCCGAAAAACCGAAGTATTGTGGCTGAAATAATATTCGAACATAGGACCAAAAATTTCATTTTAGAGTTAAAGAACTTCGGAATGAGATAGAAAGTTGAAACTTACACAGTTTGCAGTTCTGCATAATTTCTACATATATTTTGAGTCGTGACGTCATATGACGTCATAAGCATACTACTACTACTGCTACTTTTTTTTTTTTCTTCGTAACTAAACGCTTATTTTTCGCGGAATATAATGTCAATTAATCAGCATGAACATGAAATACTACCAGAGGTGAGTCATTACATGAAACTTCTATCTCCTGCTTTTTGCATTAACACAGGTTGCAGAAAGTCCTATCATTCGTTTTGACGAATGACATCTAGTTATTCTTTTTTCCTCCTTTTGAGATTGTAATTAAATAAAGTTACAACTGAGATAGAGTCTTCAAATTGTTTTAGTGATCAGCTAAATAGAGTCCCTTTCGATCTGCATTGTTTCAACTTTTAGTGACGTCATATGACGTCATAGCTGAAAACTACTACAAAAGTTTGTTCGCGGTCTACAGCCATTGGTTATGAACCGATTTTCATCAAAATTTCACAGAATGTGTATATTAATATCTAGTTGTGCATCCCGGTGTCCGATTTTCAAAATTCGAAAAGACCAAGGTTCTATAGCGAATCCAAGATTCGAACCAAGGTCGCAAATTTTCAAATGCTTATCAAATCGGTCGTATTTGAGATAGAACGTTGATATTTTGTCAGTTTGTAGGTCTCTGGATGCCTGAACGATTTTGTGAAAATGAACGTTATGTGACGTCACATGACGTCATTACATGAAAATCTATTTCTTATATTTACAAGATAATTTCAATTTGTTCAAAAGGTCCATGGAAATGAAAATAATATGACTTTTGTTTCAAACGAAGTTTATTTGAATTCTACAGTTTTCATATGCTTATGACGTCATATGACGTCACACTTGACATATGCTACAAAAGTTTGTACGCGGTCTACAGCCATTTTTTATGAACCGATTTGCATCAAATTTACACCGAAGGTGTATATTAAGGTCTAATTGTGCATCCCGGTGTCCGTTTTTCAAAATTCGAAAAGGCCTTGGTTCTATAGAGAAACCAAGATTCGAACCAAGGTCGAAAATTTTCAAATGCTTATAAAATCGGTCCTATATGCGATAGAAGGTTAATATTTGATCAGTATATAGGTTTATGGATGTCTGAACGATTTTGTAAAAATGAACGTCATGTGATGTCACATGACGTCATAACATGAAAATATATTTCTTATTTTTACAAGATAATTTCTGTATGTTTAAATGGTCCATGGAAATGAAAATTATATGACATTTGCTTCGAATGCTGATGATTTAAATTATACAATTTTCATGTGGCTATAACGTCATATGACGTCACACTTGACATATGGTACAAAAGATTGTACGCGGTCTAAAGCCATTGTATATGAACCGATTTTCATAAAATTTTCACCGAAAGTGTATATTAATATCTAGTTGTGCATCCCGGTGTCCGTTTTTCAAAATTCGAAAAGACCAAGGTTCTATGGCGAATCCAAGATTCAAACCAAGGACGTCAAATTCTAAATGCTTATAAAATCGGTCCTATATGAGATAGAAAGTTGAAATTTTGTCAGTATATTAGTCTCTGGGTGCCTAAAAGTTTTGGGAAAATGAACGACATATGAAGTCACATGACGTCATAAGATGAAAATGTATTTCTAATATTTACAAGAAAATTTCTATATGTTTAAATAGTCCATAGGCATGAACATTTCATGACTTATGTTTCAATTGCTGATTTTTTGAATCTGCAATTATCATAGACCTATGACGTCATATGACGTCACAATTCACATATGCTACATAAGATTGTAAGCGGTCTACAGACATTGTTTATGAACCGATTTTCATAAAAAATTCACTGAAAGTGTATATTAGGATATAGTTGTGCATCGCGGTGCCCGTTTTTCAAAATTAAAAAAATCCAAGGTTCAAAGGCGAATCCAAGGTTCGAACCAAGGACGTCAAATTTTTAAATGCTTATAAAATCGGTCCTATTTGAGATAGAAAGTTGAAATTTTGTCAGTGAATTGATCTCTGTAAGTATTAAAAAATTCGTGACGTCATTTTACATAAATATATTTCTAATATTTGCAGGAACATTTTTATATGATAAAATGGTCAAAAAGCAATAAAAATTTAAGTACTTTTTCATTAGAATCTGAAATTTCGATATCAAAGATTTTCATAGGTTTATGACGTCATATGATGTCACATTTGAAATATGCTACACAGGTTTGTACACGGTCCAGAGCCATTATTAATGCGCCGATTTTCATCAAATTTTCACAGAATGTGCATAATAGGTTATTTTTGTGTATCCCGGTGCAGTTTTTCAACAATCAAAAAGTCCAAGGTGTAAGTGCGAATCCAAGATTCGAATAAGGACGTCTTCTTTAAAATGCTTATACAATCGGCCCTATATGAGATACAAAGTTGATATTTTGTCAGAAAATAGGTCTCTTAGTCTCATTTGACATTGGCTTTGAATATGTACATGTATATTTCTTCTTATTATTATTCTTTTTTTTCCTCCTTTTGAGGTTGTAATTAAACAAAGTTACAATTGAGATAGAGACTTCAAATTGTTCCAGTGATCAGTTAAATAGAGTCCCTTTCGATCTGCATTGTTTCAACTATGAGTGACGTCATATGACGTCATAGCTGAAAGCTACTACAAAAGTTTGTTCGCGGTCTACAGCCGACATTTTTTGACGGATCTTCATGAAATTTTCACAGAATGTGAACATTAGGTCCTCAATGTGCATACTTCTTCCCTGTTTGAAAATATGAAAAGACTAGGGTACTATGGCTGAACCAAGATTCGAACCAAGGACGTCATAATTCATTTAAGCATAACTTCGCTTCGTGAGGTACTAGAAACCTGAAATTTGGACAGCGTCTGTATCCTGAGGTTTCCTTTGCATGCTGAGAAGTACGACGTCACATAACGTCATATGACGTCATAATTGCAAAGCAAACATTCTTTTTTCCTTCTTTTGGGGGTGTAATTAAACAAAGTTACCGTTGGGATAGAACGTTCAATTTTTTTACAATGATCAGCAAAATAGAATCACTTTCGAGCTGCAGTGTTGTAATTTTCAGTGACGTCAAATGACGTCATTACTGAAAACTGCAACAAAAGTTTTTCGCGGTTCACAGCCTACATTTTTTGACGGATCTTCATGATTTTTTTTTACACAATGTGTACATTAGGTCCTAGATGTGCATACTTCTTCCATATTTGAAAATATGAAAAGACCAGGAAACTATGGCTGAACCAAGATTCGAACCAAAAACGTCAAAATTCATTTAAGCATAACTTCGCTTCTAGATGTGCTAGAAAGCTGAAATTTGGATAGCATCTGTATCCTGAGGTTAACTTTACATGCTGAGAAATTCGACGTCATATGACGTCATAATTACCAAACATTTAATTTGAAAATAGTGGTTTTTAGCCCTACAGGAGCTACTTTTAGACCGATTTGCATATTTTTTTCACAACATGTGCAGATACGTATTCCATTGTGAATGGTAACTTCCGTTTCCGAAAAATATGAAAGGTCAAGGTCATATGTCAAATATCGTTTTTAGCTCACCTGAGCACGAAGTTATTGTGATGCCGCTTCGTCCGTCGTCAACAGTTAACATTCTAGAGGCCACAGTTTTTACCCATTCTTCACCAAACTTGGTCAGAATGTTTAATGGCAAGTTCGAAACTGGGCCATGTGGGTTCAAAAAGTATGTCATGAGGTCCAAAAATAGGTCAATTTAAAGTAAAATCCTGTTTACACTCTAGAGGCCATATTTTTAAGCCATTTTTTACCAGACTTGGCCAGAATGTTAATTAGCATGAAAGCTTGAACAAGTTCATTTGGGGTCAAAAAGTAGGCCATTGAGAACAATGTTTCTCAGGTGAGCGATTTAGGGCCATCTTCTTTTCTTTGGAGCTTCATATCTCAAAAACGAAATATATATTCTATCAAGAGACTATGTGTATTATATATATAGTACTTTCAAAAAGACCTTTCAGATGACATCCGGTTTTTGAAGATCAGGCTTGAAACGGTTTAGTTATGGCGGGAAAACTAAATATGTAGTGACCCCAACAGCATTTCACAACTGATATCGTGTAAAGTATTGATTTTTGTTGATAATAATATGAGCAAATATTTTAGAGCACATTCTTATCTTTCTGCTGATGTGCAGCATTTTAAGATCGAATCAGAAATGACTATTTTTTCTATTGCAAATTTGCAGTTTTCTCGAGGTTTAACAGCTTATATCTCGAAAACAGTTAAACATAAGTTCATATATAAAGCGTACGATATGTAGAGAATTGAAGTCCTTTCAAATGGTACCCAGCATTATAAAATTAGACTTCACTGAAGAAAGTTATAAGAAAAATAATAGATCGCAATAACCATTTTGTCTTGCTTTTCTGCAGTTATTCTTAACGTCTTTGCCATGTTGATATTGATTTTTTTAAATAACAATATGAACAAGTGTTTTAGAGCACATTTGTTCCTTTCAATAGGTATGCAGCATTTGAAAATCAGTTCAGTAATGACAAAGTTATAGTGCAAAAACCATATGACATGGACGTAATTTTGACTCGATATTTGGTGTTTTCTCAAGGATTAGCCGTTTTTATCTCGATAACTGTTAACAATAAGTTTATACATAAAGCGTATGAAATGTAGATAATTTGTAGACCTTTTGAATGGTACCTAGCATTTTTTTTAAATTAGACTTTATATAAGAAAGTTAAATTGAAAATAATAATTTCTGCATGTAAAAAGAGGAAGGCCTGGCATTGAACCTTGGAGGACACCATTTCCCTCCACTCTTTTATGCATTAATTTTTATGTGATGCAAAGTAACTACGGTCATGAACTATTAATGGGGAGAAAATTAAAACAACGACTTTTGCAATGCAGTGATATTTTTCGTCTGACGTCATCAGACATTCAACTGACATTGTCAACAAGTATATGCTCTACAGCTGATACTTCTGTACTGATCTCCATAGTTTTCAAACATATAGACTGATATCTTCTACAGGTGCATGTCATTTCAAGCTTGTCTGACATCCCAATATGTTTAACTACGAATTGTGCAGGGCAGAAAGTCCTATCGTTTGTTCAACAAACGAAATTTCTAGTTATTCTTCTTATTATTCTTTTTTTCTTCCTCTTATATTTGTGTTAATTTCGAGGTGTTGCCATTGACTCAGAACAATGAAAATTGTATGGCAAATATTTAAAACCATGAGCTTTCGGATGCAATGAATTTCATATTCATATGACGTCACATAACGTCAGATTTGACGTCAGGTGAAAAAGTTTGTACGCGGTCTACAGCCATTATTTCTGGACCGATTTTCATCAAAATTTCACAGAATGTGTATGTTAGGCTCTAGTTGTGCATCCCTGTGTCCGTTTTTCAAAATTCGAAAAGTCCATGGTTCTATAGCGAATCCAAGATTCGAACCAATGTCGTAAATTTTTAAATGCTTATAAAATATGTCCTATTTAAGATAGAAAGTTGATATTAAGTCAGTATGTAGGTCTCTAGAAGCTTTAAAAATTTTGTGAAAATAAATGTCATATGACGTCACGTGACGTCATTATATGATAATGTTTTTCTAATATTAACAAGAATATTTCTATATGTTGAAATTGTCGAAGGGCAAGGAAAATTTAATGACACATGCTTCAAACGTTGAAATTTTTATTTCTATGAATTTCATATGCCTATGACGTCATATGACGTTACACTTGAAATATGCAACAAAAGTTTGTACGCGGTCTACAGCCATTGTTTATAGCCGATTTTCATCAAATTTTCACAGAATTTGTATATTAAGTTCTAGTTGTGCATCCCGGTGTCCGTTTTTCAAAATTCGAAAAGTCCATGGTTCTATAGCGAATTCAAGATTCGAACCAAGGTCGTACATTTTTAAATGCTTATAAAATCGGTCTTATTTGAGATAGAAAAGTGATATTTGGTCAGTATATAGGTCTCTGGGAGTCTTAAACATTTTGTGAAAATAAACGTCATATGACGCCACGTGACGTCATTATATGATAATGTATTTCTAATATTAACAAGAGTATTTCTATATGTTGAAATTGTCGAAGGGCAATGAAAATTTATTGACAAATGATTCAGATGCTGTAATTTCGATTTCAATGATTTGCAGAAGCCTATGACGTCACATTTGAAATTGACTACGAAAGTTTGTACACGGTCCAGAGCCATTATTAATGGGCCGATCTTCATCAAATTTTCACAGAATGTGTATATTACGTTCTTATTGTGTATACCCGTCTCCGGTTTTCAAAATTCGAAAAGTCCAAGCATCTATGGCGGATCCAAGATTCGAACCAAGAACGTCAATTTTTAAATGCTTAAAAAACTGTCCTATTTGAGATAGAAAGTTGAAATTTTGCCAGTTAGTAGGTCTCTGGGTGTCTTAACAATTATGTGAAAATAAACGTCATATGAGGTCACGTGACGTCATTTGTTTATTATTATTATTCTTTTCTTCTTCCTAACTAAACGCTTATTTTAATATGTTGCAATAATCCTAGGACGATGAAATTTTTATGGGTTATTAGGCACGTGAGGAAATTTTGATTTCACCCCTACTGCATATATGTAGCCATATCTCAATAAATATCGATTTTTGTAAATATATGTATGAATAAGAATTATAGCTGAATAATTCCAAAGATATTTAGTTTATTAAAATTGGTTTACTGAATACAAAATTATAAGCAAAAAAACTAAATGAAATGAAGCTAATTTTGCTGATAATATGCTGTTTTCTTGAGGTTTAACAGTCAATATCTCAGAAACGACTGAAGATAAGTTTATACATTATGCGTATAAAATGTAGCATGTTTTATTGAAATTGGACTTCATATAAGAAAGTTACATGGAAAATAAGATATTTCATAATCATGCATCATAAAAATATGGAAAAGGTCACGCGCAGGGGTCACCAAGCTTAAATACTTGCGCAACGACTTAAAAAAAAAAAAATATATATATATATCAAATTGCAGTTGATGGGCTATATCTTGATTTTGTTGTTGTTGTTTTTTTGTCGAATGTTGACTGTTTCCAAAATAAGCATTGAAGTTAATACATGTACAACGGCACAAGACAAAAATCCGTATTTGCAACACTATGTAGCTAGCGAGCAGTTTGCAAGCCTTGAAAAATTCACACGCAGCCCCACATTTTAGACCATCTAAAAACTGCATTGTTATGCTAACGATATTCATATTGCATCAGTTTGTAGGTTGGGATGTTACCTTTCAAAATATCACCATAGTTCGAAATTCCAGGAATTTATGGCAAAACTACGGAAGCCCAAACACGCTAAAATCGCTAAATACGTTTAACTACGTTACAGGTGTCGAAAGGATATAGCACTATACAAATATTCAATACTTCTTCCTACTGAGGCTAAAATTAAACAAGGTTACAACTGAGCTTGAGTGATGAAATTCTATGTGTGATGAAATTAGAAACTTACATTTGAACACAGTTTCATTTTCATGTCATATGACATAGTATAAATTTTGTATGTAAACTACATGTGCAAGATATGGGCGGACTTTTTAAATTACATATTTTTTTTTAAAAAAAAAATGTTGCAGAAAGTCCTATCATTCGTTTAAACGAATGACATATTAGTTATCTAGTTATTATTAGGACTTTCTGCCTACTGGCAGAAAGTCCTATTGGGTTTGTACTGTTTTCTTCTTCTTCTTCTTCTTCTTTTTTTCTTTCTCTTATATTTGTGTTAATTTTGAGGTGTTGCCATTGACACAGAACAATGAAAATTGTAAGGCCTATATTTAAAACCATGAGCTTTCGGATGCAATGAATTTCATATTCATATGACGTCATATAACGTCAGATTTGACGTCAGGTGAAAAAGTTTGTACGCGGTCTACAGCCATTATTTCTGGACCGATTTTCATCAAAATTTCACAGAATGTGTATGTTAGGCTCTAGTTGTGCCTTTCGGTGTCCGTTTTTCCAAATTCGAAAAGGCAAAGGTTTTACGGCAAATTCAAGATTCGAACTAATGACGTCAAATTTCAAATGCGCATAAAATCGCTTCCAGAAGAAATAAAAAGTTGATATTTAGACTGAATATTATATCTAGGTCTTCTTTAAATTCTGAAAAGATGAACGACATATGACGTCACATGACGTCATAATGCTAATAAAACTTTCGTATTAAAACTTAACGGTTTTTAAGCCCTGTAGGCTTATTTTTTTGTATGATTTGCTTGAAATTATGTCTGAAGATGCAGTATTAGATTTTATGGAGCCATGTTACTTTCGTTTCCGGAAAATCCCAAAGGTCAAGGTCATATATCAATTATCGGCTTTTTCTTCGGCCTTAAATATCTCAAAAACGGTAAATATTCTATCGAGACACTATGCGTATAATTTGTAGTGTTTTGAAAGACCTTTCAGATGATAATTAGTTTTTGATGATCGGGGTTGAATCAGTTGAGTTATGGCGGAAAAACGAAAATTTGGTAACCCTCAGTGTGTTTAACAGTTTATATCTCGAAAGCCTTTGATTTTTGAAAATATGATGATGAATATTATTTGTAGAGCAATGTTTGGCCGTTATTTTGATGCTTAAAGTTTAATGATTGACCTACGATTAATGGAGAAATTCGTGCATATAGCTTTGCTGATTTTTTTATTTTTTTCAGGAGGTTTAAGAGCTTGTATCTCAAAAAGTATTATAAAATTTCCTGTACATAATGCGTGTGAAATGTAGAGAATTTTCAGACGATTATTTTGGTACCTTAAGTTTTGAAATTGATCAAAGAATAAGGAAGTTACATCAAAAATAAGAATTTAAACATGTAGAATTTCAGCGATTTTGCCGTCATGTCAGAGTTTTACGGCTTATATCTTAATACTCATTAGAAATAAGTCCATACATTAAGCAAATGAGATGTAGAGAATTTTAAGACGATTATTTTTGCACCTAGAGTTTTAAAATTGATAAAAAAATAAGGAAGTTACATAAAAAATACGAATTTAAAGCCAATTGTAAGAATTTTCATAAAATATCCTACTTTCGCTTTCACCTTTATTGAAGCATTTTCGGAAAATGTAGTTTACAGATATGTATTAGTCATATAAATGGCAAAAAAACACTTTTTACTTATATCATATTGATATTACTAGCTAAACAAGCGTACCGTTCCCGGTGGCCGAGTAGTTAGAGCGTCCGCCTCGGGAGCGTGAGGTCGTGGGGTTCGATAACAAAGTCGTAAAAAATGGTACTGTTATAGCTCCCTTGCTTGGCGCTCAGGGTAGTTGCAAGACTGGTTGGCTCGGTATCAGGATAATGTGACTGGGTGTGGTATCATGCCACATGTCTACGGCGTGATTCCTGCAGTGTGGCAGCACTATAACTGCATTAAGTAGACATCTTCTCCAAATGACTGAAATACTGTCAGTGGGACGTTAAACCCAACAAACAAACAAACAAACTAAACAAGTGTTGACAATGATTTATTGTTTTGTCAAATCATTTTATTTACGTTACTTATACATATCAGTTGCAGCATTGCGTTACCCATAATCCTTTGAGCGTTTTGACACATGTCATTTAGACCGTTGTTGAAACATTGCAATTTCCCGACTTTATTGTTGCATCAATCGATAAATGTTGTACAAGCTATATTCCAAATTTATGATAAATGATAACCTATGTGAAAATATATGTTATAGTACAATGTAATTTAATTGCCAGCTTGAGATACAATGAGCGTGTATAAGTGTAGACGTTTGAAACAAAATGATCAACACATGTCAAGACGCTGCAAGCTAAGTTGTCCGTTAGCTAAAAGCGCAAAATGAAGTGACTTTGTGTAATACAGTCGTCTCGATCGTATGTACAAGCGTTATTGGAATTTAACTCACGAGGCTACACGCGTCGACGATTCTATTGCATGGTAGCATTTACACGGTGCATAACCATATCGGCAGGCTCTCTGCGGAAATCGCTATATCGGCAGGCTCTCTGCGTTCGCACCGGTCATTCTCTGCCATAAACACTACCAAACGCTGGACGGAAGAAAAAGAAACAGACCAATGGTCACTTTTCAAAGGTGAGTTGCTCAATATTAAGTATTGCACGGAATATTACAGTATCTTAGCTATTTATATGCGTGTAAACTTTTCAATTATCAACGACTGCGACCTGAAACTTGGCTGAACAGTTTAGTGATGTACCAACATAAACACAACCTCGGCACTTTCTACAGGCTTCAACAGGTTCTTGCTTTGATTATGTCTATAATATGACCATCGAATGTATTCTTTTAAGTATATTCTTCAAGAAGGTACCGACAAATTGGCCGATTTTAATGTAAATTTCCTGAAAACCCCCTACTTTCGGTTTTGTCGTTGCACGAGAGGTCTCTCTGCACATCACTTTTTGAAGCACAGGCAGACTCTCTGCAATTACCACAGGCAGGCTCTCTGCATTTTGCCAGCGATTGTTTTTTTAAAAGCATACTGCCTAGCGTACTTTGTGTTTTATTGTTGTGAAATAACAGATTCATGCTTCTTGCCCTTCCAGTGTTTTTTTCACTGTTGGGGTGGGGGGAAGGAGTCCGGACCCAAAGGGGGTGGGAGTGAGCTTAAAAGGGGGGATTTTTCTGCTATGTATTATGTAAACCTCTTATTTAATGATTTTTTATTGCATAAAATATAAAATGACCAATGATACAACATGCAATAGTGGCGATTCAAATTATGAGAATTTTTTTAAAACAATACCCTAGAGGAAATTTATCTTATATATTTTATATCAACAAAAAAGTAAAAAAAAAAGGGTAAGTAACACATATATACTTTTAACAGATTTGTATCTGACTACGAAACAATACAAATAACATGCAAAGTACGAAATTAAAAACACAAATTAGGGCTAAGGACCCATGAAATTATTCATTTTCCGTAAACAATAAGATAAACCATAGCTTGCAAATAGCCTGCTTGTGGTAAATGCAGAGAGTCTACCGGTGCTTCAAAAAGTGATGTGCAGAGAGATCTCCCGTGCAACGGAAAAAAAACGAAAGTAGGGGGGTTTCAAGAAATTTACATTAAAATCGGCCAATTTACCGATATCTTCTTGAAGAATATACTTAAAAGAATATATTCGATGGTAATATTATAGACATAATCAAAGCAATAACCTGCTGAAGCCTGTAGAAAGTGCCGAAGTTGTGTTTATGTTGGTACATCACTAAACTGTTCGGCCGAGTTTCGGGTCGCAGTCGCTGATATTTGAAAAGTTTACACGCACATACATAGCTAAGATACTCTAATATTCCGTGCAATACTTAATATTGAACAACTCACCTTTGAAAAGTGACCATTGGTCTGTTTCTTTTTCTTCCGTCCAGCGTTTGCTAGTGTTTATGGCAGAGAATGACCGGTGCGAACGCAGAGAGCCTGCCGATATAGCGATTTCCACAGAGAGCCTGCCGATATGGTTATGCACCGTGATTTACTATTTTATTCCTGCGACTGTACACGAAAATAAAAAAAGGAATTTTGATATGCAGAATTAAGAGGTTTAAGTTTAATTGCTTATATTTTGAATACCTATAAAACTAGACCCAAATATGCTACAATGGAATTGTCGGGATTTTCAGGCCATTTATTATGGTACCTAGAATACTAAAATTGGTCAAGTTATAAGAAAGCGATATCAAAACAAAGATTTATTTATTTTTGCCATATGGCTTATTTCACAAAGTTCATGCATGAGAAGTCCATACGAAAAAAGTAAAAGGTAGGGAATTTAATATATATTCCTTCAAATGGTATTAATCTTTATATTTTTCAATGTTAGCAGAAAGTCCTATCATTCGTATCAACGAATGAAATCTAGTTATTATTCTTTATTTCCAACCTTTTCATGTTGTTATTTCATTAAGTTGCTGAAGGTTTAGGACAAAGAAATTCTATCAACAGACACCTGAATCAATGGGATTTTGGAATATGTTATTTTTATCTTCACATGACGTCAGAACTAAAAATAGCTACCAAAGTTTGTACGCGCTGTACAGCCGTCATTTATGGACGGATTGTCATGGAATTTTCACAGAAGTTATATATTAAGACCTCATTGTGCAAGATTATATAGGTTTGCCAAGATTTGAAAGAACTAAGGTTCTATGGCGAATCCATGATTCGAACCAAGGACGTCAAATTTCAAATCCATATAAAATCGATTCTAGATGAATGAAATTGATATTTGGCGAGATTATTCCTCTCTGTGTTTCCTTTGCATTTTGTAAAGATGAACGTCATATGACGTCATATGACGTCATTCAAGTGTATAGAATTTCCGATTTCTTGATGTCAATTTACTCATTTTTGCAAAGTTCATAGACAGTGAAAATTAAATGTCCTATGCAGGTAATCATGAACATTTAGATTCAATAATTAAAATTTTCATATGACGTCACATGACGTCAGAACTAAAAATAGCTACCAAAGTTTGTACGCGCTGTACAGCCGTCATTTATGGACGGATTGTCATGGAATTTTCACAGAAGTTATATATTAAGACCTCATTGTGCAAGATTATATAGGTTTGCCAAGATTTGAAAGAACTAAGGTTCTATGGCGAATCCATGATTCGAACCGAGGACGTCAAATTTCAAATACGTATAAAATCGTTTCTAGATGAATTGAAAGTTGATATTTGGCGAGATTATACGTCTCTGTGTTTCCTTTGCATTTTGTAAAGATGAACGTCATATGACGTCATATGACGTCATTAAGTTGTATAGAATTTCCGATTTCTTGATGTCAATTTACTCATGTTGCAAAAGTTCATAAACAATAGAAATTGAAAGTCCTTTGTAGGTGATCATGAACATTTTGATCCAATGTTTAAAATTTTCATATGACGTCACATGACGTCAGAACTTAAAATAGCTACCAAAGTTTGTACGCGCTGTACAGCCGTCATTTATGGACGGATTGTCATGGAATTTTCACAGAAGTTATATATTACGATCTCATTGTGCAGGATTATATAGGTTTGCCAAGATTCGAAAGAACTAAGGTTCTATGGCGAATCCAAGATTTGAACCAAGGACGTCAAATTTTAAATACGTATAAAATCGTTTCTAGATGAGATAGAAAGTTGATATTGGCGAGATTATATGTCTCTGTGTTTCCTTTGCATTTTGTAAAGATGAACGTCATATGACGTCATATGATGTCATCAATTTGTAAAGAATTTCCGATTTCTTGATGTCAATTTTACTCATGTTGCAAAGCTTCATAGACAATGAAATTAAATGTCCTTTGTACATAATCAGGAACATTTTGAATCAATGTTTAAAATTTTCATATGACGTCACATGACATCAAAACTTAAAAAGCTACCAAAGTTCATCCGCTCTGTACAGCCGTCATTTATGGACGGATTGGCATGGAATCTTCACAGAAGTTGTATATTACGACTTCATTGTGCAGGATTATATAGGTTTGCCAAAATTCGAAAAACACCAGGATTGTCATGGTTTGCAGTGCAGAAAGCCCTATCTTTTGTTCAAAGAAAAAGAAGTCTAGTTATATTTTAGAGTTTCTCTTTTATCTTTCGAGTTTATGTTGTGTGGCGTTTATACGAACGCTCGGAAGGAAGACGATGTAGTCTGGCGTGCGTACCATGATATACATGTATTCTTGCGTAAAAAGCATGGTATCTGATGCTAGGCAAAATAAAGACTTCATGGTTGTGTGCAGTGGAACTCTTGACGTCATCCGTACCCGATGCCATACCTATAACGAACGACGGATTTAACAGCCCACATTTAACCTGTTCATTTTGTTAGCATCATATAATAAGTCTTAAATTTGTTTTTTGTTGTTGTTGTTTTTATTCGTCTGATTGACATTCTTGTAGAAATTGTTTAATTCTGCTATGCAGCTCGCAGTTAAACTATTATAGTTCACAGCCATTGTAAGTTTTCATTAATTAGTTCTTTTTGCATTATATTCCAATGCTGCAACTATTATCCCTCCCTTTTGAAATTAAAAACACACACATTTTAACATGTCACAGCAATGAGTCCTTTTTAATTTACTCTTCCTATTTTGTATGTTAGACTTAGTTTATTTGATGTTATTTGAATTAGTTTATGCCATCATAGGCTAACAGATGGCCAGTTCACCTAACAACTCTTTCCCGTGATTCAGACAGTATCAAAACTTTAGCACGCATCTCTGTAGTTAATTATGTACAGCAGTGGAAGACGAATAACTATCAGAAAGAAATTGTTAGTCATACATCACGGAGACCGTGTTGACCCCAGTGGGGATCAAACCAACAATCCTCGGCTCCACATCAAGGCCGGTTTATTTATGTGAAACCTATGGTTACTATCATTTGTTGGGGATTTGGACATGATATTCATACGAATCCCAACAGTAATTTATATTCATGCGTTTCGCGGGACTTTTTGTCGTTTATTACAACTTAGTTTGTAATTGAATCCAAAAATTCACTCTTTTGACTAAATGAATTTAATTTACTTTTTATGAAGGATCTAACTGAGCTGAAGAAAAAGGTTGAGTCCTACGAGCCTTTTATTGACATTGCCCCTGGAGTCTTTCCCAACTTGAATATCCTGTGTATGGGTCCCGTTGGAAGTGGAAAATCCAGCTTTATTAACACAGTTCTGTCGGCTTTCCAAGGCAGAATATTCAATTCTGCCAAACGCGGTGTTGCCGAAAAGAGTACCACAGAAAAGGTATTATTTTATAGTTATATCTTCTTGGCCGAGTCTTTTAACTTCTTTTCTGTCAGTCCGCAGAAAATAGAAAGTTCATTGCGATACTTCAAGTAAAATATTTCTATATAGTGTTATACATTGATCATATGAAAAATCGAATATAGTGGGGTGACAAGGAGTTAAAATGGCATGGTGGAACTTCAAAAATATTACATATCAAAGAGGAAGTTAAATATTGTTTTGCAGTGTTCCACCAATACGTTTTCCCTTTTCGTCTCGAACTCAAACGTTAGCCTCAGGGTTTCAGCTTTTCGATGCCCAAAAGAATGGCATCCTTTTTTTATTTTTTATTATTTTTTTTTCATTTTTTTAATGTTTCATCCTGTCAACGCACCATATTTCTTGGAACAAACAAGCCTTCAAACATATCACATGCATTAAAGATTGGTCGTCTTTTATGCAGTTTATGTGGTACCCGGTGATGTCAAGTGAGACAAAGAAAAAACTTCAATTACGTTTGTTTGACATGCAAGGACTCCAAGAGGACAGTCTTCTAACGCCGGAAAACGCAACACTGCTTTTGAAGGGGAATGTCGCAAATAAAACAGCAGTATGTGTTCTTTATCTATATATCGTTGGCTCAGCGAAAAAGCGTCGTAACTTATATGTATTAAAGAACAAGTTGAGATACTTTTCCGCTGAGCTCTCGATATGTAACATTTACGCTTGTAAGAGCATACTATAGGTTTATAGAGTTCTGCACATTTATAGCACTTATATTTCAAAGCATAATTTAAAGAAAAATTAATGCCCTTTTGTCTCTTCAAACTGGAGTTATTTACACGTTTGATAAAACGATTTTTTTCTTATGATTAAGGGTCCAGTATTTCTCTGACTTTCAGTTTAACCTTAGTGAGCCGTTTAAATCGGGCTGCCAGGGTTTTGTCGAGAATCCCGAACCTCAAGACAAAATTATGTGTGGTATAGCAGTCATTGATGCAGCTAAAGTGAAGAGTGGGGAAATCGGAGAGGGTGTGGTACAGAACATAAGAGACATTTTTAAGGTCATGGATGATCTTGGTATGTTTTAGGGTTGATAGTATGTATTAGTGTTAACTTTCATGTTGAATACCCCGGCTGACTTATTCCGTTTCATTACATGACATCATGCCATTAGAAAATAGGCTAGCAAACCGTCGTGATACAGTACTTATTGAGTATATTATCGACCAATGATATTGCGACTTATAAACGCAATACTCTTCGGCCTTGAGGTTTGAAAGTCATGTTAACAATAAAAAATGACTGCGTTCGCCAGCTGTTTAAAACGTCTTCTATTGCTAGTTTTAAAAACGTGCTGCGACTAAAGAATTGGCCCTAAAACGACCAAATTCAACCGTAATATCCTACGGCCTATAGATGATCTATCGGCCGCGGTTATTCTACAATGGTTTACGACCGTTTTGTCAATTCTCTTAGCATTCAAAATATATATATTCGAGCAATCTTTGGATGTTGTTTTTGGACTAATGCCTGTTTTGAAATATAAGTAAAGTTTCGCTTACCATCAAGAAATTGGTGACAGGTTTCGATTTGTAAAATTTGTTCGAATAATTACTGGAAATTAACATTGCGTTAGGCAAAAAGAAGCAACAACTCTTCTTAGCTGAATATACAAAAATTACCATTATTACTTAGTAACTGCTAAATAACATAAAGTAGAGCAATTGATATGATGAGCTTACAAATGTTTGAAATATATTTCAGATATTCCACATGTGATCTTACTCACGAAAATTGACCAAATTTGCCCCAAAACCAGAGACAGCGTTGCTAATGCTTTCTGCAGTACGACTGTAGAAGAATGTGTCGAAAAGGTAATCATTATTGTTTTGTTCTACTTTCTGTTTCCTAAACGTTTATTTTGTTACATCTGTTTCAAAATTACAATAAGTACTGATTTAGTGATTGAAGCTAGTTATTTGAGTTTTCAGGATTTTTTAAGCAATAGTTTTCAACTGCGAAAAATACTCAGTTTAACAGTATATTGATTAAACATCACTATCAAAATTACTAATATACATTTAATCACAGGTTGCGGAGATGTTTGAGCTGACTTCTGATAGCGTGTTTCCAATGAAGAATTACGAGAAGGAGACAAAGCTTGTGGAAGACGTCAGCCTCATGACACTGTACACATTGTCTCAGATACTCGATACTGTTGATGCAGGTCTAATGAGTTGGTATTCGAGTCTCGAGGACGAATAGAAATAAGAGCAAGTATAGAGGAAATAGATCTATAATGAATGTATTTAAAATGGACTGAAATGGACTAAATGAAGCAGAAAGAAATGGTCGAAATATTTTGCGTGCTTTAGTCATACGAGTTATCCACTTCAGTTAACTTATGATCTACATGTATATTAGTTTTACTGCAAGCGTTTCTAAAATGTAAATGTATATATCGAGTGTGAAAAAACACGACATGTCTCTGAAATGTTATTGGGCTATCATTCATGTCTCCTTAAATATTTCCTAGTTTAAACATTGTAAAGCCGGAGCCTGGAACTGACGCTAATTAATTTCCTTCATTATCATGATGAAGATGACTATGATATACAATTGAAAAAACTAATGCCTTTAATCTTTATAATGGAGAATTAAGTCATATTTTCCACTCCGTTTGCTATTCATATTTTTTATGTATAAACTCAACATGCATGATATCTAAACATAGGTTTCAACAATTTAAACTGTCTTCACAGCTGATATAATTGACATAGATATTCAACTATGATAGTATTTGACTGTAGGGTGTGTTATTATTGTAAAGAAAACATGATGTGTAATATTGTGCTACTGTATTTTTTTAATGGTACCATTGTTTTTGCATATATTTCAAACTCTTATTTTATATGAAATTCATTTATATTCATTCCTAAATTCGAAAGATGATGTTTCAGATAGTTGTGTATTTTATTGTCGGAAAAGGAAGGAACATGTGCAAAAGATGTCGATTTTGCCTGAGAAAGATGATAATTAAAATAAAAAAAGGAAAGAAGTACATACTTCGATATGTATAATTATGTAAATCTAAGTCTATCTAGTTTTGCTGTTGAGGACATGTATATTTTAACCATAATCTTTATTCTAATATTATTTTTATTGAATGACTTTAAAAGTATATATGTACTTAATATTACTTACATGTTGTATTTTGTTTTCGTATGTTGCTGCTACATATAGGCATCTGCATGATGTATATAATGTAACCTATACACATTGATTCATTCCTTAAAGTACAGTTTATTAATAGAAAAATATATATTGTAATGTTTGTTTTTATTTCTATATGTGAAAAATGTATTGTGAAGATTTTTATATAATTTATACGTGTCATATGTTATGAAAAAGATTTGTTACGGAAGATGTATTCCTGCTTCCTTAAAACACATTTAAGGTACATTGTGATGAATCGGCACTTGTTGTGCATCCGAATTAAAAGAGTATTATAACGGCATATGTCTAGTTTATACTTCAATAAGCAGAAAACTTATGGCCAAGATATTTTATTTTGTTTATGAAATAGAGAAATTGCTTGGTGTGATAACAAACAATTGAAAATGAAAATCAATTAGTTTTAGGGACAAGAGGAGTTCTGTAGACATTTTAATAGTATTATCAAACATTTTTAGCAAGTAATAAAAATCGCATCGTGCGTTTATCAATTATAGGCCTTACTTTGACACGATATCAGTAGATGAACTGTGGTGAATCAAACTTGTATAAACAGATTTATTTTAAGTTATATTTTTAAATATGTTTTATCCTTGTCTTTTCATGTTTCTGTTTGGGTTCAAATTCATTGAATATTTTTATATTGTTATTTGCTTGTAACAATTGATTTATTTGCTACTTATCGTTGATAATATTGCGATTTTCGCAACTTTTAGCTCAGTTCTGTACCATTCATGCATACTTATACTCAACACGTTTGAGCCTCACAGTTAATGTCAATAAATCTGAAACATGCATGCTTGATAAAAGGAAACATAGAAATAATCTTGAATGGTCTATCAATAAAGTAAGAATCAAATATCTTGTGATGAGATTTGTGAAATATGGTACATTAAGAATTTGTAGTACATGCATTGTCTCATCAAGCAATAATTTGTTTGGACCTGCATACAAAAATATCGCTATTTAATTATCTCACTAACTCTGTGAATTGTTCGAACTATCGAAACTTTTTAACAATGAAGATAAAAGCCATTTATGATTCTTGTTTTTTCTTATTCTCTGTGTGTGTGATATTATACTCAAGAAATAATCAATCGTAATCTGTATTGTGTATTTATTCACAGTTTCGAGTTAAGGTGTATATCACGAGGACGAAGCAAACTAACAAGAAACCTGTGGAAATTACATGCTAAATAACTTATATATTCGTACTCTATTAATATACAAATGACGATCATAGATGAAGAAAAAGGCTTGTATAAGTGTTTGCACTGTTTACTTACAATTTTTTAATTAGCTTAACCTCTCTGTATATATCAATGTAATTGCTACAATTAGAACATCAAGTTCTATTTTACTATTTTTACGTCATCAACATTTATTCATGTGTAAAATATCAGAAATAAATACGCACCACGTCAGTGGCCTGTGTTTTGTTTCTAATTTACAGGTAGTTTTATTCATTTTTTGTTATGGAATTTAACCCAAGCGAGGCGAAGTCGGCGGTAGGAGCACTTGACTCACGTTACCGTTCAAGACATAACCTGGGCAAATTACGTAATATTACTTATTTAATTTGATTGTAAAACATCTATTTCATTGGCTGAAAAGTTGGGACACACGGTGAAAGGAGAAAGATGCGAGTCGTTTTAGAATAGGATTAATAAACGTACTGTGAATCAAGCACAACTGGGTGAACTACCTTTATAATGCCAGCTCTGTGAAGGAAGCAGAAGGAATAGAAGAAATAGATTCCATTCCTATTATTATAAAATGAGACACAGAATTAAGATATTCTTCTTATATTGTGTCCAAAATATAGAGTTTTATGTTCCATCCCTATAATAAATATCAGGAAGTGAATTAATATAATTTATGTGCCAATGTTGCAAAGTCGGTGAACGTGCCAACGGCATGAAACATAAGACTATAAAAATGCCTTTATTTTTTGCATATATTTTGATACGATAACTTTTATATTAAGTAATATGTATGATTTGCAATTTTTTTTAAAAATTTGATATGCTATGATTTCATGCACTGATTGTATTTATGCGAATTTGAATGCTATGTTTTTGCATGCACTGATGTGTATTTATATGTAAGTATTTGATATGCTATGATTTGCATGCACTGATTGTATTTATGCGTAAGTATTTGATATGCTATGTTTTTGCATGCAATGATGTGTATTTATATGTAAGTATTTGATATGCTATGATTTGCATGCACTGATTGTATTTATGCGTAAGTATTTGATATGCTATGTTTTTGCATGCACTGATTGTATTTATATGTAAGTATTTGATATGCTATGATTTGCATGCCCTGATTGTTTTTAGGCGTAAGTATTTGATATGCTATGTTTTTGCATGCACTGACGTGTATTTATATGTAAGTATTTGATATGCTATGATTTGCATGCACTGATTGTATTTATGCGTAAGTATTTTATATGCTATGTTTTTGCATGCACTGATGTGTATTTATATGTAAGTATTTGATATGCTATGTTTGCATACACTGATGTGTATTTATGCGTAAGTTGCCGAATAAAGTTGAGGTAAAGGATGGTCTCTAGTGGTGACCACTTGCTTTGACATTTCGTGCTAGGGTGTTACAGTATTGTATAAGAGGGGAGACAATCAAACCTTTGAAAACTTACATATAGAATACATTTTTGATTAGTTAAATGTTTTAATATTCGCGATCATTTTAATTATAAACATACCACATCTTATATGAGCATTAAGTGTTGTTATGATTTATATAAAATGAGAATACAGCGAATAAAACAACAATGTTAGTGTTATGATATATATTTGTATGTGCGTGTGTGAATAAACTTTGACGTGAACAAGATTTTACTCTCTTTTTTTCATAACCAAAAAACGGTCCAGCAATTATCCCAATTTGCTGATCATCGAATAATTTTCCTATTATTTAAGTAATTGAAAAGCTTGAAATGGTTAAAAAAGCTTTTATGTAAATATAATAAAACATGTGTTGTATGGCAAATTATTTTGAGTTGTTAAATGGTTTAAAATCTGGTGTTGATGAAGACTTATCTGGTTCTGTTTATAGTTAGTTGGTCGCCATAGCGACCATATATTTCTTAAATAGCTATGGAATGGCGGCATTGTTGAAAAAGTGTAGTACCCGGACATTAATAGAAAATTCAGATTTCCGTAAAATATATACATGCAGATTATTACTAAGGTGTGTCGTATAATGGCCGTATTCAAGATAAATAGCCTTTGTCCAGCTTACAATTGATTCATTATGACAGGCTGTCATGTAGCGCACCTAGCCCATGATCGGGACAAGATCTGTTTTCTAGGTCTCTCTTGCTTGGTCTCTCTCTCGACAGCTATATGTACTGGCTAGTAGCCATGTACAACACAGCCAAATAGAAACCAAATACAATACAGAATATACATACAGAAAATAGAAACTAACAACATAAGATTTTGTATTAAAAACGGTCAATACTGGTAACAGACGTTGCATAACTAGAACAATAGTCATGTTATAATCAACTCGCGGTATATACTATGTTTCAATGACACAATCGGACTTACTGCTAAGCGTCCTACTAGGGTCCGGTAGTCAATATTTCATCGGACAGAAATAATGATACCAATGTATTTTTAGCATACTTCATTAACCTTGAAAGCACATATAATTTAGTTCTTATTAAAACTCATGTTTTAAACAATTAAGCTGGTAAGGCAAAGTAAAGTGGCCAATGTATGTTTTGTCAAATGATGTAAACACTCGTCAAATACTACTTTAAAACATTCCCCTTCGTGGCGACTGAGCTGATATATAGTGAGATATGTAATGAGAGAGTTCAGCTGACTAACTTACTTAAGTTCTTGACGTCATATGACCTTTACCCTCTACTCGAGTTCAACCCTGGATCGATGCTGAATTGGTGGAGATGGATTCTGAATTATACCATACCAAACATGGCGGTTGAATCGGATTTGTAATTACTTGTAGAATAAAGATATAGTATAGTGTGTGGTTTATACGTGTTAATCATAAATGCTTTTTATAGTTCATTTATGCATGATGAAAAGATGATTACTTCAAAACGCATTTTTTCTGCAATTCGTATTTAAGTGTAGTTCGCAATTTGAAAGAATGATCTACTTCCTAATTGAACGTCATCCGCACTGCAAAAAGTCCGTCGCGCATACAGCGAATTAATACATGCATATTTATAAAATTTCGGAACTCTTTTTTCTGACCATTACAATTATGAACAATAGTGTAGATAAAGCAGATTTATAGAAGTGTTAGACGTGACCAAAAAATAAAAATAGTAGCAAAAATTTGATAAGTCTACCATGTTTATTTATGGTTGCATTTAACATTTCCATTTTGCTGAACTGCTGCTAGAGTTTGTCTATTTTTACGTCACGAGCGTTAAACCCTTAGTAAGTCAGCTTAACTTCTCCAATGCTATTCGACCTTTAACTCTTACGGGCAGATAGACTGTCTGCTACTCTTATGCTCTCGTAACCACTTACTTCAACAACACTGCTTATTTCAAACCAGACTGACTTGCTACTCTATGAAAAGATGTTGTGGATGTGGACGGCGGATCATGTTTTCTTGGAAACTGTCGAAAAAAATAATTTGCTAAATAATGTTCGTCTGGTGATAGACTTATTTCTTTTTACGTAGTAAATCCTAACGAAATCCTCGTGTTATTTTGTCTCAAAACATAATTCTTTTTTGAATATCGGTACGTCACTTTACATTTTAAATGAACTATTAACTGCTCTTGTGTAACTGACATCTACCCATACACATCCCTATAAAGAAAATTGCTTTACCCCCGTTTTCTCAGTTTCAGATTTTCGTATGTGTGTGTGTGTGTGTTCTCTTTCTTCTTATATTTGAGATAATACAAGTCTTCAGAAAGATATGGGCTTTAGTTCTTTCAATGTTTTCTAAAGTGTAATACATATAATACAGAATTTTAAGCTTTTAAACTGAGACCTAATCACATGACTGTATACATTTGTGATGTCATTAATCATTTTTAACAGTTTTTTTTCCAAACATATTAACCAGAGACACACTCTAGCAGCAGTTCAGCAAAATGGAAAGGGTAAAAGCAACCAGAAACAAGGGCGCCGTGGTCCAGTGGTAACATATCCGATTGCGGATCAGAAGGTTGTGGGTTCAAACCCCGTTTGAGGCAAGAATTCTTCGTGACCCTCCCGGGCGCAAAGTACTGGTACAACCCAGGAACAGTCGAGAGGGATAAGTATAAGTTATAAGAACTTGTTTTCGAATCGACGTAAAATAAATAAGTTTAAACTAACCAGAGTTTGCTTCATATATAGCACCATACATATATTGACTAATACTACTCTCTTAATTCCATAATTAAATATAGAGGCAGTTGACCCATTTCAATGTAGTGCGCAATTAAACACTTTGTGTGAGGAAAATACTATCTTACGTCTAAGAAATTAGCACTTGTACGAAGTGACATTCCTAGCGTTCAGTTAAGCATAACACTCGCAACTGCACTCTTTCTGCTACGATAAAACAGGTATGCAAACGCTAACGTTATGGACTTTTAACGGTAATTGAGCGCAGGACAGGCTCTTATGGATATTTTGCCTCAGATTTCTATTTCTTCATTCCGAAGATATTATTATCCATATCCTCAAGACTTAAGCAGGTTTATGCATGATTATGGACAGATGTGTTGCTTTTTTAATGGTGCCGCTACAATTTGGACCTCATGGCCTTCCTCGGAGATAACCAAGGTTTCCTAATGTTTCATTAGGGTACCTTGGTTATCTTGGTAGAGGTAATGTGGTCCAATAAGTAGCGGAACCATTACAGGGACTTTACCTTAAATAAAGGACGTGTATAAAGAAAGGGGAAAGCAGGACGATAACGTTGAACCATTCTGTCATTCACTACAATTGAATACCCTGGACAATAACGCCGGAAAAAATACTCGAAGAGGTGTAACATTAAGCCGCTCATCTGATTGGCCACATCATTTTGTGCACATTCCGGCAACTTCATTTGCTGATAGGAAATTAAAATTACCGCCCTATTACGAAGATTTACAGTGTACTGTCCAAGGCGTTTTAGTTTACTGATATAATGCCCGGTGTCATGGGCTAAGCAACTGGGCTGAAGTTTCCATGTTTATTGTGTGCATGCATCAGAGATCTGCTGATTTTCCGTCGGTTTTGTCTGTACGTCTCTCCGATATATACGTTTACTGCAGGTTGCAAATCAGTGTTTGGTTTGAAATCTCAGTCCACTAATAAGCGGGCTGATGTTCCACCGGGCCTGTCTTTCCATCTCTTCCACATATACCTGTGATATTGCGTATATACTTCAGATTGGAAATTTGAGCAGACCGGCTGAAGTAGAAATTTCAGCCCTTGACACCTGAATTATTAGGCCGCATACAATATGCTTAGATAAACCGGAGGATCTGGTTGATTCGCCCGAAAATTGTTTACAAAACATCAAGCAGATAAATATTAGAACATGATTTATTTAACATTTATATTTTACAACATAGATTTACTACAGTAAAATAATTAACAGCAATATTTATTAGAATTGCAGCATAGAAAGCAGCATATCAATTAAGATAATTTTCGTGTGAAGAAAACAGTAATGATCAGATCAAGGACAGCCTCTAAACACAATACAATTTTAGCAAACTGAAATGTTAAAAAGTAGAATATGGATGAGTACATGTATGTGTATAATGTTTCGTAACATAAAGGAAAATAACAAAACAAATTGACGATCATGACAAAATTGTGATTGAGTTCAGAATAATGAGCGGTGAAACATGTTTTAAACACATTGAGATTTTCTTGAAAGTCGGAAGTCTCCTTCCTGAAGTAAATAACATGATCGAAAAATGATAAACGTGATGGGACCAGCATTTGTAAATCACTTATCATAATATATGAAAAAAATAGCCGGGCTTTTCAAGTTAATAATCTCTCTCTCTCTCTCTCTCAAAAATAATGCATACTGATTGCATGAGTTTGAATGTTGCAACAGACAAAATTGCATTAATATATATTGTGCTTATATCACATAACAGGCAATGCCGTCCTTTTTCACCTACAAATGAGTCTGAGCATTTTGATATTTTCCACTGAAACTGTCAGTACACAATCACGATGATTGCTGGATTGCTTCAGCATGTTTCCACACACTGGCCACGCCCACCTTGGCTCCGCCCACATCCTCATACTCAACTTCCTGGGCCTCGGCACACGTCAACCTGAAACAGGGTATATATAATTACATAAGTCAAAGAAAAATGATTATTCTCCTCCTTATCGCCTTACTATTCGTCACTGTTATCATCATCCTCATCAGCAGTTTTTTGGGTTTTTTTCTCACTGCTATTATTATTATCATTGTATTTGTGCAAAAAGGGACGCAACACGACGGGGCGGGACAACGAGAGCAACTCTTATAAAGACCCGATTCACTTTATAGAGTTATGCGTATCTCAAGTGAATGACTGCACCTTAATAAAACCATTAGAGACAGCGAAAATTAAATTAATGGAGGGGATTTTATCTTACCCGTTATGTGTATTAAGTGACAGAGAATTTGAAGGGTTTAATAAAGCCATTCGAGACTTTACCAATCTGTTACATAGTCTTATTAACCAGCATTTGTATCAAATACCCACTGCTTGATCGTGCACTGCTGCGGAAATGCAAGCCTGCGATAAAGCCCAGTGTTACAGGCGATGGGACTCGTGCCTTAAATTATTTTATGATGTTACGTCACAATAACCCAAGGAGGTATCCGAGGTCAAAAGCTTGGTATAATTATTAGTACAATGTACGATAAACGCATTTATATCGGACTTAAAGTTGTCTACCTCAGATATCCTCAGGTTTTGTTGTAATAGCATAAAATGACGGAAACCTGTATATCCACCATCCAAAAAATGTTACAAGTCCTTTTGCACAAATCGCGTGATCAAAACAAACTACATGTACATGTATATTCGTCCGCTTGGGATATAACGTGAAACAGTTATCCACCAGGACAGGAAATATAGGTCTATCAAGGTTTTCAAATTAGAGAAGAATGACTGACGTCACACACAACAAAATACGGTTTAATAGCACATTTACATAGGAATGAGAATACAGATAATGAGTGGTACCCTTTTTCCTGCAGGGTGGGTTCTAGCCGGGCCCTGTCCCATTCTCCGCTTGGGGAAGCGATCACAACCAAACCTTCTCGTCTAGTGATCTCACCGAGTCTCAGCAACCAGTCTGTCAAATGTATAAATAAATGAGTTTAAAGGATGATAGATAGAACAAATTAATTGGGGGTGGTATTTAAGATGGCTGCGTCACTGGTCCAGTAGAAAACATTTATGGTTTGAACCTTGCTCTTACATCATCTTCTAAGGCACGTGCTGATACGTTCCCTGAACAGCTTTCAAATGACATGAAAATAAGCTTATATCAATTTAGAAGAGTATCAAGGCCTTATTATTAGTTAATGTTTGATCGGTTTAACAATATTTCAGTATTTTAGTCATGCTGCATGATATAAAAGAGTAGTAAAACAACCCGTATATACTGGGCACCACTACATATGAGATTTTGGAATGACAAGGACGTGTTACAAGCAGTGGGCGAACCCGCTGGGGGTCTCAGGTCAATCAGCAACCTGGATCATTTCAGTTATGTACGCTGGATCAACGCAATCAGTACTATTTGTAATACCATTAAATATATAAGGAACGTCCTTGTTGTAATTCATTTTAATGCAAATGTATATAAGAAATGCGTTTAAAATATGTTACCGATAGCTTTCTGTAACAATTTAAATACTAAGCTATACGTTACCTTTTGGTTGGGTAGTCCTTTCAAGGAATGTGAGAACAGTCAGGTCATAGTCACATCCGACCTCGTTTGGAATCCAGGTAAACTAAAATAATTTCATTTAATATATTATGATGTTAAATTGGCCTGAAATATATAATAAAGTGATATGCTAAGCTAAAGAATAGGCACTTGCTTTCATTGAACATGCATATTTTTTCTTAAGTAGTATGGGGTATTATGTACACAGTATGGATATCTGCCTTACAACCGTGAATTTCACAGATATAACTATATACGTACAATGTATGCATACAGTTACGTGGATGGAAATGCATACATACAAATACTAAGTATATGACGGTTGTTCCAGGATTTTATGGACTGGTATGCCATGTTAGTCTACAGTTTGACACGGAAACACCAACTGTAAGTCACGAAATGACTGACATAAATCTCGTACTGACCTCGTGTTCCCTCATACATTATTACGTAGCTATTATTTATGAGCCCTATAACATTTAAAGAGGCCTTTTCAATAATACACTAACGATCTCAATAAGCAGGCAAATAATAATATCACTGTCGGACAGGGGCCAAAAGAGATATTATTTACTGGCTTTTCCTTTAATTTGATTGGCTAAAGCAGATGCTCTATATGAAGAGGGAGACCCTGGCTAAAAACGCAATATTTAGTCATTTTGCTTTCATATCTTTTTTTCTTCAATATATGCAAAAACAATTATAAGTTTTTTGTTTTTATTTTATTTACGAGAAAACTTAGCGTGATGACAAAAACGGTGTGAATGGTGCGTAGCTTTGTATGGGTACAAATAACTAATATTTACAGCATTGTCAAATGTAGTAGACGAGCAATTTGTGACAAGAACTGTGCCATGTCATCACAGGGCATTTTAATAATTTTATTATAGAGTTAAATTCTTTTGACACCAATAAAAAATAGTTATGTATTACGACTGCCCTCGGGCAAATAACAGAGCCAATATCAAATCACTTATGTGATAACATATAATATTATAGCTTCGATACACAGTCTGCATGGCAAATTAAACTATATACATTGTAAAAACAAGAGGACCAAGATGGCCCTGAATTGCTCACCTGAGAAACATTGCCTCCATTGCCAATTATTGTATTATGAGTCATACTGAATACATAATTTATGCAGAAGTACAACAAGATCATCTAAATTCCACACAAAAACTGTATCTGCCATTCAAACTTTGAAAGTCAAAGCTCTAATAAGTCTATACAAGATCAAATGACCCCTGGTATGGGGTCAATTCTGACACCAGAGCCATGATTTGAACAGACTAGTAACATCTTAACTCCAGGCTTTGTGGTTTCGAGAAGAAGATATTTTGAGGGTTAAAAATCCCAATCTCATTCAAATCAGATTTAGTATCGATAATTGGATCTAATAATATCGTATAGAAGGTCGTCTCAGATTAACTTTTGTATAAGCCAATCGAATCGGCGCCTACAGAATCGTTTGGTATAACCAGGGGAAGTAAATTTCAAATGTCGTAGTATGTTCCCATTAAAAAAAAACTAATTAAATAGAAATCTCAATAGCTCAGTATTTATCCTACATGAATAAGTCTATGTAAAATCAAGTGACCCCAAGGGTATGGCAAATTTTGACCCCAGTGCCATGATTTGTACAAACTTGGTAGAGGTTCACTAGGCCATGTTACACACCAAATAAGTTAATTCTAGGCCTTATGGTTTCTGACAAGAAGATTCTTTTAGTTTTTCCTAAATAAGTCTGTGTAAAATTAAGAGACCTCTGGAGCGGGGTAAATTTTGACTCAAGGGCAATGATTTGAACAGGCAATGATTTGAACAAACCTAGTAGAGGTCTACTAGGCCATGTTACACACCAAATATCTAAACTCTAGGCATTGTGGTGTTTGACAAGATTTTTCTAGTTTTTCCAATGTAAGTCAATGTAAAATCAAGTGTCTCTTGGGGCGGGGCCAATTTCAACCCTAGGGTCATGATTTGAACAAAACTTGGTAGAGGATTTTACAAGTGTCTTTTGGAGCGGGGCCAATTTCATCCTCGGGTCATGATTTGAACAAACTTGATAGAGGTCCAAAAGACATTGCCACACACCAAATATCTAAGCTCTAGGACTTGCGGTTTCGGAGAAGATTTTTAAAGATTTCATTTTAAAAATCTATTTTAGCTCCTGTGATCCAGATATGCATCAGACCGGAACTATTAAAACAACTTTGATAGAGCTTCATGCAAGAAACATTACAGGCATTTTTTTTTATCAAATTTGGTCAGTAGTTAAGGAGGAGGTGGTGTTTAAAGAAATTGTTGGACACCGGACAAAAGGCGATCAATAAAAAGGTTAAAATCAGAATTTTCAGATTTTTTTTAATTTCCAACTTTTACCCATGCAATACCATTCGCATATATTTACATTAATCCTCAAATATATTTGTTCAAGCATATTCATGAGGTAATATGTTAAAATGAAAATTCAGTCAAACTTAATTAACTTTAACACACCTGTTTGAAAATGACGTTGGCTGGCTGACATGACGGTTCCAGCGCTGCTTGAACTGAGTCCTCGTTGTTGTTAACAAACGAGATGTCTTTCCCTTCCTGGATACTAATGGCTGCGTCCAGAAACCTAGCAACGACGTCTGTTGCAAGGACCTGCCAGATTTGTTAATGAAAACATTCATGTAATCATTAACAATATGCACAACACTTAATGCTGCAGTAGAATAATAGTAATCACCGCCAAGTCGAGTCAAATGTTTACAGTCTACTGAGTATCAATGAACTGTTGATTATAACTTTGCCTAGCAAAATATTTTGAATTTTACAACATAATGAACGGAACTGAGAAAGAGTTCCATGCGTTGGTATATTTCCTACCTACGGATTTTATCAACCTAAAAGTTGTGTGATTTAAGGCAAAACAGTAAGTAACTCAACACATTTAAAACAAGCGTTCTGATTGGTCAGACACGTATCTCTTTATTTATATTGTAAAATATCTTAACACTTCGTTTCTTTCGACCAATCAGAGCATCAGTAATTCCGAGTCATTAGCATTCAATCTGTTGGAAATAGTCAACGAATAAGATTAATCTTTAGATACATCAATTACTATGTTGTAATGATAATTATGCAAATGATAAGGATTTTTATAACTGATTTTAATATTTTTAATATTATTCTGAGGACGAATCACATTTTAAGAAATGAAAGATAATTCTATGATAAACAATAATTTCTTCAAGAAATCATGGTTCGTATAAGAGAGAAGCGGTAAGCAAGGAGGGCTAGTCAAGTGCCAGTGTTTAACTTGTTTAACATTTCTGAAAAAAAAAGTATAATTACCATAAGCAGGGGATAATAAAAGGGGTAATAGTGAAAACTGGCGATGATCAGGACATCCTTGTCCTTAAAGCTTTCAAATATTGCTCTAACAAGTTTGTGTGTTTAATGATATATTTTGTGTTTGAAGTAATCTCATTTACGCGTGTTATATCCTCTAAATCTCTTAGAAAACACGTACGTATATCAGATTTTAAACCAGCCAGGCCTCTGCTCTCCCATTACTAACCTGTTTATACAACTTGCTCAGGGTGAAGGGGCCCCGCCCACCTCCGGAGCCTATCCACATGGCAGACTGAGTGTTCAGTCGGTTATTCTTGGCCAGGTCCAGACACAGATCTGCCACAGCGACGGGAAACGGTTTTCGAAATCCGAACTCCTGTTCAAGGATACCCTTTACTGCGTCTACCGTCTCAAACTGGTATTGTATGTTGGTCGAGGGAACAATTGTTGGCTTGACCTTCGCTGAGTCTAGATAGACTTCGTTTTCTATAGAAATATAAAGTGGCATATTTCAGTCCTAACTACCAACACTAAGCACTGTGGGTCATTATATCCTTCGGAAATCCGAAGGTCCTTATGCATTAAACACAAGGCAACTTTAATGTAGGTAAAAAAATGACATTATTAATCGTGGTACTACAGCAAATATACGAGATACAGAATGACATAACTGATTCCTTCGCAGATCTTCTGATATATTTCTTATTTTCTGTTTTAATTAGCTTAAAAACGAAACATTTTCACAAATGTACAGTGCAAAGATAAAATAATTTAAAAATACAAGTCAAAGTTTCAGGAGTACCTATGTTTTCCATATAGTGATATTTTTAAGATTTTTAATTGCTACCAATTTGTTTCTCTCTTAGACTGCTGATGTATAGATATCATATAATTGTCAAATGTGAAAGTGGGGAAATTGTGACTTTTTTCACTTTATCATTTAAAGATATATGTCTAAAAGAAAGATAAAAAGGTAAGAAAAAGAAAATAAAGCTTCTGAGTTTAGGTATATCTAAATGAATTAATTTTGAAACTATTTAATCATCATTTTAAGTGCAATTTCTCCCGAAATTGTTTTACTTGATTCAAAGTTATGAAGGAAGTTTTCAAAATAAAATAGCTCTTGCTTAACATTGTTATGTTTCCAACAGTATATTGACAATGTATTCCAACAATGAATCATTAGTTTAAGGTAAAGTCTTTGTAATGGTTCCGCTACATTTCGGGCCTCATGGCCTTTCACGGAGATAACCAAGATGTCCTAATATTCCATTATTTCTTGGTAGAGGTTAAGTGGTCCAGGACATAGAAGAGCCATTACTATTTACCTTAAATAAATTTCCTAATACTAAATAAATTGCATTTGTATTGGCAATAAACCAAACTGGAAAAAAGGAAATTTAGAATTTCTGATATATTACCGGTCACTCCACTGCCTAAGACAAAGACCTCTGTTTCGACGATTCTCACTGGAAGTTCAATTGTTGACTCGTTGTTATGAACAGTCCGTGCCAATCGAAATCCGGCATGCTGCAGGAAGTGACGTCGGATAGCAAAACGAGCGAACCTGGATGCTTCATCACCGGTACTGATCCAGGATCCTCCCTGTTTAAATTTAGTAAAAAACACAATGAAAGAAAATCGAAACAGTTGAGTTGAGAAAAGCATGAAATCAATCGGTACAATGATACACAATTAACACCCGAGACATACCAAAGTTTGTTGGGTTAAGGCTGCAATGTCAGTGACCAACTAACGTTGGATCCTTTATGTCATTGCATTGTTGAATCGACGTGAGGTCAGCGTTATATAGTGGTAGTGAATGGTCATATTCTGATAAATGACGGGATTCTGACGTCTACTCAGTTTGCAAAACCAGCAAATTCCATCGCCGAGGTCAAACGTTTAAATAATGTTGAATGTTTACAGGGTAACGATGTCAACATCGATTTTCGTTTCTAATGCTTACAGTAACATTTTAGACAGTCTTCTTAGCTTTTAAGTAATGCGCAGTAAAAATGAAGTATAAATTAGAGTAACATAAAATATCAGAATCCAGACCGAAATACCCTTTTCTTTCATTCTTTCTTTTATGATTATTGATATATACACAGGTCTATATATATGCATAGTATATATAAAATAAAAAGATCTGATACGTATAAATATGTTGATAGTTCATTATTGTTTTATTTCATTGTCTAAAGTACACATTCATATAACCGTCCCCGGTGGCCGAGTGGTTAGAGCGTCCCCCTCGGGCGCGGGAGGTCGTGGGTTCGATCCCCAGCCGCGACATACCAAAGTCGTAAAAAATGTACTGTTATAGCTCCCTTGCTTGGCGATCATCATATAAGGGTAGTTGCATGACTGGTTGACCTGTTCTCAGGATAATGTGACTGTACCATGCCACATGTCTACGACGTGGCGGCACTATATCTGTCTCAAGTAGACATTGTCGTCTCAAAATGACTGAAATACTGTCGGTGGGACTTAAACCCAACAAACAAACATATCCATATACATTGAAGGCATATAGGTAACTCTGTGCTCAAGTATAATGCAATCGTTTTATATCTGTTAGGAATGTATAGTTCATGTGGAAAAAAGAGTGGATATTTAACACATATAACTCTGCATGGCATTGACTAAGTAACACTGACAAAGTTGCTCTGCTCATAGTGCTTTTGTATCAGACCTAGTTGAATTTTTGAATTTGACTATGCCCCTTATCTCATAACCTAAATAAGTCTGTCTTTCTACTTCTATCTTCATCTACATAACCCTTGTATTGTATAACCAAATTAACTTATTTCAAAATTCCTACCTATATATAAGACAAACAGTTCAGGTATATTTAAGTAATCATGTAACACTGAAATGTTTCACGTGAACCATCATGTGACTCTAAACGTTTCTTGTATGGTGGCTTATCTTTACCATATCGATCTTGCGTAAGGAAAGCCCAGCGAGAGGCAAAACAAAGATGGAGAATAATTATTGTAGTTAAGAATTGGACAATACGGACTGCGGTCTGGCGTGGTTGGTACTTTGGAGGTGTCACAGTGTTAAATAAGAAATGTTTGTAAAACATATATGCCCCCTCATGTGCCATATGAACAAGAAGAATAATGTCTCATTTTAGTTTTACCTTGTGTATTGCATCCTTGCAGTAACGGTGAAAATGCTGGAAAAAAATCTTGTGAAAAAGATTTGACCAGAACCCATTTTGATCAGAATCTATCTCGGCATTCAATGTCACAGTGACCTTGATCTTTGACCTCGTTACCCCTTAATCGAAAGGGGTCATTTACTGGTCATGATCAATCTCCATACTAAGTTTGAAGTTCCTAGGCCCAGGCGTTCTCAAGTATTGATCGGAAACAACTTGGTCACCATTTTCAAATTAAAGCCCAGTAAATGAAGGTCACTGTGACCTTGACCTTTGACCAAGTGACTCCAAAAACAATAGGGTTAATCTACTGGTTATGACCAATCTCTATACTAAGTTTGAAGTTTCTAGGCCCAGGCGTTCCCAAGTTATTGGTCGGAAACTGTTTGGTCTACGGACGGACCGACCGACCGACCGACATGTACAAAGCAATATGCCCCCTCTTCTTTGAAGGGGGGCATAATTGACATAAGTTTTCTCATAGTCTCTGTTGTGTGGTATGAAGGGACAAATAAAAGCCAAATGCATGAAAACCTGTAGGTGGGATGTTTAACCAAAGCATACAAACAAAACAAAGAGGAATTAGCTAGAATTAACTCCACGTAGTACTTATATTTCTTGAATTACGGTAGAAATGTATTTCACCATTTCTGTGTTGTGAAATATTTTAAATGCAAGACTAAGCTGAAATCAGTCTTTACCTTAATAACTAACAGCATGTCTTTAGGAATTAAATTGTTTGGATATTTTAGAAAAATCACGTGATGCTCGGCTTCCACGAGAAGTCTGTAGTCATTCCCTTTCCACGTGAAGAAGGCCTTGGCCTCGTGATAGTTGATATCGACAGGCCATGCCCAAGACATGTCAAACAACGCTCGATACCTGGGGTTAAAATATTGGCGCCTCAGTATAGTTTGAACGCTTTCTTTAGTTTTCCACATCATGTCTGACTTCCTATTGACTATCATATTTTATTACACTCGTCATCTAAGATTTAATTATAACAGCCTCGAAAGTCTTTAAAGTAACGATTATTTGTACGGTTAGTCCTTTTCTATCTAATATGCTCAAGTTTAATTGGTGTATTCCAAGACAGAAATAGAATACTTTTTGAAAGACGAAATTTGTATCTACGTATGTAATATGTAATAACAAGGTGTCTATTTTATTTTTATTTACTTTGTAGTATATGATGATAGAAACAATGAAGTGACACCAATAAATAATTTACACAAAAAACAAAAAGGCAACTTGAGTGTGAAAATTTGTAATAAAAAATAAACCACCCAAGGTACTTTTATAATTGTTAGTTAAATCACGGTTATACAGAAACAAAACCCTTATTCAAGCATATTACACAGTTACCGTTAAACTCATATCACTGTCTTCCACATTCATTGCATATTTATTTCAAGCGGTCTGGAGTCATGGTAAATGATATGGGGACCTCAGTGAAGACATACGTACATGTATTGTGTGTCCCTGCTTTGAGGACCTTTGGCAGGGAACCAGCAGTGACTGTAGGACGCCAGGTCCCCACCACACCCACCCTTGCATTCTGTAAGGAAACAATTTTGGTCATATACGGGATATGCACCATAATATAACAAACATTTGGTCGTATGCTTGGAGATATGGATTATTTTTTAACAGCTTAAAGCGTAACATTACATGCATGTTTGTTTTGCTGGATTATAGTGCTGTAGATCAAACCTGCGACCTGTTGGTTACGGACTTTTCTCAACATTATTGATGCCTGTTTAAAATAGTTGTAAATATGTGGTAGTTCAGGGAATTGGGGTAAATCATTTTTTAGATTGATAAATTTTCTAAAAATAACCTATAAAAATAAGGTAGTATCGCCAAGTACTCACGTTGTTGTCAGACCCAGAACATGGGGTGTTTCGCCTCCCTGAACGTTCTCCATTTCCAGCCTTCCTCCGTCCACAGCTCCTTCCGGTTGTAGCCGCCATCTTGGATTAACTCCAGAAAACTCTGCGTTACTCACTAAGAACTCGGAGGCCTCGAATCTTGGGACACTGTAAATATTTTTCATGAAGTCTGAATATTGTCGTTCGTTAGAATAAATTGATACATTACCTCAAGTTTATATGGGTAATCATAATAAAAAGCAACTCGCTCAATTTTATCATTTAGCTATATGTGTGTATTACGTCCATCAATACTCATCTACAGATGCATGGTCACTCAATGCAACCATTGAGCCATCAGGACCACACCCCGGGAGCTACATTGTAACGAAGTCATACTTTGAAATCATTGATTTTCGTTGGAAACTAATTTCCATCGATTTCGTCGTGGGTTTTATCCACGAATATTAATCCCCACGAAAACATGTCTCTTTTTTCTAGGACATAGATCCACAAATAAATGTACCCAGGAAATTCCCTTAGGTACGTAATTAACGAAATTTAATGTCTACAAGAATTAATGCGTTCACAATAACATAAAAGCATAACTTGGAGAAAATGCACGACTTTTGTTGGATTCATATCAATGGGGAATATTTTAAAATTGTATTAAAGTTTATTATGTAAAAAAAATAGCCCTGCCAATTTCAGAATAACAACATTAGCAACATTTTTCTCTTGGATGAATAGATAAAATGCAGAAGTTGTGGTATTAATTGTGTATAATATTATACAAACATAAATATGGGGGCCTCCGTGGCCGAGAGGGTAAAGTCGCTGAATTTAACACTCACTCAGCCCCTCACCGCGTGGGTTCGAATCCCGGCAGGGTCATTCGGATTTTCACGTGAGAAAGCCTTCCAGCTGGCTTGCGGTATGTCGATGGTTCTACCCGGATGCCTCCGTGCATTCGGGGTCTTCCTCCTCCTGTAATTATCTGGATGTCGCTATATGACTGAAACACTATCGAAGCGACGGTAAACTCAAATAATCAAGCCAAATCAAACAACAATATAAAAATATATATCTGCAATTTGGCTCAGATGCTTATGAAATAGCAGTTACTGCAGGAAATTAATCTTACTTTCAGCTCAAGCTATAGCTTTATAAGTATAGAAATGGAAAGCAGAGAGAAGATTAAGAAACAGAAATAACATCCATCAAAACAACAACCAACAACAAACAACCAATCAAAACTATCAATATTATCCATCATCTTTTGGGTAAATCTACGTGACTTACAACAGCTTTAGGTTTCAATGTGATTATAAACACTGCTGTGGTTAAAATGTAATAATCCTTTATGAAAATCGGTGATTACAACGATTTATTCATCAAAAATTATAATTTATCAAAGATTTAGTACATCTTATGTAACGGCCAAAACCAGAGAATGTAGCATATCATATACATATTGTCATTAGTGGCATCATCGATGGTTCAGACATCGAGTCACTGATTCGGCGACACTAAGACACTCTTCTCATCCTTCCATTCATTGTCCTGTCAAATGCATTTACTTCTTCTAAGTTACCCCAGTATACATGTACCATGTTATATTTTACTAAAATGTTCACGGTTCGATCAATA
>CM037782.1:54717265-54767265 GCA_021229015.1 Solen grandis | reverse complement strand
TATTAGAAATTTTGCATTACAGTTTACAAAAATGTCATGCGTCTTTGTTAAATAATTTTCCATCTCAAATTTAGTCTTAACTAGTGGTGTATGCCTAAGTGGACACCTGTATGAAAAATATAAACAAAATGTACACTCCGGTTTTGGACTTATGGACATTTTTCTTATTTAAAGCTCGGACATGAAACTTTTTGTGAAAAAGAAGGTATTCTAAATACTATGTTTTATCCTTTTATGGAAAGTTTGTTGTTATTGATTGTCGTTAAAAACAAAAAACATACGGCAAACAAACTTTACATGTTAAATTATTGCTTTGACTCAAAATATTTGATAAAATATAGCGTAATAAATTGCTACCCTACCCAACCCATTTTAAAGACTGGTTTAACCATTACCAGGTTAGGGTGCTTATACAAGTGTCGCTAAAATATCCATAATTCAGAGATTACTTTCAAAGTTTACCAAAATTTCGAAGAGGCATATTGGTTGATCTTGCCAAATTTAAAAGAATTTTACCGAGTGGTTTTGATATTATTCTAGGTAACATATTTGTTATTTAACTTAGCGTTATTTATAAGATAAATAACTATACAAACTTTAAGGAAAGCTTAACATTTACTGTGTCACCTGCTGTAACAGAGGGTACATAGGGTAAACACTTCTGTGTCGTCTTTCTGTATGTGTGTCTTTCTGTCACCTTTTTTTTATTCTGTAATAACTCTTGCTCTACTCATGCTATTGATATGAAATTTCACTGTTGAACAGAACAGAGCTTGACAAGCCTCATTACTTAGAGCTTTGATTTGAGAAGGGTATCAAAACGTATGTCTCTATAGTAACTTTGATTTTTGTTCCTTTCAAAAATTCGCTTTTGATTTGTTGAAAAATGGGTAAAACTATTCTTTTTTGCGGCGGGGGCGTCCCCCGCCTGCAATGGTAATAAACCGCTTTTCAGACACATGGCACTTTCTTAGAGTTCTACAGGAATTTTGCCAACAGATTTAGAATACTGCATAAGATCGATTCCAATATCCGTTTTGTTGTTGTTTTTTCAATTCTTTAATATTGTCGAGAAGCCTTTGTTATTAACTTTGTTGCGTATGTGTTTATGTATTGATAAACTCCCTGAAATATTTTATTTTAGATCTCTGCCTGTCCATATATTTAGATAAAATAGCTGAATAGTAGATGATATATTCTTCAAGCATTTGAAGACTTCATTGTTGTTTTCCATTTTTCATAAACCATTCTGGTTCACTCAATGACGTTAATGCTGCATCAAAACCACCAGCTTTTCATAAACTAAGTCGGTCTCTGTTAAAAGGTCTTCCGCATTCAGTTCGTCAGCTCTTTGATATACGATACACACATATCGATCATTCATTTGAAAAGTAAATCATTTGGCACTTCAGTACCGAATTGGACCGGTACCTGGTTATTGAGATTCGGTATTCTGACGTTCTTTTTATCTACATCGTATAATAACAATAATGATGCCTTATATGTATACAGATGACAATGTTACTTCCTTGTCGATTTGACAGAACAAACGAAAAATGCAAATGATGGGCACAAACATTTACAAAAACATGCTGTTGTTGAAACCGGAAAGAAATGCAATATAGTTTCCTTGCCCACTGTTAGGAAATAATATGTTGTTTACAAGAGGTGGTTATCTACAGCTTCTTTGGTGAATTGCTTTTGTTATTCCTGCATGTATAGCTGGTCGAATCACTTACAGAAATATTTAATCGGAGTCATTATGAAGCATTTAGCAAGTAAATGGTGTGAGCTGTAATTACACTGTGTTGTTGTTAAGGGTTTGCTGGTAGATGTCAATTGAATTGGTAAGTTTTCATATAAATATGACCAGTAGAAACCCGGGTGGCGCGATGATAATATAGGGAAGCGTATATTCCAATTAGAGTCTTACCGGCGTCGTATAAGGTGCGATATGAAAAATCCTTGAAGTGCAAAATTTTGAAATGAAATTTACACACATTTTAGTTTATATTCTTCTCCATTAATTGGTAAGTTTTCATATAAATATGACCTTTGATAACCCGGGTGGCGCGATGAAACTATAGAGTAGCCTATATTCCTATTTGAGTCTAACCGCCGTGGTATATGTGGGGATTTAAAAAAAATAAAAACATAAAAAAAAAATAATTGAAATGGAAATTTTTATACATATTTTAGGATATAGTCTTCTCTATGTTTTGGCAAATTTTCCATATATAAGAGTATGACCAATAGGAAAACCCGGGTGGCAACATGATAACTAAAAGTAGATAAAAAACCCGTGTGGCGCGATGATACTTGAGTAGTGAATATTCCTATTTGAGTCTAACCGCCGTGGTATATGTGGGGATTTAAAAAAAATATATAAAATGCATAAAGCAATAAAAAGTTGAAATGAAAATTTTACACACATTTTAGGATATAGTCTTCTCTATGTTTTGGCAAATTTTCATATTGATATGACCAATAGAAACCCGGGTGGCAAGATGATACTGGAGTAGTAAAAACCCGGGTGGGGCGGTGATACTAGGGTAGCGTATATTCCTATTTGAGTCTGACCGCCGTAGTATAGGTGGGGATTTTTTCAAAAATAATTTAAATGAATTTAACAAATTTTATGTTATAGTCTCTTTATTCTTTTTTTTTTTTTTCTTATTTAAAATATAACGGATGGCACGAAGGCACTAGATCCGGATTTGGTATCCGCATAATAGCAAAATGTTATTTTAAAGCAACTTGTGAAATTTCATACAAATACGACTTGAAATAACACAGGTGGCGTCTTCAAAACCCGGACGGCGTCAAGTCTCCCACCGGTGAGATCTTGAAGAGAATTTTGAAAATGGATTTAAACATCAATGAAATTTTCACATATGATGTAAAATGCTATTATAAAGCTACTGGTGAAATGTTGTACCTATACGACCAGTAATAAAGTAGGTGGCGCTATAAAATCCTGGATGGCGCATGGATGGCGCATACTCCTGGATGGCGCTTTTTAGTAGGACCGGAATGTTTGGCGTTCCCTCGTTAGCCCAAACACTATACAGTTTAAGTTTAGATCGCAGTCCGTACATACCGAACATTTCATGTTGGAATTGATGGCATTTTCAATAAGCCAAGGAAACTTGATCTTCCATTCGGCGACTGTAGACTTACCGACTCTACCGCCGTCGTGCTTTTTGGGTTTGATTACACGGTCTAAAACTTCGTTTATAATACCTTTAACAACCTCGTTGCCGCTATCGACAATCTCACCTACTAGATCATCAAGTATTGTGCGGCAAATACCTGACGTATGGTTCGAAGGAAGCTTTAGATATCCGCACAAAGTGTTTTTTGAACGTTAATACGTTTTTTTCTGCCTCGCGTAGCCATATTTGAAGCAAACGAACAGAAAAGCGTCCGATGAACAAATAAGACAGACTGGATTTATGTTTTATTTGAATCGAACCCAAAGTACGAAATTATCGGAAATCGTTAGTTGTCTATTTTGCGGATTCGCGAGTAACCAGTCAAACAGGTGCGAGCGTTTGTAAACATCACTCGATTTAATAATGTTGCGCACCGATACGCTTTAAATTTTTTCATATTTGAGTAACCTAATTTTTAATTGCTTTTTGATACGCTAGAATTTTAAAAGAATTGGGTTTTTACCTATTTTATTTGCGTAATTACGCAAATACGCACCTTATCTGTAGCCCTGGAGTATAATTTGGAATTTTTTAATAATTCAAGGGACATAACTCCAGATCGTATGAGCAGATATCAGCCATAATCGAACGTAGCTAAACATTGCCATGAAGTTTGAAGAAGATTGCTTTAGAAATAAAGATACTAGAGTGAACACAACGCGAAATCTGGCATTTTATAATCATTCAAGGAATATAACTACAGATCGTATGGGCGGATATCAGCCATAATCGAATTTAGCCGGTAGATTATGTTTATAAGCATTGAAATATTGCTGAAAAAATGAAGATGATAGAGTGTACACAAGAAAATGTTGACAGACGTCCTAAGTCGGACGGACCTAATGACAGACGACATTTATTGGCTGACTACAATAGCTAACCGTAATCACTCTGTGCTAAAAATTACTGAAACATATTTTTGATTAACCTTTGGGATGTCCGAAATCTGTGTTTTTTTATTAAGGGGTTAGATCCATCAGCAGTACTGAAAAGGCAAGTTGACAGTTAGCATTGTATTCATAATCATATAACAAAATAAAATACATTGTGTATACTGAAACATATTTTGATTAACCCTTGTAATATCCGAAATCACTACTGGTTTGAATACGGCACGTTCTGAATGGTCAAACGAACCGAAAGTAACTTGCTTGTTTATGATTGGAATTAATCGGTGAAGTACATAATATATATTTTTTTAATATTTGATATATAAAAAGTTTATATAAAAATTATACAAATTTCATCGCAAAGATTTTATGAAACAAAAGGTTAAGCGTATTTAAAGGGATAATATTAATGACATTTCAAAATTAAGAAAACATAAAGCATTAATGTTACATTTTTACATAAAACTAAAAGTGATAGTACTGGTATTCATCCGCCGTGTTTGTAATTTCCTACCTTACGATGTTATGAAGTGCATTTATTTCTTATTAGAAGCGAAAGCTTCTAAAATCAGACGGTGGATTTTGTACTTACAATCACATTACCGCCACTTATCCATACATTCGCGTTGAAAAATAGTACCACTGGTTGTAGAAGTAAACATTGCAGTTTTGATAAAAGTTAGATATAGTGCAGAAACTACCTATAAATAACCTTATATGTACCACAAACTTGCGGCTGCGACATTAGCTCAATTGGTATTAAAGAGCGTCGAGCGTAATATTTTGTTCTTGCAAGGGGTCGTGAGTTCTAGTCCAGCTGAGACCGTTTTTTTTTTGTTGTTGTTTTTTTTGTTTTTTTTTTTTTGGGGGGGGGGGGTTGTAATACATATTTTTTAATATTCTTTGGTTATATATTTAGAATCTTTTAGTTCTAGATTTTGTACTTCCATTAATTTGCGTTTGTTAACCTTTTAATTTAAATCACAGACCACAGGATACTGATATTTAATCAAAAAATGGCCTCTCTATATGTAAATTATTTATAGAGAGGTCGATTCTTCTAATATGAGGGTCCTGCGCATAGACAGGTACGGTTATAAGGTCAAAACAGTAGAAATGAGTGGGGGATAGTATATTTAATGTAAGCCGTCAATTGAAACATTTTGTTTTTAATCTTTTCTTATTAGAGTCTCAAATGACTGTAGTGTCTCTAGTCGCATCTGTGTGTCACAACTCAGAAAGTACTTTAGGGATTGAGTTTATACTTTATGTTTGTTTCTTTGTTGGGTTTAACGTCCCAGTATTTCAGTCATTTGGAGACGATGTCTACTTGAGACAGATATAGTGCTGCCACACTGCAGTATCACGCCGTATACATGTGGCATGATACCACACTCAGTCACATTATCCTCACACCGGGCCAACCAGTCCTGCAACTTCCCTTATATGCTGAGCGCCAAGCAAGGGAGCTATAACAGTACCATTTTTACGTCTTTGATATGTCGCGGCCGTGTATCGAACCCACGACCTCCCGCTCCCGAGGCGGACGCTCTAACCACTCGGCCACCGGGAACGGTTTATACTTTATACAATGGTCAAACTTAACTTACCAAGAACAATATCTATACCTTGCTTCATCTCTATTACTTACTTGTATGGTGAAATTATTTTTTTCTAGAACATATTTTAAAAACTATTTCTTTTCTATTAAAATTATTTCTGATTTAAAAAGTAGATGAATCAAACTGATATAAATGTTTCATTTCAAGATGAATGAATGTTTTATAACTTACACAGTGTATAGTCCTATGTCCTGTGAGGAGAAACAATAATAACGGCAACATTAACACGAAATCCATTTGAATATATTCAAAACTTCCCACAATTCACTCCGCCATTTTATGTAATCTCTACTGAGATCCGCTCCGGTTATTTTTTTTCGTATTGGCCTCCGCTGGATCTCTACCCAACCCTTATATAAAAGCTTCGGGAAATTTACACCGATACCCCTAACTCGTTTCGGCCGTTCAAATCGATTGTTTTCGGATGCACACCTAAAATCCACGCATGTCTAGTAAGAAGACATATTTTTCTTTCCATTTCATTCAACATCATTGCCTTAGCTCTATACTGCGAATTGTGCTTCCGCGCAAATAGACCCAAGTTCTATACAAATATGACCAAACGTTAGTAACATGAACATGCTTGGATACTACTAAATTATTTGTCGGAACATTATGCTGTAATTTAAACACTTCTAGTGTAAACTGAGCAATACATATAAATTAAGAATTACGATCCTACTTTCACTTTCACGTGAATTTTTGGAAAACGTTGTCGTGTATGTGTGTGTAATTTACAGCTAAGTATAGGTTAATGTTTGTTATCGTGGGCGGTTTGGTATGGTCGGGGAATTTTAGAGGGACTCGTTCATGTGATTACTCATATCACAATTTAATTATAGGTCTTACCACGTTATGTGTGTTCCAAGTAAATTGACAAGTCAAACTGATTATATTGATAATTATCAGTCTGAATATTATGAGAATGGCATTGATGAATGTGTTGTATCTATTGTACTGTTTTTTATTATTGATAACTTTAAATGATAACAATCATAACTAGAACTAGAAGTCGTTTGTTTAAGATACAAACGAAGCGGCTTTCCGTTTGCTTATTTCAAAGGTATTAAATATATAAGTTAATACAAAAAAAATGGAATAATGATGCATAATAATGTATGATTTAATATGTAAATCATCATTATCTTAAATATATAGTTACGATTAAGTTCAAAAATAAGCTTTAAATCTTTTTTTTTTTTTTTTTTTTTTTTTTTTTTTCATTTTCATCTTCTTAAGAAGATATTGAGAAAGCATAAATATGGATCTTATTTGATTATTCACCCGTTTTCTATCATTCAGAAAAAAACAAAAACAGGAAAATTTTAAGATAATAATATCCTCAAGAATTGTTTTCTTACGTTATTCAATCGATTTTAATTTTTTTTATTCTTTATTTAATATCTTTTTCTTTGTAAGCATATGACTAAACATGTATTCATTGCAATTTGATTCACAATTGAAATTGTAAAAAAGAGAAAAAAAACTTTAAAATCGATTACTTTCAACCTTTAAATTGATTGAGTTTTACATTTGCAAAATTAGATGGAAACAAAGGCAGAGGTGTAAACAAAATAATGAAAATAATTTCTTATTTCTATGTAATTAACATTATAAAAGTCTTGAAACTTTCAACTATTCATTTGCTTTGTATATTTGCTTATTTTTACAGATTTAGAAATAGAAACCGTTAAGCATTTAGAAAACATAAAAAATCGATAGGAAGATAAACATGTATTTGTCATTTTCTTCAGGTTTGCAGAAAGCCGTGAAAGCAAATGCAGTAAGATATCCGTAAAGGTTTTCTGGCTCTAGTATAATTATACTAATTCATCGTAAATGCGACTCATTTACTCAAAAAACGTATCACAATTCACTATTCAACGCAGGCATTCATTCCTGCAAAAGAACAATCGGATCTTGCTCAACCAACCCAATGACCACTTACATTTCTTTCTGCAAAATTATAGATTTCCATGAATTAGCCCTTTAACGAAAAACATGAATTAGTCATGTTTGATAACGTAATCACTTGAAATTTTCTAGACTTTTGCGCATGTTAAGGTACGGCATTATTACTGATTTAAAGTTAATATATACAATCTTTTGATCTTTTTAATATATTTTGCTTACACATCAATGTTGTCATAAACAAGTTACACAACATAAATTCTTTAAGGCATGCTTAAGATTGGCATCAATACCCATTACGCTGGAGCGCGAATACGTATTGAAATGAATGATTTTTATATTTTATCGACGTCAAAATCAAGTGACTAAAGAAAAATATCTTTTTTTGCAAGGACATATTCAGCTAACGTTCTATTAATCAAGAAAAAAAAGTATCTTCGAGAATGCGAACAGGTTTGTTTTCACATTTTCAAGTAGGCATTCCATCAAACATGAATAACTGCCATGTTTGATGACGTAATCACTTGAAATTTTCAAGACCTTATGAACGTACTAAGTTTCGACATTTTTGAAAAGTTTAAGTTCATTGGTCTTATTGGCAATTTTATATGATTTTTCAAAATGATTCTTGCTTAAGTATGCATGACGTCATAATCACGTGACAAAACAAACATTTCTTGCATTATGCATCACTTCAATTTTAACTCTATCAATTCTGAAGATATAATTATGATTTACTTTAAATTCATGATACCAGAGCGAAAGGAATCTTTAAAAATATTTTTTTGTCTTTTTGATGACGTCATAACCACGTGACTAAAGAGATAATCATTCAGAAAATAGAATGTAAACTTCTATGCCGATATGCTGTCCAATCTTCATGTTTGTAACGCATCAGGGGGTTTTTTAAAAATTTTGAAATCTGAATGCCAAGGTGGACATTTACATCCTAAAATACATCTTTTGTAAAAGTATCAAGATAATCGGACCAATATTGAAGGCTCTAGAGCGCAAACAAACTTTTGAAGCTGACGTCAAATCTGACGTCATATGACGCCAATGAAAATTGAAAATGATTGAATGTATAAAAAGATACTTTTTATCGCGGCAGTTTCAATTTCATTAAAATTGACTCAAAATGTATGATGCCAGAGCGAGGGAAATCTTTGAAAAAAAATAGGATTTTGTCCTTTAAATGACGTCATAACCACGTGACTTAAAAGGAAATCTTTCAGAAAAAAGAAAGTAGACCTCTGGGACAATAAGCTGTCCAAATTTCATGCTTCTACCTCATCAGTAGCCTTTGTAACATTAAATAATAGTTTTAGGACCAAAGTTTGAAACTCGGTTTTGCCATAAATTCTTAAAATTTTCGAATTTAAAAATTTGAAAGACAAGGTGCTCATCTACATCATAACATACATCTTCTGTAAAAATATCAAGATAAAATATAAAAAAATAAAGACTCTAGAGCGCGAACAAACTTTTGAAGCTGACGTCAAATCTGACGTCAAATGACGTCATTGAAAATTGAAAATTATTGAATTTAAAAATTTATACTCTTTTGTCGAGGCATTTTAATTTTCATGTTGCTTGGACACTGACAACTTACCGAAATTAACTCTTAGATTTGGTTGGAAAAAAAGGAATAATAATAATAAGAACTAGATTTCATTCGTTGATACGAATGATAGGACTTTCTGCTAACATTGAAAAATATAAAGATTAATACCGTTAGAAAGAATATATATTACATTCCCTACCTTTTACTTTTTTTCCGTATGGACTTCTCATGCATGAACTTTTTGAAATAAGCCATATTCCAAAAATAAATAAATCTTTATTTTGATATCGCTTTCTTATAACTTGACCAATTTTACTATTCTAGGTACCAAAATAAATGGCCTGAAATTCCATTGTAGCATATTTGGGTCTAGTTTTATAGGTATTTAAAATATAAACAATTAAACTTAAACCTCTTAATTCTACATATAACAATTCTTTTTTTATTTTCGTGTACAGTCGCGGGAATGAAATAGTAAATGCTACCATGCAATAGAATCGTCGACGTGTGTAGCCTCGTGTGTAAAATTCAAATAACGCTTGTACATACGATCGAGACGACTGTTTTACACAAAGTTACTAAATTTTGCGCTTTTAGCTAATGCCTAGGTCACACATTCAGGATTTTTACTGCCGTCCTTGTTAGGAACATTCCCGATTAAAATGTGTCAAAAGTCTGATCAAGATCCTGTGATTCGTGGCTGGAAATTCAAACTTTTATTAAAATTTGTAAAACTATTTATTTAATCACGACAACAATCAGATATTGTTCAGGAGGCGTCCCGATCCAGCCGTTTCCAGCAGAATTCGTCCCGATTATCCCGTTCTCAATCCGATTCTGATCCGATACAGCAGAATCTGTCACGACATAGTCACAATTGTAATCCGACTAGACAAAATCGGCTGAGTTTCCCGAATGTTACGGGACGCACCTAACTGTCAGGAGTGCCTGGCCGACCTCTCCGGACCATTCCCGATCCGTAGGACTCTGTTACGAACATATACGACTGCGTTCAGACAATGATAGGACATTGAGGATAGTAATCCGACCTTTTCGCTTTTCGTGTCGTAGCGCTGTCTGATCTCAAACGGGAGCCATAATCGGCACTGTGTGAACGCCGCATTACAGACAAATTAGCTTGCAGCGTCTTGAACGGATGACATGTGTTGATCATTTTGTTTTAAACGTCTACACTTATACACGCTCATGGTATCTCAAGCTGGCAATTAAATTACATGGTACTATAACATATATGTTCTCATAGGTTATCATTTATCGTAAATTTGGAATATAGCTTGTACAACAATCAATTGAAAATTATTGATATGGAATACGCAGAAAATATAAGGTTTCTAGAGTGTAACCTATACATTCTTTTAAAATTTTAGACGAATTCATCAATTCATAATGTCTGCAGAGTGCTTACATATGAAAACATATTATAATCCCATTACGTCAAATGACGTCTAGCCTATGGAAATCTAAAGAAAACGTTTTGAATTACAACAGGTGTGAATTTCAGCTTTTACCTCGAATAGGGTCTCTGAAATACTAAACTTAATTTCGAGGTCATATTTTCGAAACTTGGTTTCACCACAGAACCTTGGTCTTTTCAATATTTTGAAAACGAAAGTAAGGATGCACAACAAAATCCTTGCTTGGTAAAACGGAGACGGGTTGGCACATCTAAAGCGTAACATACACATTATGTGAAATTTTGATGACAATCCATCCTAAAATAATGGCTGTAGACCGCGTACAAACTTGTGTAGACAACGTCAAGTTTGATGTCATATGATGTCACAGACATAAGAAAATCAATAAAATGAAATCTTCATTACCTTAAATATATGCAGAAAATTTGTCATGCCCCTGGGACCTTAGCAATATATAGAAATTAACGCGTAGTTATCAGAAATTATTTTTGACCTTATGACGTCATATGACGTCAAATGACGTTCGCCCTAACAGAATAGAAGGAAGTCATACAGACTAATATTCAGTCCAAATATCAGCATTTTAAGTCATCTAGAAGCGATTTTATACGTTTTTGACGTCAATGATTCGAATCTTGGATTCGCCATAGAACCATTGCTTTTTTGAATTTGGAAAATGGACACCAGGATACACAACTAGAGCATTACATATGCCTTCTGTGAAATTGTAGTGAAAATCGGTCCAGAAATAATGGCTGTATACTGCATAATACCTTTTGAACCTGACGTCAAATCAGACGTTATATGACGTCATATTAATATGAAATACCTTGCATTCAAACTCACATGGTTAATGCCATTAAATTTTAATGGTCCTGAGAACTTTACAACATATTTCAATTAACGCGTAGATATCAAAAATTCTTTTTGACCTTATGACGTCATATGACGTCAATTGACGTTAATTATCACAGACTTACAGACTTATAATCTGTCCAAATATAAGCTTTCTAGCTCATCTGGAAGCGATTTTATACGCATTTGAAATTTGATGTCAAAAGTTCGAATCTTGGATTCGCCATAAAAATCTTTGCCTTTGCGAATTTGGAAAAACGGTTACCGGGATGCACAACTAGAGCGTAACATACACATTATGAAAATTTGATTAAATAATTGGCCGCGTACAAACATTTTAAGACGACGTCAAGTTTGACGTCAAGTCACGTCATAAGCAAATGAAAATCATTGAAATGCAAAATGTTCTATCTGAAGCATAAGCTATTGGATTTTCAAGGTGCTCGGGTGTTTTCAACATATAGAATTTAACACGTAAAAATTAGAAATTTCTTTTCACCTTATGATGTCATATGACGTCATATGAAGTTCATTCTCTCGATATCTAAAGAAATCTTAGAGACTTATATCCTATTCAAATATTAGCTTTCTAGCTCATCTGGAAGCGATTTTATACGCATTTGCAATTTAACGTCAATGGTTCGAATCTTTGACTCGCCATAGAACCATTGCCTTTTCGAATTTTGAAAAACGGACACCGGAAGGCACAACTAGAGCCTAACATACACATTCTGTGAAATTTTGATGAAAATCGGCCCAGAAATAATGGCTGTAGACCGCGTACAAACTTTTTCACCTGACGTCAAATCTGACGTTATATGACGTCATATTAATATGAAATTCATTGCATTCGGAAGCTCATTGTTCTTGACCATTGGCAACACCTCGAAATTAACACAAATATAAGAGGAAGAAAAAAAGAATAATAATAAGAAGAATAAGAATAGCTAGATTTCGTTTGTCCCGAACAAACAATTTCTAAATACCTTCCTTTATATAAAAAAGATTTTATATTTAGTGTCACTTTGATCCTGACCTTTGACCTAATGACCTCAAAATTAAAAACAGGATCGTGAACTGGCCATGGACTATGTCCCTAACAAATTTCACAAACATAAGCTTATTCATTCTCAAGGAATTCAGCGGACAAGGATTTTTATATTAAATGTCACTGTGACCTAGACTTTTGATCGAATGACCTTAAAATCAATAGGGGTCTTCAACTGACAATGAGCAATTTCCCTACCACCTTTCAAAACCCTATGCGATTTCCTTCTCATTTTATTATGCGAATAAGGATTATACACTAAATGTCAATGTGACCTTGACCTTTGACGTAATGACCTCAAAATCAATAGTAATCATCCACTATCCATGTCAACCTCCCATCTAAGTATGAAAACAGCACACATATTAGTTATCAAGTTATTGAGTGGACATTGATATTGCTAACGGACTGACAGATGGACAAGTGCCATATATAGGGGATATAATAAAACTTGGTATCGTAAGAAAGCTCTTACAATATCAATTCTTTCACTTTCTTATTATTTTTACCTATCTGTAACAGCTTCTTAGGTACAGATAACTATAGGACTACTGCAAAAATGCATGAATGAATCTTCTAAATTCTTATTTTTCATGTAACTTCATTATATGATGTCCACTTTCAAAACTTAGGGTACCGTTAGAAGGGTCTTCAAATTCATTAAATTTAACATGCTTATATATGGATGTATCTTTAATCACTTTAAAGATATAGATAGTTATACCTCTAGAAAACTGCAAAATTCGACAAAAATATGTTCATGTCGTTTTGTTTTCGCCCTAAAATTTAAACTCTATTAGAATGGCAAGAGATCACTCTTCAAATTATATTCATACCCTAATTTACAAAATTCAATGTTTCTTTAGATATAAGCAGTTAAATGCACTTGGGTTTTTTCTGCCAAAACTCAACTGATCCAACCCCGATCATCAAAAACTAAATATTATCTGGGAGGTCTTTCAAAGCTCTACAAATTATATCCATAGTGTCTCGATAGAATATTTATCCTTTTTGAGATATGAAAGTGAAGAAAAAACCGATAACTGAAATATGACCTTGACCTTTGTGATTTTCCGGAAACGGATGTCACCATGTTCGACGGAACACAAGGTTGCACATTAATTGAAAGTTACATGTTAATCGTCAAAAAATAAAGCCTGCAGGGCCTAAAAAAACGATTATTTCAAATGCAACATTGCTTATTATGTTCTGACGTTAAATGACGTCATACGACGTCAGTTGTCATGGAATACAAAGAAGATCTCAAGACACATATGCTGTCCAATATATATGCTTCTAGCTCATCAGGAGCCTTTGTAATACGAAATTATGTTTTTATGACCAAAGTTCGAATCTCGTTTTTGAGTTTTGAGATAAAATCTCGAACTTTTGGAATCTTGAAAAGTTTAGTAAGTATGCACATCTACATTCTAATGTACACTTCCTGTGAAAATATCAGACCGCCCGGATTAGAAATGACAGCGGCCGAGCGCCAAGCAAATTTGGTAGCATTTTTCAAATGTGACGTCACATGACGTCATATGGAGATGAAAATTATTGCATTCAAAAGGGTCAAAGTCACGCTGATAACTATTAAAATTACATGTGGCTGGCTTATTTGCAACCTGTTTTAATTTGAACCTCAAAATGAGAAAAAATAATAAGAAAAAAAAAACATCATAACAAACCCAACAGGACTTTCTGCTTGAGGCAGAAAGCCCTAGTAGGCAGGTAGGCAGAATAAACATAACAAACCCCATACGTTTTCAGTGTACTGATTTAGACAGATAAAATGCATACCATTGTACACCTAGTAATAACGATTGAAAAGGGGACTGAATAGAATGCCATTCAATGATATGCACACAGACGAGAACTTTATTCATAAGAAGTTTGCCATTTTTCAAACATAACCCTGACCTGACGATTGGCGCAGGATTACAAATACATGCATAACAAAAATCTCGTATAACTTGAATAATAAGACTTGCTTTGGTCTTTTTTTCAATGTGTTTCACTGCTTCGTTGCCCTATAGAGGATGAATACACTGGTATCGTAATGTATATCAAGATAACCCGCACGTATTTCATGATCATGTAAATTTCCAGTTCAGTTTAGTATATATATATCTTAGAGTGACGTTTTAATGGATTTGAATATTACACCCATAATATTAATGACCAAACCTTATAACCAAATTTTAATCCAATCCCCTGATAAAAGTTTATCTGTAAAATAATGCATTGTGTCCTGTGGTTGTTATCTTGATGCTGCTTCTATATTAATGATAATTCAAAACTTTGGGTAAAATAGTTTATTTTATTTGCACATTTCTTTTTGTTCCATTAAAAGTGGATGCAGTGGGTGCAATGGTAATGTGCTCGAATGTGATCATGAATGTTTCGAACACCGTTGGGACAAAAGTTGTCATGACCTTCACAAACGCAAAGTATTGGTCCAACACAGGAAATGTCGAGAGGGATTAGTATAAGAAACTTGCTTCCCGATCGAGGTAAGAACCTAAATGATAAGCAACATTTAACTTTCCATTAAACAAAGTAGGAACATTTACTTTAACTTCATCTGGCTTTCTTTGTCATTATCTATACTGGAAATTCCTGATCTCTGCTAATAAAAATATATCACATATAAGAAATAGACTGACAACAACCAAATACTTAAGCATGGTATGATGAAAATGTATTTAGCTATGTTTTAAATCTGCTCAAGTGATTATGCTTAAAGCCATATTAAGTCTCAAAAACATCTAAAATCACAAATAGCAAAGGAGAGGTGGATGACAATTTAGCAGCTTTGTTTACAAACATTCAAATGCAAGCATTTCCGAAGTCAGACCGAAGTGACCCCAACTTAGAAGACCTGTAAATTAAATATTTGAATAGACCAATAAGACGTCACTATCTAAACAGACTTCCACGCTTTGTTTTGATAAGGATGGTAAAACCACAGGAGCTCGAATTTGATTTGTGACTAATGGGAAACATAAGAAACTAGAACTGTGAGTAAACTCACTATGGGATACCCCCCCCCCTCCCCCCGCCAAATGACAAGTGCTAAAAATGGATTATCTCCCCTTTAGGTTGTCAAATTAAAAAATGGATTATCTCCCCTTTCGACTCTTGAATAAAAGATTCCTTGCTTCATGCACATCTACATATCATATGCTATCATTGTGTAAAGTCTGAGCCAAATCCATCAAACAGTTTAACAGTTTAGGAGGAGTTGCGCTTACAAGGTACATGGACAGACAGACAGACGGACAGGGTGATTCCTATACCCCCCCCCCCCCCCCCCTCAAAACTAATGTTTCCCAAAATTAAATCTTGAGAAGGAACAATTTAACCAAGACATATGAATACTACATGAAGTTGTTAACCCAGAACTGTTTCCACTAACTAATGATACAAATATACACATTAACAGATTATTGACTTGTATTTGATTTGACATACTTACACAAGCATAGTCACATATTGGTCTGTCCTTCTTCTGCTTTTTGCACAGCTGTACAGTAATGTCTTCATCAGAATCCTGTCATAAGAGATATCAATAAAGTCGATAATTTAATATTCCCCCCCCCCCCACATACCACATAGTTATTGTTCAAAGACACATAACTCTGCCATATGCTTAAGGAAGCACATAAAGAACATGTCATGCACAATAATACTCTATGCTGATAACTCCTAGCAAGTTTGATCAAAATCCCTTCAGAAATGTAGTAGTTCGCGCCACAAAAATGGATGTTTAGTGCGGACAGACCACCCAACAGACCAACAGGGTGACTCCAATGTAACTCCCCACCCTAAACTTCATTTTGAGGGGTATAAAAAATAGTGTCTGTACTTTTTTGTTCATTTAGTTTGGCTTTGTTTGAACACCCTTCAACATTATTTCACTTATGAAGGTTGTTATGTAACCAATGCTCCTAGGAAGAACCAGTGACAGACCCTAGCCTCCATAAGAACTACCAACTCTCTAAAACATGAACCCGGTCGGAAGCTGGCTCTCATTCAGTGATAAGTTACAGTGGTTAACAAGCTAGTGACTTTAACCACTCTGCCACGAAGGTGGATGTTTTTTCTTCAATAACCTGTTGGGATACTAAGCTTTTCATTCATTGGAAATACCATGTCAAAAAAGAAATTTGTTTAAAAGTTTAACATTTTCAAAAAAAGTTGTAAAAATTTCTTAAGACACACACTTTACATTTTGTATTTCAAATATCATGCCAATAAAACATTGAGTACATTTTTTATGTTGGTTTGCTATTACAGCATACTGTACAAATTCAATATTTTTACCTCATAGCATACTGCCACGTGGTCTCTCAAAGACACAACTGGTATGTTTTGGCCACATCCTTTACAAAGCTCTTTGATGCAGTCTTCTGTAGGCTACAAAATGTGGAGATACAGGTCATTATCAAGTAAAGTATTTTAATTTGCCAGCATGAAACATATTGGCTTCAAAATGCCCACTGGATATTGAAGAAATGGGTACTATACCAGTGCCCAATGGCTTTAAAAAAGTGAGAAAATGCAAAATCACTTATTTCCCAAAACATAAAAAAGTTAAAGATTTGAAGGAAAATGTGAAAGCAGATGGCAAGAAGTCATTTGAACCCAGATATTGATAAAATACTATTTTGGCTCTGGCTTGACTTGACTTGACTATTTGAGTTTACCATCCATTATATCCAATTAAGCAGAAGTATTATTTATTAAAATGTTATATTTCTGTGAAATTCAGTGTAAAAACCCTTATGGTTTAGATGTTTTTGAGTTTTTTTCAATATATTAGACTTTTAAAACGCTTATGTTGGGCTGAAAATTTCATTGGAGTTTTAGAGATATCCTTGTCATTTGAAGTAAAATTTGGAGGAAGCATGCCAGACACAGGGTGAAAGAAATAGCTCATCTTTAGCATAAGCTCGGGTTAGCTAACAAGGACTAAACAACCTAATATAAATTAACTATACAAAATGATGGCAATAATTTAGAAAGCTTACCTCAACATTCACAACAGTCTCCATGGAGAGACTTTCTTGGATTGGTCTTATGTAACATATAGCACCCCCAAGTCCACTTTCATCAGCCAAAAAGAATGTATTGTAGCCTGAGGATGGCATGCTGATTTTCTCCAATGAAATCCGTGCATTTGATCTCAGTAGTTCATACACACCTCCATCCCTGAGTTTGGGGTACTTTTCATATAATGCTTCCCTCAAATATTCTGAATCTTTTTTTTTGGCCAATGTCAGTTTTTTCTCTCCAAGCCCTGCATCTGTTAGTAGTTTTTTGGCTGCCTTGTCTGGTACTGTTTCCTGAAAAATAACCTTTTTTAAATGTAGTTATTCCACAATTTCTGTTTTTCTTATAAAATTGAATAAAAGATATACATAAATTCACCCTTTTGTTACATTATCAGGGAATTTGTAAAATATTTTGCAAAAAGTGTTGGCTTGTGGCTTACATATGTATTTAAAGTTTCAAATTTTCAACTTTAGTGGTAAAAAAGATATTTAGGAGAATCTTTTGGTATATGCATTGGGAAAAGGGATTCTTTTGACCTACCCATGCCCTTTGCACCCCCCCGAATTAAGTCAGGTGAGGTTTCAAAAGGCAAACATTTTAGCATGATGTGTGAAATGCTGAGTCATTATAGACTCCTAATGCTGATGAAATGGTGGATTCACCACTAGAAATATGTGTATATTAATGGACTGGATTGTCTCATTTAAATGGATTAAATGAACGGTTTTGCCAAAAGTGCTGCATTAACTGAACTGATTCATATATATCACTGCAATACAAACTATAAGTATAATGAAATCATTTTATAAACATTTTTCCTATATTATGTGGAAATTATCTTTTGATAAAATAATATTCATCTTTCTTTTCTTACCTGATGAAGGCTGGCCAAACAACAAAATTTATGTGTCCAAGTAGTTTTTGGTGTGTAGGTTGCTTGAGGGATGGATCTATAACCACCTCTTGCTCGTCTGTATGGAGCAAATATGTTCCTCAATGATGCTGTATTGTCTGTGGCAGTATTACTTGTAGTAGTACCAGTACTTGTACTGGGGCTAGCAGTTGACAAGACATTAACTGTTTCTTTAAGAAGGTCTGCCACCCTATTTAAATTTGCCATGTAGAATACTGAAAGATAAAAAGATGTGGGGCATGTAACTTTTGTGTATTATCTTAAAGAAATTAATCAATCTGCAGGTATGTATATGAAAAAAGATTCAAAATAATACTGAAAGTCAGACATTTTTCTTGCATTTAAAAATTAATATACTAGGTTAAAATCTTTATTAAAGCAGGAGATATCTTATATCTTTATAGAACATCTCCTGATTAAAAACATAATTTGAATACTTCAACTTGAACTTTATACTGCCAATAGTCAATATTGACTACTTAAGGCACCTTAATTTTGGATGTGTTCTTGAATTGTTATTCAAAAAATTGAGTCCGGTACACCTCAGCTCTGTTTGTGAAAATTGTGAATAAAACTAGAACTGCCATTTGTAATGGCGCAAATAACCCCTGCATGTCGCTTTGTCACAGGAATGAAGTTTACAGTTCTTGTTTCAAGTTTCATCTTGATGCCTTTTATACTTTTTGAGTTATGGCCCGGACAAAAATTAAGAATGAAAATTTACAAAGGACAAAAACTCCAAAATTACGCAACAAAGAGTTATGGTTCATGGTCACTGCACGCCCCCTCAATGAGATCTATCCACATATTAAGTTTCATCTTGATATCTTTTAAACTTTTTGAGTTACGGCCCAGACAAAAATGAAATATGAAATTTATAAAGGACAGTAACTCCAAAATTACACAACAGAGAGTTATGGTTCTTGGTCACTGCATGTCCCCTCAATGAGATCTATCCATATATGAAGTTTCATCTTGATATCTTTTATACTTTTTAAGTTATGGCCCAGACAAAAATTAAGTAGGAAAATTTACAAAGGACAATAACTCCAAAATTACGCAATGTTCAGAGAGTTATGGTTCTTGGTCACTGCATGCCCCCTCAATGAGATCTATCTACTTATGAAGTTTCATCTTGATGCCTTTTATACTTTTTAGTACGCCGAAGGTTATGGTTCTTGGTCACTGCACTCCACCTCAATGAGATCTATCCACATATGAAGTTTCATCTTGGTGCCTTTTATACTTTTTGAGTAACAGCCTGGACAAAATAAAAACGACAGACGGCCGGACGGCCAGCCAGACGGACAAGTTGAATCCAGCATACCCCCCTTACAACTTTGTTGTGCGGGGGTATAAAAATCGACTTTTTTTATGAAAGTGGCAATGAGCGCGAATTCACACCAGTAATGGCAGTGGGTAGATATTAAATTTTGAAAAAAGATCAATTGTGGTGAAGTGGGTTCTCATATCATGTGGCTTTGGTGGCTCGACTAAAAAAACATCAGTTAAAATCCTTGTCAGGGATATAAAAATCTAAATATAGATTTTGCCATTCTGCCCTTATATTGCTGGCTTTACAATGTAGGTGGGGTACGTTTCAAAAACTAATCTTTTTATACCTTCCGATCTTGATTCAATACCTGCATACAATGGCACTCATGCAACTGAAACACGTGATGCTTAGTAAATAATGGTGATACTGTTTAATTATCATAATGCATTTACCTTGAATGTGTAGACCTACACGCTGCAACACAGGGATTAACTGCGTGGAGATTTGCCAGTCGTTGTCGGAAAATACCGAAAGTGAGCGGACAATTACGTTTATTTACGATGATGTAGTGGGCGGGGAAATGGGCGGAGCTTATTTATCAACATTGCAAACGTGTAAACCTGGATTAAGCTGAGCCGAATCATGATGGTCGGACAATGTAAACTTGCGAGCGTTAAAGTAAGAAGGCGTTTTGTGCTTTATTAAAATGCATTTTGTTGAAATACGTATTTACAATGTTGCATCGGCAAATTCAGTCCAAGAATGTATCTCTGGAGTTTAAATAGTAAGAAATTCATATGAATTGTGTATTTTGTCGGAAAATAAACTGTTCAACTTAGATCAACAAGGCTGGATTTTTGGCAACGAATAGCCTCCATATTTTTAACTCATCTGGTAGCGATTTTATACATATTTGAAATTTGACGTGAATGGTTCGAATCTTGGATTCGCCATAGAACCATTGAACTAAAATGTAAAATATACACTCTGTGAAAACTTGAAAAAATTGGTCCAGAAATACTGGCTGTAGATTGCGTACAACCTTTTATACACAATGTAACGTTTGACGTCATATAACGTCATAGGCATAGAATAACCATTGAAATATAAATGTCAATATCTGAGGTATATGCCTTTAAATTTTCATGAAAATTTTGGACCGGATGACGTCATATGACATTAAATGACGTTCATCTTCACAGAATGTAAATGACTCTTAGAGACTTATATTCATTCCAAATATCAGCTTCCTTACTCTTCGGGAAGCGATTTTATATCCATTTGAAACTTAACGTCAATGGCTCAATGGACTTGTAACGACACATGACGTCATAAGACGTTCATCTTCTTATAAGTTAAATCATACGTAGAGACTTATATTCAGTCAAAATTTCAGCTTTCTAACTCATCTGGAAGCGATGTTATGCGTATTTGAAATTTAACGTCAATGGTTCGAATATTAGATTCGCCATAAAACCTTTGCCTTTATGAATATGGAAAGACGGACACCTGGCTGCATAATTATAACGAAACCTACACATTCTGTGAAAATTGAATAAAAAACGGTCCGAAAAAAATGTCTGTAGACCGTGAAAAATCTTTCGTAGACAACGTCATGTTTGACGTTATATGGCATCATAGGCATAAGACAATCAATGAAATGAAATATACAGTATCTGAAATATGCGCCATTAATTTTTCATGCCCCTGGGACTTTTGCAACATATAGAAATAAACGCATAGATATTAGAAATTCTTTTTTTACCTTATGACGTCATATGACGTTAAATGACGTTCTGCCGTACAGAATAAAAAGAAGTCATAAAGATTAATTTTCAGTTCAAATATCAGCTTTATAATACATCAGGAAGCGATGTTATGCGTATTTAAAATTTGACGTCAATGGTTCGAATCTTGGATTTGCCATATAACCTTTGACTTTCGAATTTGGACAAACGGACACCGGATGCACAACTAAAGCGCAACATGTACATTCTGTGAAATTTTGATGAAAATCGGTCAAAAAATAATGGCTGTAGACCGAGTAAAATTTTTCTGTCCTGACGTCAAATATGACGTAATATAACGTCACATCAATATGAAATTCAATGCATTTCAAAGCACATGGTTTGAAGCATATGTAATTACATTTCCATGGTCCTGGAAACTTTACAACATATATAAATTTAGGCATAGATCTAAGAAATTCTTTTTGACCTTAAGACGCCACATGAATGTAAAAGACACTTAGAGACGTATAATCTGTGCAAATATCAGCTTTCTAACTCATCAGGAAGCGATTTTATACTCATTTGAAATTTTGAAATTTGACGTCAATGGTTCGAAACTAGGATTCGCCATAAAATCTTTGCCTTTGCGAATTTGGAAAAACGGACACCGGGATGCAAAACTTGAGTGTAACATACACATATTCTGTGAAATTTTGATGGAAATCGGCCCAGAAATAATGGCTGTAGACCGCGTACAAATATTTTAAGACGACTTCAAGTTTGACGTCAAAACACGTTATAGTCAAATGAAAATTATTGAAATGCAAAATGTTCTATCTGAAGCATTTGCTATTAAATTTTCAAGGTGCTTGGACGTTTTCAGCATATAAAAATTAACACGTAAAAATTAGAAATTACTTTTCACCTCATACGTTATATGCCTCATTTGTTTTCCTTTTAAACGTATATAATCTGTGCAAATATCAGCTTTCTAACTCATCAGGAAGCGATTTTATACTCATTTGAAATTTTGAAATTTGACGTCAATGGTTCGAATCTTGGATTCGCCATAGAACCATTGCCTTTTCGAATATTGAAAAACGGACACCGGGATGTACAACTAGAGTCTAACATACACATTCTGCGATATTTTGATGAAAATCGGTCCAGAAATAATGGCTGTAGACCGCGTACAAATATATTAAGACGACGTCAAATTTGACGTCATAACACGTCATAGACAAAAGAAAATGATTGATATGCAAAATGATTTATCTGGAGCATATGGTATTTAACTTTCAAGGTCCTCGGACGTTTTCAATATATAAAAATTAACACGTAAAAATTAGAAATTACTTTTCACATCATGTCGTCATATGACGTTCATTTTTTGAGAATGTAAATAAATCCTAGAGACTTATATTCTATCTAAATATTATTTTTCTAACTCATCTGTGAGCGATTTTATGCATATTTGAAATTTGAAGTCAATGGTTCGAATCTTGGATTCGCCATAAAACCATTGCCTTTATGAATTTTGAAAAAACGGACACCGGGATTCACAACTAGAGCCTAACATACATATTCTGTGAAATTTTGATTAAAATCGGTCCAGAAATAATGGCTGTAGACCGCGTACAAATATTTTAAGACGACGTCAAGTTTGACGTCAAAACACGTCATAGTCAAATAAAAATTATTGAAATGCAAAATGTTCTACCTGAAGCATATGGTATTTAATTTTCAAGGTGCTCGGACGTTTTCAACATATAAAAATTAACACGAAAAAATTAGAATATTCTTTTCACCTCATGACGTCATATGACGTCATTTGACGTTTATCTTCTGCGAATTTAAAAAAATCTTAGAGACTTATATTCTGTCCAAATATCATCTTTCTAGCTCATATGGAAGTGGTTTTATACGCATTTGAAATTTGACGTCTATGGTTCGAATCTTGGATTCGCCATAGAACCATTGCCTTTTCGAATTTTGAAAAACGAACACGGGATGTACAACTAAAGCCTAACATACACATTTTGTGAAATTTTAATGAAAATCGGTCCAGAAATAATGGCTGTAGACTACGTACAAACTTTTTCACCTGACGTCAAATCTGACGTTATATGACGTCATATTAATATGAAATTCATTGCATCCGAAAGCTCATCGTTTGAAATATATGCCATAAAATTTTCATTGTTCTGGGCCAATGACAACACATCGAAATTAACACAAATATAAGAGGAAGAAAAAAAGAAGAATAACTAGAAGTCGTTTGTTTAAGATACAAACGAAGCGGCTTTCCGTTTGCTTATTTCAAAGGAATTGAATATATGAGTTAATACAAAAAAAAATGGAATGCATCATTTCAATTTTAACTCTGTCAATTCTAAAGATATAATTCAGATTGACTCAAAATTCATGATACCAGAACGAGAGAAATCTTTAAAAAGAAATGCATTTTGTCTTTTTGATGACGTCATAACCACGTGACTAAAGAGAAATCATTCAAAAAATAGAATGTAAACCTCTATGCCGATATACTGCCTAGTTTACATGCTTCTAACACATCATGGGGCTTTGTAACATTTAAACTTAATTTTTGGACCAAAGTTCGAAACTCGGTATTGCCATGAAATCTTATATTTTTTTCGAATTTGGAAATTTGAATGCCAAGGTGCACATCTACATCCTAAAATACATCTGTAAAAATATCAAGATAATCGGACCAGAATTGAAGGCTCTAGAGCGCAAACAAACTTTTGAAGCTGACGTCAATCTGTCGTCATATGACGCCAATGAAAATTGAAAATGATCAAATGTATAAAAAGATAACAAAATCCCGATATATATCTTCTTTGAAAATTGAAGAAGATCCGCCTGTTATGAGATTGAGTGATTTTAATTTAGTAAATTATGACCCCTTTTGAACTTAAGTATTTTGATTAAAGTAAAGCGTCAATAATAAGCTTTGGAATAGTCTAGTGTGCTGTCTTACGGACAACTCATGTTGTTCTTTGCAAATATTATTTATATTCATAATTCCCTGATTACTTACCTGCATCATTTGGCTTTTCATGTATTAGTAGCATGAAACGTTATCATCACTCCAATTGTATATCAGGTCATATGAAGCACTATAACCTTTCGTAGCTCACCTGAGCACAACATGCTCAGTGTGAGCTTTTATGGTCACCTTGCGTCCGTCGTTATGCGTCGTCATCAATTTACTTTTAAGACATATCCTCTGAAACCACAGGGTAGAAATTGATGAAACTTAGCATGAATGATCCTTGATATGCCTTTCACCAAAGACGTTAAAATGAATTTCATCCATTTAGAACTCTTGTTGCCATGGCAACCAACAGAATCTTATCTTATACACTTAAAAGTGTTTCTCCTCTAAAACTAAGAATAGTAAGAATTTAATGTCGTTTGGCACAAATGGTTTCATTATAGTGCTCTACCATAAGCTAAAATAAAATTGATCCCTCATATACTCTATATAGAAATTTCAAAATTCCTCCTCAAGGAATTTAATATCATTTGACAGAAACGGTCACCTCTCAGTGCTCTAACAAAATTTAAGAAATACAATTAATAACTTGAAAAATGAGGACTGTAGGGGCTCGACCCATTTCCTTTTATACTCTGTACAGAACATTTCAAATATTTTTTCTATCAACCCAAAAGTCAGAACTTCATGTCAATTGTTACAAATGGTCAACCCAATGTGCTCTACCATAATTGCTTATCCTTTGGAAAATGAGACTTCTCTATATAGAAAATTTCAAATTTGTTCTACTAACATTGCTTAAATAAAGTTGATTCCTTGAAATATGCGGTCTAATGATGATTGACTAGTATTTTTGAGAATTATGTATATGAAATTTGAAGCAAAGCTGCTGAAGCTTACAAGCTAAAATCAAATGACCTGAATTGTTTTAATTTGGCTAATGATACTCTAGCACCATGGCCCTCTTCTTTTATGGTCAGATATAACAAAGACAAGGTGAGAATCGGGGTATTAGTTGCCTTTAGTGATAACTCTAGCTATCGTCAGACATTATTTTGACCTAGCGTTTGGTGCACGTTTGCAAAACAAAATCTCATGTTCCGGTTATACTTGTAAAGGTTTAGTGATATTTCAGAAACCGGTTTTATTAATAAACAATTTCATGACATGGCGTTAACTTATGCAGACGCTTCAAAACAAAACTCTCATATTACATAAATACTTTTACGGGTCAGGGTACTTTTCTATGTGTCTCAATGCTTCCCTGTCCAAAGGAGGTTGAAATACTCGGGTATTGTAATGTCAATATAACCCACACATACTGCATGCTCATGTAAACTTCCTGTTCATTTAGAGTTATATATCTTAGGGTAACATTTTACTGGCTCGTGATAGCAACCCAATCTTGAAATTTGGTTCATCTGTAAAATGTAAAAAACAAACAAACAAAAAAAACAAAAAAAAAACCCGCATTGTATTGTTCTATGAGGTGGTTAATGGTTATATTGTTGTTGCTTCTATATTAAACAACGATGCTTACCTAAATATTTTTAAATTCTGGTAACAATAAATTCCTTTTTGTACCATCAGTGCACTAAAGAATACATGATTTTCAATATTACTTTTTAGTCATTACCGGAACGATGATGTTCTATCAGTGCATGTCTTACTGGCATCCTTGGGTGTAAATACAATGTTCATACATTCTGCCATTTTGAAATGTATGTCCTTGCTCGCCGCAAACATACGTGTGTATTTATTTCATGATTTGTATTGTACGTATGCATTTGTTTCCACCCCAGAGACCCCTGGAGATTATGTACAATTAAGTTTGCACTATATGAATACATTGACACTGTAACGTATCCTCACTGTGTATTATCAAATTACACGTAATCATGACTGCACGTTTTTAAGGAATGTGAAAACAATGCACGTATCAGGGTCATATGGGCCACAAAAGATTTCACTTGTGAAATAGTACAAGAAATGAGTCAACGTCGCCGAGAAAAATATGTCAAGGAGAAATATGCAAACTGGAGTCGATTTTAAAGTTTGTTTTATTCTTTATTTAATATCTTTTTCTTCGTAAGCATATTATACTTACAAATATTCATTGCAATTTGACCCACAATTGAACTTGTAAAGAAGAAAAAAAAGTTTGAAATCCATGACTTTCAACCTTTAAATTGAGTTTTACATTTGGAAAAATACATGGAAAGAAAGGCATAGGTTTAAGCAAAATCATAAAAATACTTTCTTATTTCTATGTAATTAACGTTTTAAACGTCTTGAAACTTTCAACAATTCATTTGCTTACAGATTTAGAAAAAGAAACCGTTATACATTTAGAAAACATAAAAAAATCGGTAGGTAGAATTACATGTATTTGTCATTTTCTTCAGGTTTTCGGAAAGCCGTGATAACAAATGCAATAAGATATCCGTATAGGTTTTCTGGCTCTAGTATAATTATACTAATTCATCGTAAATGCGACTTATCTACTCAAAAACGTATCACAATTCAGTATTCAACACAGGCACTCATTCCTGCAAAAAACAATGGGATCTTGCTCAATCAAACCAATGACCTGTTTCATTTCTTTCTTCAAATTAATAGATTTACATGAATAAGCCCTTTTACGAAAAACATGAATAAGTCATGTTTGATAACGTAATCACTTGAAATTTTCTGGACTTTTTGCGCATCTTAAGGTACGGCAATTTTACTTATCTAATGTTAATATATCCAATCTTTTGATCTTTTTTAACATATGTTGCTTACAAAACAAGTGACACAACATAAATTCCTTAAGGTATGCTTAAGATTGGCATCAATACTCATGACGCTAGAGCGCGAATATATATTGAAATGAATGATTTTTTATATTTCAACGACGTCAAAATCAAGTGACTAAGGAAAAATATCATTTTTTTTTTTTTGCCAGGACGTGTTCAGCTAACGTTATATTAATCCAGAAAAAAAATATCTTCGAGAATGCGAACAGGTTTGTTTTCAAGTAGGCATTCCATCAAACATGAATATCCGACATGTTTGATTTAAAATTTACATTTTTGAAAATTATAAATTCATTGGTCTAATGGCTATTTTATATGATTTTTTAAAATAATCGTTGCTTTAGTATGCATGACGTCATAACCACGTGACAAAATATTTTTTTGCAGTATGCATCATTTCAATCTTAACTCTATCAATTCTGAAGTTTTAATTAAGACTGACTCAAAATTCATGATACTAGAGCGAGAGAAAAAATGCTTTTTATCTTTTTGATGACGTCATAACCACGTGACTCAAAATAAATAATGCAGAAAATAGAATGTACATCTCTATGCCGATATCCTGTCCAATTTCCATGCTTCTAACACATCAGGGGGCTTTGTAACAGTTAAATTTAGTTTTTGGACCAAAGTTCGAAACTCGGTATTGCCATAAAATCTTAATCTTTTCGAATTTGGCAATTTAAATGCCAAGGTGCACATCTACACCCTAAAATACATCTTCTGTAAAAAATATCAAGATAATCGGACCAGAATTGAAGGCTCTAGAGCGCGAACAAACTTTTAAAGCTGACGTCAAATATGACGTCATATGACGCCAATGAAAATTGAAAATGATAGAATGTATAAAAAGATACTTTTTTTTCGCTGCAATTTCAATTTCATTAAAACTGACTCGAAATGTATGATGCCAGAGCGAGAGAAATCCTTGAAAAAATAGGATTTTGCCCTTTAAATGACGTCATAACCACGTGACTTAAAAGGTAATCTTTCAGAAAAAAGAAAGTAGACCTCTGGGCCGATTAGCTGTTTAATTTTCATGCTTCTAACTCATTAGCCTTTGTAACATTAAATGATAGTTTTAGGACCAAAGTTCGAAACTCGGTTTTGCCATAAATTCTTAAATTTTTCGAATTTGAAAATTTGAAAGACAAGGTGCACATCTACATCATAACATACTTCTTCTGTGAAAATATCAAGATAAAACGACAAAAAATAAAGGCTCCAGAGCGTGAACAAACTTTTGATGGTGACGTCAAATCTGACGTCATTTGACGTCATTGAAAATTTAAAATGATAGAATTTAAAAATATGAAAAGTTTTGTCCAAGCAGTTTAATTTTCATGTTGCTCAGACACTGGCAACATACTGAAATTAACTCTTAGATTTGGTTGGAAAATGAGGAATAACAAGTAACTGGTGTTGTATGCAACACATAAAGTCCCCTACCGGCTCCACCTTGACTCAATATGGTAATCAATCCCATTTTTTGCCATATTTTCACTATTTCCGTTACCATAGCAACCACAATTTTAGTCGAAGAACAAAAATAAAATGAAGTGCATAATCTACACATTGCCATCTATTCATATAGCAAGTTTCATCAAGTTAGCTTGCTTAGTTATCGCGGGGTCCCATTTTTGCCATATTTTCACTATTTCCATTACCATAGCAACCACAATTTTAGTCGAAGAACAAAAATAAAATAGTGCATATTCTACACATTGCCATCTAGTCATATACCAAGTTTCATCAAGTAAGCTTGCTTAGTTATCGCGGGATCCCATTTTTGCCATATTTTCACTATTTCCGTTACCATAGCAACCACAATTTTAGTCGAAGAACTAAAATAAAATAAAGTGCATAATCTACACATTGCCATCTAGTCATATACCAAGTTTCATCAAGTTAGCTTGCTTAGTTATCGCGGGATCCCATTTTTGCCATATTTTCACTATTTCCGTTACCATAGCAACCACAATTTTAGTCGAAGAACAAAAATAAAATGACGTGCATAATCTACACATTGCCATCTAGTCATATACCAAGTTTCATCAAGTTAGCTTGCTTAGTTATTAAGTTATCGCGGGATCCAGATTTGAGCGGACAGACGATCGGACAGACGGACAGACGGACGGAGGGCAAACCTATAGTCCCCTCCGGTGTAAACACCGGTAGGGGACTAATAATAATAAGAAGAAACATAACAAACCCTATACGTTTTTAGGCAGAAAGTCCTAATAAACATAACAAACCCTATACGTTTTCCGCAGGTTGCGGAAAGCCGTAACTATCACTAAATGTGATTAATACCCCCGCAATACTGCTTTAGAAATGATGAAGTTATTAGGATTAAGAAGAAGAGTATGAAAAAGACATTTTTACATTAGTTTTTTTTTCCAGATTTTTGGCCGGGTTACATAGGTTGTGCTTGACCATTGTATGAAATTGTTTTGAATTCCAACCAGTAGTTTTAAAGTTAAGCTCCGGACAAGGAAAAGTAACAAAGGGCAATAACTCTGTAATTACAATAGATAGAGTTATGGTTCTTGTGCACTGCACTTCCTCTTATTGTGGTTGACAATTGTATGAAATTGTTTTGAATTCCAACCAGTTCTTTTCAAGTTATGCTATGGACAAGGAAAAGTAACAAAGGGAAATAACTCTGTAATTACTCTAGATAGAGTTATGGTTCTTGTGCACTGCACTTTCTCATAAAGTGGTTGACCATTGTATGAAATTGTTTAAAAATCCAACCAGTAGTTTAAAAGTTATACTCTGGACAAGGAAAAGTAACAAAGGGCAATTACTCTGTAATTCCTATAAATAGAGTTATGGTTCTCCAACCAGTAGTTTAAAAGTTATACTCTGGACAAGGAAAAGTAACAAAGGGCAATTACTCTGTAATTCCTATAAATAGAGTTATGGTTCTTGTGCACTGCACTTCCTCTCATTGTGCTTGACCATTGTATGAAATTGTTTTGAAATCCAATCAGTACTTTACAACTTATACTCCGGACAAGGTTACAAGTTATAGTCCGGACAAGGAAAAAAATACAAAGGGCAATAACTCTGTAATTACTCTAGATAGAGTTATGGTTCTTGTGCACTGCACTTCCTCATATTGTGGTTGACCATTGTATAAAATTGTTTTGAAATCCAACTTGTACTTTTCAAGTTATGCTCCGGACACGGAAAAATAACAAAGGGCAATAACTCTGTAATAAGTCAAGATGGAGTTATGGTTCTTGTGCACTGCACTTCCTCTCCATGTGCTTGATCATTGCATGAAGTTGTATTGAATTCCAATAACGCAACGCAACTTCGTTTCGGGGGTATAATAATGGTGATGACAGTTTTGTATTTAATCAAAACACTCTCTGCATATCCTTCTACTTGACTATATTTCAATCTCATTAAAATCATCTTTTCGTTTTAGCTCTGTTTCTCTACGCTAAGAAGATCTGTCAACATTTTGTGAAAGGTCGATCCTATCATGTAGAGATGACGTCACGCTCCTCGTCTCACCTCTACACATTGACGGTCACCAAGCCGATTCTGGCTTTATCTACATGCGCACCTGATTACGCCAAGAGCTTGCGCAAAGAAGTAGACATAAAAGATCGGAGTTCGGATAAATTTCAATAATTTCCTATTAGGAAAATTTAATTCAGACATATTCTAGCAAAAATAGGTATCTCAAGTAAGCACAACATTTACAAATATATTGCACGGCATCGGCCTACTGTTGTAGAAGTCACTTTCACTTCTATTCTGTCAGACTGATATCGACAAGGGCGTAGCACCCATTACGCACAATACGCACGTGCGTATACAAAATTTCATGACCAAACCATCTTTTTCAGAACTTGAACAAATATAGGCCTAGGCTATATTCGTTCCAGTTCACATAATAATTAATTTTGCAATTCGAGATTCCTGGCGACTAATGGGCTTTAACAATTGGAATCATTCTACCTCTAAGATTCCAGCAGGTGGATGGCTTTGATCCCATGCGCTGCATTGCAACGCGTGTGATTAACTAAAATCAGCTGCTTGTAAAGCAAGTTATCAGTTCCTTGCATCCGGTACTGGTAACACGCTTAGACGGTCTAAGCCTGCCCAGGAAAGATGCACAAACTGTCCGCCGCGATATGACTGAAATATTATCGAAAGTGGCGTAGAACCCCATTAAAAAAACAAATAAACAATATTTCCTGTGATTTAAATTTTGTCACACATGAGTAATCTAAATACTTTGAACCGAATCAGTACAATGTGTCAACACTGGTCTGAATGACCGCTAGCTAGTGACGTCACAGTCTCTATTTATAGATTGGAATCAGTAAAACGTATAGTCTGGGTTCCCTCCCTCTTTACTCCGCTACTCTACGTAAAGGTAAATAATCGCAGGGAACCAGATTATAAAACGTATCGCTTACTATAAATGACGACATAGAAAGCTATATAGTGACGTCATTATTCTGCAATTATGAAATTTTGCTGATGTCATAGCCAGCGAAGCGTGCAGCGCAGTCTCTTCAGTCAAGTAGCCCTTCGACATTTTATTAAAGTATTTAAAATTAAAAAGATCTATTGAACAATTTTTAAAAAAAATACGTTTATAAATTAGCTTCAGCAGATTAAGATCTCGCATAGATCTAGATTCTGGAAAATACTATAATAGATCTATTCTATATTATACTGAGTACCGGGCGTGATTCTGGTTTTTCAACAACTGACAACAATTATTAAAAATACAGGCTTCATCTACGCCGTTTTAATATTTTCATCTAAACCTGTTATATAAACTGCTGTAACTAGCATATGTCTATTTCGACAATGAAGAGACAAATACGCCAAATACCTGGTCAAGCCACACTGTTCAAACTTCTGAAAAATGACACATCCAGTGAGACAGATGAATCGGAAGTGAGAACAGAAATAAATAGTCGTACGGAGACTAGATCTGGGTCTGAAACTTCAAAATGTGAAAATCCCCAATCCAAACTCTCAAACAATCATGAATCAACAAAATTAAATTTTCCCGAAACAAGTCCCAGTCCTGTTGGGCCACGCTTCCTAGATATAGGAAACCTAGATCTCAAAAGCAGACTACGTATGTCTGACTCACAGAAATATTCCGTGCTTAGTACAAGATTTGAACAACCGAGAGGCTGGGTAGCGCCTTTGAGGGAGTGTGTCAGTTTTCTATTTTAAGATACAGCCTTGCGTTGGACGGTGTTTTTTGTGCGCCTTGCCATGTTTTCAACAATGCTGAAAATGTTCTAGTTGCCCGGCCACTTACTGACTGGAGCAACGCAAAAAAGGTCATTGATGGTCACAAAAATTCGCGAGATCACTTGAACGCATTAACAAAGGCCGACCATTTTGTCCAAATATGTAGCAACGAGGAGAAGAATGTTGTTGAGTTTGGGTCAGCTGCCTACAGAAACACCGTTCATAGAAACAGACAGGCATTAATTTCAATTATTGAAGCCATAATTCTCTGTGGTCGCCAGAATATAGCCCTCGGAAATACCGACGAAAAAAGCAACATGCGAGCATTGCTCAACTACCGCGCAAAAGCTGATAGTGTACTTCAAGAGCATATTGCGTCTGCCCCAAGCCATGCTTCATACATGAGCCCTCAAATTCAAAACGAATTCATATCACTCTGCGGACAACAAATTTCTGAAACAATTATTCAGCGATGCAAAAACGCAAAATATTTTACAATTTTGGCCAATGAATCTGCAGATATAAGCGACACAGAACAATTTGCATTCTGCATACGTTACATTGATCGGGAAAGTTCGGGCTTGCACGTCGTTCGCGAGGAGTTCTTGTCATTCGTTGCAACCGACAGCACAACTGGTGAGGCGTTGCACGGCTTCTGCTTGATTAGATCAGAAAGCACAACCTTGACCAAAAATTCTATCGTAGGCCAGGGTTACGATGGTGCAGGAAACATGTCTGGCATCCGTGGCGTGCAGGCAAGATTTGCCGAGGTGTTTCCAAACGCAAAATACGTGCACTGTCGTAATCATCGCCTGAACCTAACCATTTGCCATGCATGCAGAGTTGCCTATGTTCAAATCGATGTTTACTACAGTTGGAGATATCTTGTTCTTCTTGACAGGTTCACCGAAACGTCTTGCCATTGACAACACAGTAACAATGGTGAAAAACTACGGAAACTGTGTCCAACCAGATGGTCCCATCATTCCGAAAGCGTTTCTGCTTTCTTCAGAAACTTTTCGGCCACTTCGGACACTCTGACAGATCTGCAGGTCGGAATGGACACCAAGACAATGTCCACTGCATCGTCTCTTCAGAAACAATTCTGTCTATCGACTTTGTCATTGCTCTCTGTGTAGTCAGTGGCCCACTTGATCTTCTGACCCCTCTATCAGATTCTATGCCGGACCCCAAGTGTGATCTTGTTAAAGCATCAGAACATGCACTCTTTCTACATGGGCTACTCTGAGAGAAGAGAGGTAGTCTGGAATATTTTCAACATATCTGGCAGAAATCTGTCGATCTTGCCGAACAGCAAGATATATAGGCAGATCCACAGAAACAACATTGCTGCCATACTGTGGAAGAGTACTGGAGGCTGAATTTGTACCCCCCATTCATGGACCACCTTCTCACTCAAGTAGAAGACCGGCTGTGCATTGCACTACCACGAAGAAAGCGCAGTATTTACTTCCCATAAAATAGCACAGCTTACCCATGCTAGATAAAATAAAGCATGAGTATGCTACGTTCATTGATGGAAATTCATTTGACGCAGAGCTAGAGGTGTGGAGACACCGAATAGTTCACGGTGGGGTATACGAACAGCTGTTAGAAGCTGTTGATGCAACTTACCAGCTTCTCCCCAATTTGCACGCAATACTCAAGGTTCTCATGACGATGCGTGTATCTACAGCTTCAGCTGAACGATCTTTCAGTGGCCGCAGAAGGTTGAAAACCTATCTCCGCAGCACCATGACAGAGCAGCGGCTGACAGGATTGGCATTATTGCACATCCATCGCAGCCAAAGTATTGACATTGAACAAGTGCTAAATGACTTTGATGCCTCGGGTCACAGGAGAATTGCACTTGTTTTTCGCAATGCTGAACGCGACGACGGCTCTTCTGACGACGAATAAGCTTGTCCGACTAGTTCTGTCATCTCGAGTTAAAAACGGACAGGATCAAAACTGTTTTAAAAAATACAGAAAAAAAAATTAAGAAAAAACAACAATAAAAAAATGTCGCGGGGAAATTTGTGAGTTTTTTTTAAACAAATTGCTCCTCAGCGCCTGGCGAGACCATTTGAGAGGTCGAAACAGTTAAAATACATATTTTTTTAAAAAAGAAATATTATTAAATAAAGACGTCTGAGGGGATTAAGCGCTTTAAGTATCCATACCAAACATTCAATCAATGGATATTCAGCCGATTATTGTATCCAATTCTACAATTTTCGAAGATGTTAGAGGCCTAAGAGTATGGACCTTGTAAAATTTCCACTGTGAAAATAAGTTTTTATGAATAACAAGATCAATTTGAATAAACGTGTCCAGGACATGCCAGAATTCACCATTTGACATCTTATTTTTCAATACCAGATGTTAGACCTAAATCCGAATGCACTTACAACATATATAATTCAGTTTTAATTTCATCACTGAAAGACCTTGAGAAATGCCTTAATTTACAGGAAAGATTCTATTAGAAAAAAAAATGCAAATTGTGGCTGTCTCGTTCTATATTTAGCTCAGAACAATGACAGCATAAAATTAACATACAAGTGATTTTCTTCCTATCTCCTCTTCTACCGTGTATCAACATTTATTCAGTCTATAGAAAAAGTCCATGAACTTCTGAAACACCCCATGTACACCGAGACATCCGTGGTTTTACTGAACAGTGGGGTTTCATAACAAGCTCCGTCCATCTTTCTCACTATTTTGCCCTGTCTGAACAACTAAGACTTCCGAGCGAATATTTCATTATGTGGGCTTAATTAAACATTAAGAGGTTAATCAAATATCATTTGAGGCTTTGCTAATTAGAAATTTTAAAAGATATATTTTCCCAGCTAAAACGCACTGGGGCTTTAAAGGTGCACAAAGGGAGTGACTTCAACAAACGATTTATGAGAGTGGTTACATATTCCAAGATTCTTTGAGCGAAAGTGCACAAATAAGATAACGTAGTGATTTATTTTGCAGGCACAATGCAAGTTGACCTTTACTTCATGAATATTAATAAGAAAATGATATCCAATCAGAATACGGGTTTCAAAACTATTTGAATTTGAAAATCGGAGTATCCTGGCGATATCCGCAAAATTGAAATTTCCTTTCGCTGCCGTTAAAAACTGAAGTAAAAATCAAGCATTTTGAAGACGACGATTTGATTGGCTAGTCGACCTTTAATGCGATGCCATCAGATCCTTAACTATCGAGCGTCCAAACTACCCGCAGCAGTTACTTCCCCTGGTCAGTACAGTCAGCCGCCATCTGTATTCCTGGCAATAGCAAAATGTGGTTTGTGCCAGTAAAATTTTTGACTTGACTTGACTTGAAGTACAGTTTAATCAATGCGAGGAGTGATGCGAGCGTCAGTTAGGATATGGTTTTAATGAGATTCGTGATCGTCGCCTAATCGGAAGGTTATTATATTACTCACAATCCTGTGTGGGATAACGTACATTACTGCCTTAGTAAAACTAATGTATTCGTCTTCGTTAAATCCCAATTAACCTGTTTTATGGTTTGATCAGCTGTTTGAATCTCTGAAATGCCAAACGCACTGAGACGATGAGCAGAGGAAAGGTTTCAATGTCTCCTTTTTAGATTAAAGTGGGTTATCTTTACATTATCTATAGCCATGTCAGTTAAATGTGTGGACCTCTTATGTTGTGTTTTTGCCCCGGATCGATAGATCGGGAATATTGTTTTCGGTATGTTTGTTTGTTTGTAACAATACATTAACATTGACCAAAACACGGAAGTTCTTCCATTACAGCTCCAAACTGCTTAGGACAGCACCTTGATGAGCTCTACCACCAGTGACCTTGACCTTCAAAGACCTTGATCCAAGGCCCCTCCGGGGGCATTGGCGTTCATTCGCAGTGCTTGATTTTTTTGTTGCTTTTGTGGTGTGTTTTTGTTTTGTTTTTTTTTCAATTCGCTTGTCATTCCTATAGAATTTGTTTTATTCTGCTATGCAGTTTGTAATTAAAACTAGTTTTCATTAATTAATCCATACTGCATTATATTCCAATGCTGAAATTTTATCCCCTTTGAAATTGAAAAAAGCAACCTTAAAACTGTTACAGGAATGAGTCCTTTTTTAATTTAATTACTTCTATCGCCGGTCTGTATGGGAGGGGATATCTGCCAGTTCACTTCTTTTTCTCAAATTGGGGATTTTTACAATGCTTTTTACATTTTCAATTTTTATTACATTACAAAATGCTTATTACATTTTCAAAATTAAAAATTAAAATTTTTTTTAAAGATATATTTAACGACAAGTTCACCTACATGTATAGACGTTTATGTTTTGTATGATACAAATTTTTTAAAAGTAGATTATAATTGTAGTTTAAACGCGCTAATTTTTTAACTTTTGATTTACATTTAATATTTTAAAAAAGTTCGTTTTAATCGATAAGTATTACTTATATCATTTTTGAAGAAAAGACAAAGATATGCGAAAATAAAACAGTAAACAATTCTTCAAATGTAGCAAGAAAGATATTATAGTCGTAGTGCAAACAAAAATGTTACTGGGGGATAGTCCGACATCGTTTTTTACGGGCGCTGCTGAAGAACGGTGTCAGAGCTAGTTTTAAACAACTGGGCTGAGGCAAGGTGTTTTGTCGCGGTTTTGATATTTCCACTGCACTGAAGTTTCCAAGAGTCGCATTTGCGCATTCCGAATATTCGGAAGCCCATTTTTAGTGGTATATTTGCGAAATATCACGGTATATAGACAAGTCCCGGGGGCCGTGTGATTCGATCCCTGGCTGCGGGTTCGATGCCTGGCTGCGATATACCGTGTCGTAAAAAAATGGTGCTGGTTTAATGTAATTCCTTGCTTGGGGATCAGGCTATAAGGGACGTGACCCGTTTCAGTATATTGTGAATGTGGGGTGATTTTTAAAGTCACATGTATGCGGTGTGGTATTGCGTGTGGCTCATATGATTATGTGTCTTCATTAAAACAGTCTCCAATGACTGAAATGCTGTGATGGGACGTAAACCCCAAAAAAAACAACAACAAAACTTTTGAGGGACGTTAATCCCATTAAAACAAAAAAAAAAGCCCGATGGAAACATAAGCCAGTTTAATAGTCTGCCGAGATTTCGACCGGGGCTCAAATTTCAACCGAAGTAAGGGTAATATCTTGGTATATATTAGAGTGGAAAGACCATCAGCCCATCAAACCCCAGGAAATTTCCCCTTTTTAGGGGTGAGTTTTCCCCCCCCAACCGATTTTAAAACCCAAAATGTACGAATATATGAAGAAAAAAACGACCGGGAAATTCCCCGTAAAAGGTTGGGGACCCCCACCCATTAAAAAGTTTTTCAGGTAATTTATGGTAAAGAGGGGAAAAACTACTTTCTAGGTTAAAAAAATAACCAGTGGATTAATAAATACACAAATTTTAATTTTTTTTATATTTATTTTTTTATATATTAATATTACAGCTTTACAAAAAAATTAAAAAATTTTTTTACTTTGTTATAAAAAAAAATATAATAAAATTTAATGGTTTGCCCATTAAAATATAGTTCCTTTTTACAAATTTTTAATAAATATTTTGAACAATTTAACCCAAAAGCAGGGACGGGGGGGGCGAAATTACATCAAAAAAGCCAAAATTTTTTTTTTTCCCCAAACAGATACCGCGTTTGCTAAAATAAATTTTAAATTTTAACGTTAAGAAACTTTCCCATTAATCAGCGCATTTCGTCGTTCGCGACCCAAATATTTTTCGTCCCCAAAAACAAAATTTACCCACGCATATTTTAAAACTAACCGCTCATCCCTTTCGGGAAGGATGGCCCCCCCAAAAGAATATTTCATCTAAACAGGGTATGTGAAAACCCCAAATTACAAAACCCCCAAAAATGGTTTGATAACCGACATTCAAAATAATACGCGACAACGGGCAATGATATAAAACAATATATGGTTTTAAAATGTCGCCTTAACACCATTGTAAGTGTCTTTTATTAGGGACTGCCCTTCCCTTTTCCTATGGGATGAAGAGCTTTTTTTTTAATTTTTTTTAAAAAGAAAAAAAAAGAATAAACTTTTTCTTTAAGATTTTTTTTGGCAGGGGGCAGGGGGTGGAGCTAATGAAAGGCATAGACTTTTAGTAAAACGGAAGGGGCGAATTTTATAAAAAATTTTTTTCCCAGGGGTTAGGGGAAAATATCTAAAAAAAAAGGAAAATTAAAACCTTTAAATTAAAAATTTTCCCCTAAAAACCCCCAAAAAAAACAAAATTTTTTTTTTATTTAATTTTTTTTTCCAAAAATTTTTTTCATTGAACTAGCCCCAAATTTTTCCCCAAAAATGTCCCCAAAATTTTACATCGAAATTTTTGGGGGCTTAAAACTAAAAACAAAAAAAAAACATTATCCGTTTTTTTTTCCTTTTAAATTTCTTTTTTGTATATTTCAATGACGGGGGGAAAAAATTTTTTTTCCACTTTTTAAAAAAAATAAGTTTGAATTATTTCCCCTTTGAAAACCCCTTTAAAATTTTATCTCATGGGGAATCATAAAAAAAAACGGTTTGGGGAAAATTTTAAAAGGGGAAGGGCAATGGGGGTAAGTTTAAACCACATTTTATATTTCACTCAGGAAAAAATTTTTTTTTCGATCTTTAAAAAAAAAAAATCCTCTTTATCGACTTTTGCTTTCATTAAACTTTTTTTTTTTTTTTTTTTTTTTTTTTTTTTCGATTGTGTTTTCATCATTTTTAAAACATTTAAAAGGGGGGCCCCCCTTTTCAACTTTTTTTTAACAGGTGAAACACAAACACACCCAAAACATTTCATTATTTTACGGCAAACAAAAAGGGGAGGGAATTCTTAATCAAGGGGGCTTTTCCCCCCTTTTAAAAAATTTTGTAGCAGTTCTGCATCTTTTTTATTATTCGCCATAATGAAAATTTTAAAACCCCCAAAGGGTTCCCGGGGATTATTTAAATGTAGATAAAAAAAAAATTTAAAAAATTAAAACTGAATATGGGATGGAGCGCGAAAGACGTCTCGGGAAATTTTTTGAACATTTTAAAAATTTTCAAAAAAAAAATAAAAATTTTCGGGGAAAAACCCAAATTTTTTTAAAAATTTTTTGGGAAAATAAAATTTTGGGGGTTTTTCGGGAAAAAAAAAATCATATTTACGTCCCCCACGCGGTTTACCCCCCTTTTCCCGTTTTTTTGAAAAACACGGGAAAAAATTTTTGGTTTTTTAAAAAATTAAAAAAAGTTTTTTTTTTGGGGGAAAGATACAGTAAAATTTTTTATTTTTAACTAAAAAGGTTTTTTTTCACCCGGGGGTTCGGGCCCCCAAAAAAAATCCTTTTTATTTTTCACTCCTAAAATTTTTTTAAAACGATCTGCCCCCCCAAAACCCCAATTTTTTCCCAAAAAATTTTTAAACATACGAAATGGGGTTTTCCCCCATAAAAAAACCCCCCCCCCCCCTTTTTTTTAATCAGCTTTTTTCCCAAAGTCACAAAAATTTAAAAAAGTTTGCTGAAAGGGTTTAAAAAATTTTTAAAAACAATAAAAAACTACCTGGGTTTTAAAAATTTAGTAAAAGAATATATTTTAAAAAAATTTATATCTAGTTTTTATTTCCCCTTTTTTTCATTTACTACTTTCGAAGGGGAAAATTTTGGGGTTAAAATTTTTTTGGGGGTTTTTTAGTCCCCCGGGAAAAAGGGGTTTTTTTTTTAAATTTTTTTTTTAACAAAAGGGTTTTAAAAACTTTCGTATGTATTTTTAAAACTTTTCTTTTTTGTTTTTTTTTAAAAATTTTTAAAAGGCAAAAAAAAATTGAAAAAAAAAAGGGGAAAAAAAAAAGGGAAAAAAGCAAAAATTTTTTTTTAAACGAGGCTGACGGTCTTTTGGGGGAATTTAATTTCTTCATGGGGAAAAAAAAAATCCATCACCCCTTTTAAAATTTTTGAAGGATGGGGAAAGTAAAAATTTGGTGGCAAATTAAATAAAACCAGGAAAAAAAGAAAAAAGGGCCCTTTACTGGGATTGGAAACCCCCCAATTTAAAAAAAACAAGGTTTGAAAAAAAAATTTTTTTTTTTTTAATTTTAAGAAAAATTTAACGGCAAATTTTTTTTGGCCAAAAAAGGTTAAACTTTTTCAATTTTTTCCCGGGGAAATCCCCCCGCCAAATTTAAAATTTTTAAAAAAAAAGAAAAAAAAAAATTAATTTCCCAAAAAACGTTTTTCCAAAACCAAAAAAGGCCCTTTTTTACCCGGAATAAAAAAAAATCTTTAAAAATTTTTTTTTCAATAAGGGGCGTTTGTTTTCCCGGAAATTTAAAAGTCCGGGGGGCCATGTTAAAATTTTAACCATGGTAAAAAGGATACCCTTTCCCATGGGGCCCGAAAAACCCTTAAAATATGGCGGGGGTGATTGATTTGGTTAAACCTATCCGGGCCACCAAATTTTCCCCCAACAAACCCAAGCAAAATCACCTTTATTTTCTTCCCAAACCATTAACTTGGTTTTTAAGGGTATCAAATGACAACCCCTTTCAATTAAAAAACTATAAAAAGCTCCCCGACTTTTAAATTGGGGAACAAACAAGGGGGCCTCCAATTTGGGGGAAAAATGGGTTATTAAAAAATTTTGGGGTAACCTTAAAAAAAAATTTAAAACATTGGGGGGGGAAAAAACCCGGGTTTTGGGAGGAAACCAAATTTGAAAACCCCCAGGTTTTTTTTTTTTTGTTTTAAAAATTTTGCTTTTAAATAAGAAAATCCTTAAACTTTCATTTCCAAATTCAAAGGGGCCATAAACCCCTTAATTTAAAATTTGGTTTTTCCGTTTAGGGGTTTGGCCGAAAATTTTTTCCCCCGAATTTTTAAAGGAATTTACCAAAAAATTTTTCTTCCTTTCCTTTTAAAATTTGGTAAACCCCTTTTTTTACAAAAAATAAGTTTTAAACCAATTTTTATTTTGGGCGGCCCCCAAAAACCCTTGGGGTCCCTTTGGGGGAATTTTTTTAACCAGGGGAAAAGAAATTTTTTTTTTTCGGGGAAAAAAAAACGGTCTGTTTATTTTTTGTTAAGACAAAATTTCAAAAATTTTTGGGGGATTTTAAATTTCAAAAGAAATCAAGGGGATTTCCCCAATTTTTTTGGGGAAAGCTTTTTAAATTGGAAACATAACGGTTATTTTCCAAAAAATTTTCCATTTTCCTTTTTTTAAAATTCCCACCTTTTAAAAAACCCCCTTAAAAATTGGGCCGGGATACCCCTTTAAATCCAAAATTTTTTATTAATTTAATTACCCCCTTTTAAAATTAAAAGAAAAAAATTCACTGGAAATAACCCAAAAAAAATTTAAAAAGGGGACCCCTTTTTTATGTTCCCGGGCAAAACCCAAAAATTGGGTTAACCCCCTTCAAAACTAAAAATCCTCTCCTTTCCCGAAAAACATTTTGGGGGCCCTAAACCAAAAAAAAAGGTGAAAACCCCAAAATAGCCCCACCTTTTTCCCCACTTCTTCAGTTTTTCCAAAACCCTTTAATGGTTGGGAAACCGGGGGTTTATCCCGGTTTTTCTTTTCCCCATTTTTAATTTTCCCTACGTCCGTTGGCCAATCGGAAAAACGGTTTAAAAAAAAATTAAAAGGGTTTTACCCAACCGAATTTAAAATGTTTTAATGCAAAAAATCAAAATTTTAAACCGACCGATAACGAAAACCAAATAAAAACAAGGGATACCCCCAAAAAAGGGGAATAGGGAAAGAACAAAATTTTAACGTTAAAAGCTTTAGGTTTTGGCAAAAATCCGCAGCGGGCCTTGGGTTAAATACCTTCGGGCCCCTTGGCCCGGGGTTTTCCCGAAAATTGGTTATCCGGGGGGTCGGTCAAATAACAAAACCCGCCTCTCGCGGTTTCCCTCGTTTCCTTTGGACCGTGAGTGGTTATTCTTTTTTGTAGGGTGGGAAATTTGGGGAACCCAACAATTGGGTTTTAAGGCGGGGGGGAACTTTTGCCAAAAATGGTTTAAAATTTAAAATTTTTAACATACCCCGGATTTAAAAACCCCCCCTTTGAAGGTTTTTAAATCCAATTTTTAAAAATTTAGGGATTCGTTTTTCCTAATAAATTTTTAAGCGTTTGAAAGGGAAAATGACAATCCCAAAATTTCTTAAAATACGTTCCTTTTTGCGGACCAACGCAAATCCTTGTTTTGGAGTTTGTTTTTTTTTTTTTCCAAACAAAAAAAAAATTTAAATTAAAAATTTGGGACTTTTTTGGTTGAATGAAAACCCAAATTTTTTAAATTACTTTGGATTTGGGTTACACCCTTTAAGTTTATTGTTTTAAACTAAAAATTTCAAAAAAAAAAACTTTTCAATCAATTGAACACTTTTACTTTTTATTATTTTTCCCAACCTAAAAAATAAACTTATATGAATCTTTTAAAAAAAGAAAACCCTTGAATTTTTTGTTTAAATTTTAAAATACCTTCATTCAGCAAAATATTTAAGGGCCATAAAATTTTTCATTTAAAAATTTAACATTTTACTTAATATAAAACCTTTTGGAAAACCCCTTTTATTTTTTTGAAAAACAAATTTAAATTTTACGATACAAAAAAATTTAAACCAAGGCCCGTGTACCTTGGGGAACCTAGACCCCTTTAAACACCCAGAAATGGCTTAAGTTCACCCAAAATTTTCCTTACCCCCAAAATTTCAAAACTAAAGCTTCCTTTTTGTTGGTGACGAAAAAGACAAAGAAGGGGGGAACCCTTTAACCACAGGGGAAAACTGGTGTAACAGGGGGAAAAGATTGGGCCCCAAAAAACCTCTTTACCTAAAGGGTGTTTGGTTTTTTAAAATGAAGAAAAAAAATCCGTTTAAAACAAATTTTCCCAAAAAACCCCAAAAATTTTTTTCCTTTATGTGTTTTGAATTATAAAAAAATTTTTCCAAAAAAAAATTACCCCAATTTTTAAATTTTCCCTTCCCCCACCTGCGGGAAAGATAGAATAAATATAAAACAAAAATTTTCCCGGCTTTTTATGGTTTGAATAATTAAAAAAAACAAAAAATAAAATTCAATTTAACTTTTAAAAAAACCCTTATTCCGGGGTGCAAAAAAAAAAACATTTTTTCCCTTAAATTTTTACCCCGGCCCCTTAAGGCCCTTTAAATTTTCCCCAAAAATTCCTTGACAACCATTTTTAAAACCGGGAATAAAATTTGGGCCTTTGGAACTTATTTGAAAATTTTTGGTATTTAAAAACAAAAAAAAGGGGAAAAAATTTGAACGTTTTAAAATTAATTCTTTTGTTTTAAAAAGGGAAAAATTTTTCCCCCTCGCCGATTTTTTTGTTATTAAAACCACGGGGCCCCAAATTTGCCTGAAAGAAAAAAACCCAAAAAATTAAAAAAACCCCAAAGATTTGGAATTGTTTGTTCCCCCAAAATTTGTTTAAAAAAACGTAAAAAATCCGGTTCCGTTTTGGGCCCCGGAAAAAATTTTTAATCCAAGGGAAGGGAAAAAGTTACCAGAAATCCCCTCAAAAAATGTTTATTTTTCCCCCATTTTTAATTTTTAACCTTTTTAATTTGAAAAAAAAAAGTCAAAATTACCCCAAATTTTCTTTTCCCAATTTAAAAAACCTCAGTTTTTTTCCACCCAAAAATTTTTGGCCCCAAAAGGTCTTTTTGTTAAAAATACAACCCGGTTTTTTAGGGGAAAAAAAAGCCCGTGCATTTAATTTCCCTTTTAAAACCAAAAAATCCATTATTTTTTCCCCCCTTTCCCTTCAAAAAATTTTTTTAAATTAAATTTTGGGTATTTTTTCCCAAATACAAGAGGGGGAAATTTGCCCCTCGCCTGGTAGGGGGTTCCGGGTCCAAACCCAATTTAAATTCAAACAAATCCTCCCTTAAACCAAATTACAATTTTGCTTTTTAAATATTTACATTTAAAAAAAAATTATTAAAAACATTCAAAAAACACAAAACGTTTCCAAAAAAAAAAGGGTTAAAGTAAAAAAAGGATGTAATTATTTTTGGTATGGGGGGCACCCCGAAAAAAAATGTTCGTCGGGTTTTTTTTTTTTTTTTTCCTTAAAAAAAAGGGATTTTTAAACTTTGGGGTTTTGTGGGGTTTTTAAAATTTTGTTAAATTTCCCCAAATAAAAATTTTCCTTCAAAAAATTAGAATTTCCCACATTTTTTTATTTTAAAACAAATTTTGCCGAGGGGTTAAAACACAAAATTTTTAATTTTTTTAAAACCTTTAATTTAAAAATTTTATTTTCTTTTTTTTGGGAAATTCTTTCTCTGTAAAGGAAAAAATTTGAAAAATAAATATATTTTCTTGAAATTTTAAGAAGATTTTTAAAATTTTAAAAATTTTTTTAAAATTTTGGAAAATTTAAAAAGGGTTAAAAAAACCAATTGCCCTTTTTTTTTTGTTTTTTAATCCTCATTTTTTTTTTAATAGTTTTTTTGGTAATTTTTTTTTCTTCGGAAAAAATTTTGGGGGTTTTTTCAAAATGAAAAATTTTTTTTTAAAAAAGGTTCATTTTCGAGGAAAAAAATTTAAATTACTTTTTTATTTTTTGGAGGTTTCTGTAATTTTTAAAATTTTATAATTTAAAATGTTTTGGGTTTTTTTTCCCAAAATTCACACCCCAAATTTAAAATTGCCGCGGGCTTTTTGGTTTAATTAATTGGTTTTTTTGGGTTTTTAAAAAACCAAACAAAAATGTTTTTTTGGAAAAAATTTAAAAATCAAAAGGGCCCTGTAAAAATTTTTTGAAGTTTTTTTTTTTTTTTTTTTTTTTCAGACCCGGTTTTTTGGGGTTGTTTAAACCCGTAAATTTTTGCAAACTTTTTGAATAATTTTTAAAGCCCAAAAATTTAAATTTTTTTAAAATTTTTTTTTGGGTCCTTTGGAAAAAGGGGAACCCCTTCCCCCGGGGGTTAAACAAAAAAAAATTTTAAAATTTTTGTTCAAAATATAAAAGAAAAATTTCAAAAATTTGGAAAAAATTTAAAAAACCAAAAAATTTGGGATAGAATTTTCCCTTTTTTTTCTAAATTTTAAACTTGAAGGGGTTTCCCTTACGGTTTTCAATTACTTTTAAGTTTTTTAAAATGCAATTTGCCCACGGGTTTTTTAATGTTTTTAAAAGTTTGAACCGGGTTTTAAAAAGAGAAGGAAAGGGGGGAATTTGGGGTTTTTTTTCAATTATTTTTAATTTTCCCACACATCACATTGAAATTTGGAAAATACGGGAAACAAAAATTTTAAAATTAAAAAAAAAAAAACCTTTTTTAAAATTTTTTAAAAACTTAAAAAAGGATTTTTAAATTCAAACGTTGAATAATAATTCATTTTTTAATTTTAAAAAAACCCAAAAAAACCTTTTTCTTCCCCAAAAATTTTAAACAACAAAAGGGGTAAAACAATACATTGTCTTTGGGTTTTAAATAAATTAACCCGGGCAACCCCAACTTCCCCCGGGTTTTTTAAATTTTTTATTAAAAAATGGCAAATTTGGGAAGAATTTTAAAGCCCAAAATTTGGTTTTTGGCTTTAAAATTTTAAATTTTTCCCTGCCCAAATTTAAAAGTAAAAATTTCCTCATTGCCAAAATTTTAGGTGCCAAAAAAAAACCAAAAAGGTTTTTATAAAAATTTTTGACCCCCCCCCCCAATTTAAAAATTCGGGAAAAAATATTTTTTTCCCCAAATTTTAAATTTTTAAATCCCCCTTGGGAAAAAATTCCATTTTTTTTAAATTTTTTTGTTTTCCGTTTTTTTTAAAATTTAAATTTTTTATATTTATTTTAAATTTATAACATCAAGGAAAAAATTCAACCCGCCCGTTTTTGGGGAAACTTTTTTTTTGGCATTAAAAAAGTTTCAATTTTTTTCAGGAGGCCAAATTTAAATTTCTACATGGGTTGAAATTTTGTACTTTCAACCCAGTTTTAAAAAAAAAAATTTAAAAACCCAAAATTTCCAAAATGCCAAAAATTTTTCCTAAATTCCCTTTTTTGTATCCGGAAAAAATCCTTTTTTTCCTTTCCCCTTTTATTTTATTGGGGGTCAAACTAAGGATTTTTCCCCTTTTTTTTCAAACCTTTGGTTTTCTTTTAAATTTATTGTAAATTTTTAAAAAAAGGGAAAAATTAAATTTTTTAAATTTTAAGTTTTGAATATTTTTTCTTCCCACCCCCCAAACCATTTTGGAAATCAAAATTTTTTTAAAATTGTTTATTCAAAAAAAAATTTTTGAATTTTTTAGTAAAAAAATGTTTCCATTAGAAAAAGAAATTTAAAAAAAAAAAAGTCTTGCTTTGGGTCAGATTATTTTCGGCCAAAATATTTCAAAAATTTTTTTGGCCCTTTACCCCTTTTTTTTAAATATTCCAAAAATTTTAACAGAATAACCCAAAAAAAAATCCTTTTCTTTGGTTACTTGATTTTCCAAAGTTTTTTAAAAGAAAATTAGAAAAAGGTAAAAAAAATTTCAAAACTTCCCTTTATTCCTTTTTTAAAAATTAAATTTTGGGCCCCTCCCGAAGGTTTGTCCCAAATTTAAAACACCCCCCACCCTTTTAAAAAAACCCAAAAAGGTAAACTATTTTAATGGGTTAAAATTTCCGGTGGTTGCGAAAGTTCCGGGGGTTTACCCGAACCCCGGGCCCCGTTTTTCCCAAAACCGAATTAAAGCGGATTTTTGGAAAAAATTCCCGGAAATACTGTCGAACCCACAAAATTAAAATTTTCAATATTGATTTTTTCTTGAAAAACCCTAGCTCCTTTCCCCAATTCCCCAATTTTTTAAAAAAATTTTAAAAGGGGTTTTTTTCAAACCCCTTTGGATTTTTCCTTTTAACAATATAAAAATTTATTAGGGTGATTTTCCCCCAGTTGCCAAAAATTTTTTTAACAGGGTTAATCCCCCAGCAAGGGGGGTTAAGGGCCCACCTTTCCTTCGGGGCCTTTGTTTTTTTTCAAAAAATTTTAACCTGTTTTGCATTTTTGTTTTTAAAAAAAATTTAAATCTGCAAAATTTTAACATCACAAAACCTTTTAAAATTTCATTTTAATGAAATCTTAATTAATTTATATTTTATTCCCCAATCTGAAGGGAAGTTTTTAAAATTTAACAAACAATGTGCCCGACAATGAAAAGGACAATTAGTATTTTTTAAGCCTTTATGTTACAAATTTTTAAAGTCATTTTTATTTTAAAACTTGGGTCTATTTGCGCGAAAGCACAATTCCATTTTTTGGGTGAAAACCCCCCGGGGTTCTAGTTAAGAGACAAAAATGAAGTTTGGGGACGCACGGGTCCCCTATTTAAAATTCGACCATTCGAGAAAGCGAAATAAATTCGCCGCACAATTTTGAGCCCCTTCGAATTGATCCCAAAAAAAAAGGGAACTTTTATCAATACTAAAAAAAAAAAAAAAAAAAAAAAAAAAATTTTCTTTTAAACTTCTAAAAGACAAAAAACTAAATAGATTAGGGCTATAACTTTGTCAAAAAAAAATTTCGGCTGTTTTCAATGTTTTGGAAAAAACCTTTTCAATAATTCCTTCAGTTAGTCTCAAAAAATCTTTTATTTTGGGAAATGGAACCTTACTTTTCTCCCCAAACATCGCCCGGTTTTATAATTTTTGATAAAATCATAAACAATTAAAAAAAAAATTTAAATTTAAAATAATTACAATAAAAATTAAAACCCTTGAATTAAAAGGGCGACATAAATGTTACTAAAAAATCCATTGTAACCCTCAAAACGGGATATCTTTTTCCCCGGATAATTTTGGGACAAAGAAAAGTGAAATAAAAATTTCCCCAAGGTTTTCATTTTAAAGCAGTTTTCCTTTTTTTTTTCACAAAAACGGAGAAAAAAAAAATTTTAAAAATGTTTTAAAACCCTTTTGTTTCCTAAAAAATTTAAATTCGTAAAGGATTTCAAAATTACAAAAAAAACCCCCTTCTGAAAAATGGGTTAAATAAGAAAAATTTCCCCCAAACAAACTTGCGGAACCGGGGGGAACGTTCCTTCTCTTCCAATTCCCTTGGGAAACGAACGAAAATTTTCAGAGTGCCAATTTCGAAAAAATAAAAAAAATTTTTATATATATTTTTTTGCGAGGGTTTGTCGTGATGGGGAAACCACCCAAATTTTTTAAACAATCAGGGTTGGTTGTTTTTGGGGGTTCCCATCGCCCTTTTTGGGGGGTTTTTGGCAACGTAAAAAATACATTATAGCAAAAAACAAAATTCAAAAGGGAATGGGGGGCTTTTTTTTTAAATAGCTTTTTTTGGGATATAATTTAATTTTGGGCCTTTTACTTTTTTTCCATGCTTCTTTTTTTTCATCAAAATGAAACACAATTTCAATAAAAACAGCCGAAAAAATTTAAAACGTTTTATTTTTTTTGTTTAAAACGTTCCGTTTTTACACCCTGCGCGGGGCCTTTTAAAATTTTGCATTCAAGAACGTCCGCGACGATGGAGATCTAAAACGTTTGAAGGCCGTTGATTTCCCTTTTTCCCTTTTTGGGAAAAATTAAAACCATTGGGTCCCTTTAAAAATTCTTTTTTTGGGTTTTTTAAGATGATTTTTTAAGCTTTTCGTTTTTTTTTGGCTGGACATATTTTAAATGAAACCCCAAACAGTATTTCAGTCTTTTTGGGGGACTTTTTCAAAAGTCTTCAGAGAATATAAGGGACCTCACAGTTTTTCGCCTTTGACTATAATGACATCACCCTTTAAAATTTAAAGGGACATGGAAACACCCCTTTTTTTTCTGGGGGCAAGGAAAAAACCAACGCCCCTTAAAACACGCCCCACCGGGAAAAAGGTTTAAAAACACCCCTTTTAAATAAATAAATTTTCATTTGGGTGTGTAATTAACATCGCATTAAAAACCCTGACACGCAAAAAAAGGTGCCGGGTTTTTAAAAATTAGGGATTTTCAATTGCTCCGTTTGCCCGATAAAAGGCTTTACATAGCTTCCCCACAGAGGGAACTATTACGCAACTTTTTCGTTTCTTGTTACCTTGAAAATATCTACAAAACATTTGGGCCCTGCCGATATTTTTAACGATAAAAGTAAACAGGGAGGGCCCCCTTTCAAAATTCAACATTTTGGGGGCCCCCGGGCCGAGAGGGTAAAGTCCTATTTTAACATCACTCACCCCCTCATCCGTTTCGTTTCCAGGGGGTCTTTTTGGGTTTTTTCATGTGGGGAACCCTTTCCCGGCTGACTTGTGAAGTCGGGGGTTTTTCCCCCGGGAACCTCTTCCATTGGGGTTTTCCTCCACCTTTAATTCCGGGCGTCGTGTTTAATGAAAACTGTCGAAGCAAGGGAAAACTCAAATATCAAT
>CM037782.1:54658116-54708116 GCA_021229015.1 Solen grandis | reverse complement strand
TTTTCTTGTTACAGAACAGAACAGAACAGAACATAATTTTATTTTGACGTTAAACATACAAGTTCATAGTCAATATAAGTAATGATAAAGACATGCTATAGAGATGACAGGTCAGCATTCAATACATAAAAAAAACAAAAAAAAACAACATAAATGAAATGAAAATACAACAATACAAGTGTATACACATACTAATAATACTATTAATGAGAGTGGTTAAAATCTGGTAACGGAGCCTGGAATTGTTTACTGTACTGTAGAATAATATGTTCTCCTTAACTTAAATGCATTTTTATAGTAGCTTGATAGTCGTATTAGTAATTTCTTCTTATTTGTATTAAGTAATTCTATAAATTTCCACATACTTGGACGATTGACATAATAATTTGGAATGTATTTTGATCTTAATTCTTTAAAATAGGGACATATAAGTGTAAAGTGAAATTCATCTTCAATATTTCTTAATGAGCACAAGTCACAAATTCTATCGCTTCTATTTATATTGTTATGTCGTCCTGTTTCAATTTTCAAGTCATGAGCTGATAGTCGTATTTTACTTAAAGTGTTACGCTGTTGTTTATTGTATAAAGTTGTAATATACGCAGATATTTCGTAACAGTTTTTAAGGTTATAAAACATTTGCATAGATGATGAAAGAGAAATACTTTCGTGCCACTTGCTTACATAGATTTCTTTTATTCGGTTACTGAATACGGGCATGAATTTAACTATGTCTACAGACTCAGGATAAAACCATATTTCACTAAAACCCGTACTTTCTAGTAGATGTTTAACTTTGTTTGACCAGTTTTTAACACGGGGATTAGACTGTATTTCAGAGTGATGTTGTTCTATAATGGCAGAGAGTATACAATTTTTGCTTTTCTCACTACCAAATAATTTTAACCAGTATTTTATTATGCGTATTTGTCTGCCAATTATCAAAGGAAATCTACCCAGTTCAGCTAATAAGGCTAGTGAGTTTGTTGATTTTTTTACATTTAAGATACGTTTACAAAATTTCCTGTGGACCCTTTCAATATTTTCTGCCTGATCAAATCCCCACACTTCGCAGTTGAAGCTCAAGATTGAACCTATATAACTATCGAACAGATTTAATAATATATTTATCGGGATGTCATATTCCTTTGTGATATTGAATAGTGAACCCATTGCCCTGAGTGCTTTTCCCACTAGTGTTTTAGTTGCTTGTTGGAATGAACCTCCACAAGTAAAAACTATTCCTAAATAACTAAAACAGTTTACGATTTCTATCGATTGACCTGCGTACGACCATTTCCAGTCTTGACCAATTCGACCCCCTTTTCTAAAAATCATAACGTTACCGTGACTGGATATCGAGGACAAATTTGACTTCAAGGTGCATAATTGTTGATTGTCAAAAGAGGAAAGGAGCTCCAGTGTTATATCACAAAACGAAACGAAATTAATCTTTTGAAGAAGTGTTTTGTCATCAGTATAAAAACAGTAGATATGTAGACTGTATCTATCCGGTAATAATGTGTCATTCTAATGCATGTGTGCTGAAACACTTCACTAAATAACGTACATGTATTTTATTATCATATAATTTTAATAATGTGAATTTATTTTCAGATTGGGATGCACTTTTATTCTTTCCGATCAAACAATCATACGTCACGAAAAATAAAACAACACTCAGTCAAGCTTTTTTTGTGTTGTTTTTTGTTTTTTTTTTGCATGTATTTCAGCCATTTGAGAAATTTGTCCACACGAGACAGACAAGTGGCATAAAATAACTTAGCTATACCCAAATGCGATGTTCGTTCAGTGTTATTATGCAAATAAATGCGATGCATAAAGATTTTTTCTTCTTCATGACGAGCAAAACAGTTATATTGTTATATTGATTCATTGACCTTAGTGTGCTCAAGTGATGAGAAAGCATTATTTACACTAGGCATTATAAGATAGAGACAAAAACAAAATCTGCTATACTCACGAAGCTTTTCACAGCAATTAGACTTCACCTGGAAAAAAAAGATTGATATGTTTTCCTTGAAGTTTTTTTTTCTACTACTTCTTCTTCTTCTTCTTTACGCCTTTTGGGTGACCATCGGCCGGTTATCGGTCCAATCGGTCTTGGGTCCGATTATCGGCCGTGACCTTCACAAATTTGTTTAAATAGATACTATTTGTTTATTTTTCATATAACATAGTAGTTTTCACTTTTTTATTAATTTATTTGTATGGTGTGTGTGTGTGACTTATTTTCAATTTATATATACAATTTTATGCATGATTATATGACTATGTACTTTATTAGTATACGTTAAATAAAATTATGTTCTGTTCTGTTAAAATAGTACAATGTACTGCTTTGCTTTTTACTGGGTAAAATATCATCCTACTGCTGAAATACATGCTCCTTTTGTGTGATACGATGTGTAGCATGGCAGCACTACACCTTCCCATTTTGATAATTCTTAAGAAATACTTTCCGTGTGACCTATAACAACCCTTTGTGAATGAGTGAATGAGTGAAATGTCGAACAATCTCTACGAAAACTTCAACTTTACTTGTCATTTCGTAATATAATTGACTTTTCTGTGTCAGTTTACAAATCAACATCCTTTTTTTTTTTGTGTGAAATGTACAGAACCACCGGGGTAATACCTATCCAAAATGTGGTTACGGATTTTATTTGAGCACTCAAAGTTACCTTATGAAACTATAAGTAGTTTTCACACACTCATCCACGTTATTAGTACACGCAGACTTAGTTAAAATTTATATTTTGTATGTGATATCCAGTACCATATCTACAGAACCCAATTTATTTTCAAGAAAATTCATGTTTACATTCGCCGTAAAATGAATTAATGTGTTAAACCTGTAATTTTAACGCACATACCGTCTCAAAATTACAATACTAGTTTTTTTTTTATTTCTACGGATATATATTATAAACTTTCAGGATGTTTCACAATTACCAATGAAATGTAGACCCTCTATCTCAAACGTCAGAAATATTGTAAAAATAAAGAAATAAATTAATAAATAAAAAAGTAACAAAAACATTTCATCATTGTGATAGAATTTAATTTCATCATACAATGTTTTAAAGCCAACGGCAAGTCATGAATAAATATGTGGGTGGATGGGGGATAAACCAATCAGCACGACATTGTGATTGACATTGCTGAAAGATTCGCCTGCGATCAAATGTACGCTCTATTTCACAGACAAAATCGAATTTTATCAGTGCTAAAAGCAATCGCTTCCTATGAAATCAATTTCCCCTCTTCATGGAGAAATGACACCAAACAAATTGATACTGGTATTGATTATTATCTCTATTAAAACGTTTGTTAAATCTAAAATGTTGCTTCATTTATCTGACCAACCCGCAGCTGTCATGCTATATACTAAACTTTATGAGAGAAGGATGCAACTACATTGAGCTCATCACTGATCACTGAGAATCCGGACACCAATCGGTATCAGTTACAAGTCTAACCATTCTATTATTTTCTTAGATATGCTTTTTCAACACTCAAACATGGAAAGGGTTTGTGGAAATTTGTTAATTCATTATTGCAGGATATTGATTGTATAAATTGTATAAATAAAAAGATTGATGAAATAATTTTTCAATAATGTATGCCGGTATATTCTTTAGAAAATGTTTTAACAATAGAAAGATCAAAATACAATTATCATTGATGATCAGTTGTTTTTGGAAACTTTGCTAATGGATATTAGAGGGAAACGTATATCCTATTCGAGCTATAAAGTGAAGGAAAAATAAATATTTAGAAAAATTAGCAACAGAAATTTTAAAGATAGAAACAAACTTGACAGAAGAAAATAAAGAAAGGTTATTATTTTTACAGAATGTAATAACTGAATTAAGAAATAATAAGCTAAGAGGTTCTTTTGTAAGATCAAAACCTAATTGGATAGAAAATAGAGAAAAACTAATAATCTTATATTAAAAAGATGATGGTTCTCAAATTTAAATCAAAATAATATATTACAAGAAATTTCTATTTTTATAAATCTTTATTCAGCAATCGAAATACTATTCAGGACTTTGATCTAGATAGAGAGTTAAATCACTGTAGGGTAAACAAGTTAAATGTTGATCAAGTCCACACTTGAGAAGGATTTTTAAGTTATGAAGAAGTAACAACAATACTTTAAAAATGATAAAGCCCTGGTTGTGATGGTTTTACGAGTAATTTTTATAAGGTATTTTGGAATTAGACTGGAAAATTTGTTGTTAGAGCCTTAAATCATGCTTACATATCCAATGCATTCTCTAGAAATATAAAACTAGGTTCCATTTCTTGTATACCGAAAGAAAATAAGCCAAAACAATTCTTAAAGAATTGGAGGCCAGTTACTTTGTTAAATGTTGTTTACAAATTAGCATCTGGTAGTATAGCAAATAGATTAAAAAAAAGTATTGAATAGTTTAGTGTCTAACGATCAATCAGGCTTTATAAAGGATATGTACAGGAGAAAATACGAGGTTGATTTATGAGGTGATGAAATATTGTTAAGATCATAATATATCTGAATTATTGATGCTGATTGATTTTGAAAAAGCTTTTGGTTCCTTATCTTTTAACTTCATCGAAAAAACATTGACCTTTCTTAACTTTGGTGAAATGTTTAAAAAATGGGTACATCTTGTTTAATATAACACTTAACAGGTATGCGTGCAATAATTTATTAAATGGATTTTTGTCTTTTTTTTCTATAGAAAGGGGCTGTAGACAAGGGTACCCTATTTCTGCTTATATTTTTATTCTCAGAAATTTTAGCCATAAAAAAATGAAAATTTTAAAGATATTAGAGGAATAAAAATAAAAGATGAGGAATATATCATGTCACAATTTGCTGATGATACTTCTTATTTTTAGATGGATCAGAAAAATCATTAAAATCTGTTTAAGTTTTGACATATTTTTCATCTGTATCTGGATTAAATGTAAACTTTGAAAAGACAAAAGTGATTTGGATAGGTGCATTAACCCTTTCCCTCATAGAGGATACCATGAAAAGACCTATGCGAACAGCATAAAACCAGTTACTCGCAGGCTGATCAGGTTTTATGCTGTTCGCTGCTCCTCAGTGGTCTGGTAATGAGGATTTTACAATTAAATTTGGTAAGGTTTGAGTTTCGCTTTCTGCAGATCAGGCTTTATGTGGTACCTATTGAGTGCGTCAAAATGAGTCTATATGAGGGAAAGGGTTAAAATATAGTAATAGGTCAATTAAAACAAGAGGGAATCTTTCAGGGGGTGGGGGCACAATTTGAATTACTAGGAATAGAATTTGATGTGGATCTAAGTAAGATGTTGCAACTAAATTTTCAAAGAAAGGTGATGGTGAAGTGATAAAAAAACTATTTCATATTGGAAAAGAAGGAAACTTTCACCTTTTGGAAGAATAACTGTGTAAAATCATGACTTTTACCATTACTTACTAATTTGTTTATTATTTTACTTTCTCCTAGAAAATCATTTATGCATAACCTAAGTGATATGTTCAGCAGGATAGTATGGGATGGAAAAGCAACAATAAAGAAATCTGTTTTCATAAAGGATTATATTGACGGGGGTGATATGATAGATATATACTTATTTCTATCATTTCTGGTTAAAATTGGATGTAAGTAACAATTTATACAAGGAATGTGAAAACGTGAAAGTATATCTTTTTTTTTCTCCAGATTGATCTTACTTATGATTTTTTTCACCACGTTTTTTAAACCAAAATATTTCAGATAATTTACTTTTTTCCAGTGACATCTTCTATATAAGCAACTTCTGCAAAATCTCCGTTATTATCCATAATATCTTTTACCAATCGATTGCTTTTTCATATAAATCAGACATAAATACAAATTAAAAATTAAAATCATTTTTTTTTTTTTTTTTTTACAATTTGCTCACAGAAAATCTTTCCAGTATTAAAAACTTTATTTAAATCAAATAAACACCCAACAAGTTTATAACCGTGATTTATTCTCACTACGATAGATAATGATTTTCACTATTTGATTTTCATACTTTTGTTTTTAAATGTGCAAAGGATATATATACAATGGCTACAAATAAGAATTGTACATAGAATTCTACCAACCAATTCACTACTTTTTAAAATGAATATAACTTGTAAGTAATGTACTTTTGGTAGGTGTTTTGAAGAAACTTTACTTCATTTATTTTATGAATGTGACAAAGTAAAGCCACTGATAAATTTCTTTTCTAATATGATTTAAGATTTTGATCCTCAGCTAGAAATAATCAGCAGAATTTTTTTTAGGGTCAGGTAAAAGAGATTATAAGGTTGACATTTTGATTCTAGAAATTAAAAATATATATATATATTGGTGCAAGAAAGGGGAAATAATGCCATCTATAATAGGTATAAAGAAAAGCTTGTGTCTAGCATGTGACATCTATAAATCCTAAATAAACAAATGCTGAAAAAGATAGTTGGGAATTGTTAGGTTCTTTATATAAAACCAAAAGCTACTTTTATGACTAGGTCAAAGTAAAAATGTATGTTTATTTTTTTTTTCAAAGACAGTCTTCTTCTTTTTGCCATATATTCTTTATGAAAATATTATAGACTTAAATGGAATTATATAACAACATGTATTTGTATTTCATATTGAAAAAATATATATAATTTCATATTTATATATTGCTATGAATTGTAAGGTATGTAGGAGGATGGCCACGACCCTCAAATACCTATGGACGTGGTAAATAAAAGTTAAATGTGAAAAAAGATATTGAGCTCATCAGTGATAACTGAGAATCCGGACACCAATCGCTTGCACAAAGTCGTTCAGTTGAAAGGCATTATACTCATCGACAGGTCAGACTTAATCTTTTTAAAGATGGTATATGTACTACTTCGTTGTTTAGAAGTAAATTACAAATGACGTGATTGTTGTTTTGCATTTTTGTTTTCGCGTCTTAGATATTTTCAAATAGATTTCGATATTATCTTTTATGCCACATCCTTTTGAAACTGGAGTTTGAAGAAAAGTAAATATATGTTCTGTTTGTAAAAAAATATAGTTTATGCCTGACGTGTGTTGATTTATGAAATAGTTTAAAATGAACTGTACTAAATAATAATATATACCGTATAGGGGGTTATTTCTGGGGGTGTAATATTCTGCTTTTTTTGCTATAAAAATGGATTAGTTTTTTTCTACGGATTAATTTTCTGCGGTTTCTGACCCAGGAAGAATTATTTCTGCGATTGATAACCTTGCTGTTTAAAGCAAACATATTAAAATCTCTAATTCTAAGAAGTACACAAAGGAAGGTCACTCTATATTACACCGTCAACATTACCGTACACAACTTAACAGCTGTAAAAACTTTAACAGCTTGTGTAAAAGCTTGTTGGGATAAGAGAAAGAGAGAAACGTACAGACGAGAGATTATTGCTCATCTGCCAAGATTTAATGAATTGACTGAAAATATATAATATATCTGATAAAGATTCGATTAATCATGCTGTCAATATTTTCCTTAATATTATACGGGAATTGGCTGATCCTTTGTTTTGTAAATCTTCTAAGAATTATCATAATACTCATTTTATAGATCATGCTTGTGACAGAAATAAAGATTGGTTTGATAAGGATTGTTAAGAAGCAAAAAGGTTCTACTGATGCCCAGATAGCATTTAATAGAATGAAGTCTGACCAAAACAGACAATATTTTTGTGCTTGTAAAAAGAAATACAAGGATATGATAAGGAAAAAACCGTAAACTGTATGAACAAAAGGAAGGAAATTGAGAATCTTCACAGAAACCTAAGAATTTTTGGCGTTATTTTAATAATAAGACGGACCTATATAGGTCCGTGATAATAAGAAAAAAATCTAGCAACAATGACGTAAGTCTTGAAGAATTTTATGAGTATTTTTTCAAAATTAGGTAATGATATAGTACAGGAACAAAATGAGGAAGCTGAAGATTTTGTATCTTACCATAATTTTGATGATGTTGTTGTTGTTGATGATGATTTTGGAAAATAAGTGTAAATGAAATTCTTATTGCAATTAACTCATTAAAAAGAGTAAAGACAGGGGGTATGGATTTATTAATAAACGAATATTTTATTGAAAGCATAGATATTTTAGCATCACACATATGTGATATATTTAATGCAGTTTTGAATGGTGGATTTTTCCCAGATTGTTGGACAGAGGTGTAATTATACCGTTACATAAAAAGGTTCTAAGTCAGATGTCAATGATTATCGTCAAAAAAAAATATTTACGTCAGTGTTGAATAGACGTATTGTATTTTATTTTTAATGTATTTTGATAAAAATAAGAGGTTATATTGTGTATTTATTGATTTTAAAAAGGCCTTTAATAGTGTGTATCGAAATGGATTATGAATGAAGTTATATAAGTTGGGCCTTGGGGGGAAGATTTTACGAGTCATTAAAAATATGTATAACAAGGTGAAATCATGCGTTCGAGCGTGCAACAATTATTCAGATTCTTTGAGTACGCTATTTGCTTGAGGCAAGGGGAGATAATTTCCCCAATTATGTCCTCCCTTTATTTAGAGGATCTTGAGTTGTTTATACAGAATATTGTTTCTTCAGGATTAAGGATAGATGATATTGTACTTATACTCCTATTATTTGCAGATGATATGGTTATTATTCTGTTCTGTTCTATTATTGGGGACTCACCCGAAAATGTACAAAATAGTCTTAACCTTTTATATACCTATTGTAAGAAATGGAGTTTAGAAGTCAATACACAAAAAACGAAAGTTATGGTTTTCAGAAAACGAGGTAGATTGTTACAAAATGAAACATTTAATTTTAATGGGCAAGAAATAGATATAGTGGATGATTTCAATTATTTGGGTACTGTTTTTAATTATACTGGTAACTTTGCACGTAACCTAGAACATTTAGTTGGAAAAGCGTTAAAGGCATTAAATGTATTGCTGATAAATTGTAAAAAGCATAAGTTAAAACCTAAGTTACTGTGTCAACTATTTAATTCTTTCATTGGTTCTATTCTTGGATATGTAGCGGAGATTTGGGGTTATTATAGTAAATTAAAGGAAATAGAGCGTATTCATTTAACATTTTGTAAAACTATACTCGGTGTAAAAACCACTACTCCGAATATAGGTATTTATGGTGATCTTGGAAGATATCCTATTTATATATCTCGTTGTGTAAGAATTTTGAAGTATTGGTGTAAATTGTTAAATACTGATAAATAATATTAAAACATATGTATACAATGCTTATGATGATTGTGAGTTGGGGAGAAAAAGTTGGTTGTCTAATGTTAAAAACTTATTGTGTCAAAATGGTTTTGCATATATATGGGATCAGCAGTCTGTTTTAAATGAAAATGAACTCAGTGTAATATTTAAACGACGTTTAATTGATAATTTCTGTCAAACATGGTATTCAGGCAAGGAAAAGAGTGAAATTATGTGTTTGTATAATAACATTAAAAGTGTATTTGGATATGAAACTTATTTAGATATGCTACCACACGATTTAAGAATATATATTTGTAGAATTAGACTTTCTTCTCATAGTTTACGCATAAAAACTGGTCGATATGGTTTAAATAGAATTCCCAGGTCAGAAAGATATTGTGTATATTGCAGAAGACAGGATATTGAAGATGAATTTCATTTTATTATTAAATGTCCTTGTTTTTTCGTTTTCGGAATTAAGAAAAAAGTATATTGATAAATTTTATTATGTAAGACAAAGCATGTTTAAATTTATACAACTATTACAGACATATGATTTTGATATATTCTTTAACCTGGCAAAATTTATAAAATCTGCCTTTTCTTTACGTATAAGTCTTTCTCATGATAATTAGTCTATCCTCTGTTTAGGATAAATGCATACTTGATCACGTGATGTTTTGCGTATGAAATAGATGACAGTTTTGTAACAGTATTTAAATGTTCTGCATATATGTATTTTCTATTTTGTTATTAATATATATATATACAAGTCAATAAAATAAAAGTATACAGATTAATACAATTATGTCACAATTACGACTTAAAGAAGACAATAAATACCATGATTCGATGTCTCCATCGAAACGTAACATGGAGACAAAGAATAGGTCAATTTATATAAATTTTCATATAAGTCAGTCACAGCGTAGTTCATGCAGTCTCTAATGATCTGAAGGAATCTGAAGAGATTTAAGCTGCGAATATTTTTCTACTGTTAAGTATTTTTTCCACGGATTTTATTTCTACGGATTTGTGTTCATCCGAAACGTTCTGTCTGGAATATCGTTAAGTCGTACTTAAGTAAAAGTAAAAAGACGATACATATTATCATGAAAGCACATCTTTGATGCTGTTCTCGTCTGAAATTATGATGATGTATTTTAATGTGTTAAATCATCATCATCATAATCATCATCATCATCATGTTGTTGGATGCGATATATATTAATTATGGTGCTACTGCTTCTGCTGCTGCTGCTGCTGCTGCTGATGATGATGATGATGCTGATGATGCTGATAATGCAAAAAAAATGATAGTATTTATGAGGGGCCTCCGTGGCCGAGAGGGTAAAGTCGCTGACTTTAACACTAACTAAGCCCCTCACCGCGTGGGATCGAATCCCGGTAGGGTCATTCGGATTTTCATGAGGAAGCCTTCCAGATGGCTTGCGGTAGGTCGGTGGTTCTACCCGGATGCCTCCGTGCATTCGGCGTTTTCCTCCACCTGTACTTAGCTGGACGTCGCGATATGACTGAAATACTGTCGAAGCGACGGTAAACTCAAATAGTCAAGACGATATTTATGATGTTCCTTAGAAAAGAATGAAAGGAGGGAAATAAAACATGCACATATTATTTAAAACCATCACCATCACATGTACTACTACCACCATCATCATCATTATCATCAGATGTTAACCTACTTGTTCACCGGGTTCACCCTTGGCCCCTGTGCCCCCTAGAGCGCCAGGCTGTCCCTTTAATCCCGGTACTCCTGCTGGGCCGAGTGGACCCTGGAGCCCTGCTTCCCCTTTATAGCCCGTCTCACCTGTTTTGATTGTGATTGATTGATTGATTGATTGATTGATTGATTGATTGATTGATTGTCTCTGTAAGAGCCAGTATTGGTAACAAAACACTATGAAAGCATCTAACAGCTTTCTCACAAGTCTTGACCGATATCTAATCCTTGACCTTTTAGTTAATAATTTGGCGCTTTCATATGGATTCTAATGATATCTCCCCACATTCGTAACTTGGTCTCCCCACTGTGTCCTTAGTGTCTTAATATTTCTTTTCTTTACCTTGACAGAGTTATACATATAGCACAGGTGTGTGAAAATTGTTTAATGAATAGCAATATGGTCATATAAAACAGCTTCTCAGAGTTTCATAGAATAATTAATGTTACCCGATCAATATATATCGTATATGAAGTCCTCACCTTTCTCGCCTTTACCTCCGTTCCTGCCATCGCGTCCTGGAGGGCCAATATCACCTTTAACTCCTGGCAGACCGAGCAAGCCTGGCTCCCCTTTCATCCCCCGCAACCCAATAGCTCCTCCATCTCCCTTGTCACCCTTCAACCCTGGAAGCCCACTTACTCCCTGACTACCACGATCCCCTTTATAGCCATCTGTACCCGGAAGACCGTCTTGCCCTGGCAACCCAATGTAACCCTGTTCTCCTTTTGTTCCCTTTTCTCCTGTGAATCCGACCTTTTCCCTTCTCTCCCTTTGATCCCACGTTTCCCTTTTCCCCTCTTATCCCGGGAATGCCTATGTCCCCTTTATCCCCGACATTTCCAGGTAGACCATAAGGTCCTTGGGTTCCTTGTTCACCTGGAATTTATTTTGTTATGCAGTAATAAGATGAATATTATTATTTATTATTTTATTTTTACATAAATTTCATAACTCTTAGTGATTACAGCCGATCCTGTTATTTAATGGTTGGAAAAAAGATACTGTGACGATGCGTCGTCACGGGTATAAGTTCAATCTCTGACAACTGCGTCAGTGAGTCGACTCTTTGACTCAGTGGTTAGAGCATTGGGCTATCACGCCGGCGGACCGGGTTAGATTCCGGGCCGGGCCGTGTTTGTTACAATTGGTGGCAGCGGTGGGATAATGTCAACTGCCATACCGGAGTTGCCTTACCCACGTGTTTCCCAGGCCAAGTCTCGGGTCGAGACTTCTCGGAGGGGGAAGTAATGTGACGATGCGACGTCACGGGAATAAGTTCAATCTCTGACAACTGCGTCAGTAAGTCGACTCTTTGGCTCAGTGGTAAGAGCATTGGGCTATCACGCCGGCGGACCGGGTTCGATTCCGGGCCTGGTCGGGTTTGTTACAATACAGACTTTAAGAAAAAGTGAGAATGTCACAAAGAATGTATTTACCTATTGACCAAATTATTTCTTGATACTCAAATAATGGACAAAAATTGAAAACAAAATACATAAATATGATTTATGTTTGTATGGTAACATATAATTGGACGCATTTTAGTACCTTTATCACCAACGTCACCTTTCTGTCCTCGAGATCCAGTTGGTCCAATTCCTCCATTATCCCCTTGTTCACCTTTCTGACCATCCGTACCGTTTCGACCATCTTGTCCTTGCATTCCTTGTTCTCCTTTGCTGCCAAACTCACCCTTTTCACCTTTAGTGCCATTTACACCCGGAAGTCCCTCTTGTCCATTTAGTCCTACAGCACCCTGTTCCCCTTTCGATCCCTTGTCACCAGTTAAACCAATACTTCCCTGTTCTCCTTTCCATCCCTTATCTCCAGTAAACCCTATTATCCCTTGTTCTCCCTTTTGTCCCGGCAAACCCTGAAACCCTCGAGTGCCGTTTTCGCCTTTCAATCCTTGTGGCCCAATATCTCCCTTTTCTCCCGGTTTTCCATCTGACCCAGGTTCTCCTTTTTTTCCCTCGACACCTACAAATCCTGGTAAGCCCTGTTCTCCTTTCATTCCCTGCACGCCTTGGAGACCAGAAATTCCCCGTTCTCCTTTTTGACCAGCTCCAGCGGCTCCCTTCTCACCTTTCTCACCAGCGTCCCCCTTTTCCGGCCTTTTTCCCGGAACCTCTTGACCTCTTCTCCTTGCATTCATTTAACCGTCTTGACCAGGATAACCTAAGGGACCAGGCTCTCCCTTCAGTCCTTGAAAGCCTGGTTCTCCTTTTAAACCGTCAGTTCCATTGTAACCAATGGGCCCCGGAAGACCTGTTTCTCCCTTTGGGCCTTGTACTCCTGGTGTTCCCGTGTCACCCCGGGTCCCTTTCGTTCCCGATGGACCTGGGTCCCCTTTAAATGATTACTGAATTAAGGTTTGTGTACAAATTCCTTGCAATAATTAATCAAAATGTTAAACGCTTTTCATGACATTGTGTTTATTGGGTTTAACGTCACGCCGACGAATAAGTAAGTCATTTGGAGATTATGTTACTTAAGACAGATATGGAAATGTCACACCACAGTATCATGCCTTAGACATGTGGCATGATAACACACCCAGTTACATTTCCTGAAACCGGGCGAACCAATCCTGGAAATACCCTTATATGCTGAGCGCCAAGCAAGTGAGCTATAACAGTACCATTTTGATTGCTTTGGTTTGTCACGGCAGGAAATCAGTGAATGTACGATATAAAAGAATGTATGCAAGTAAATGTATATACTCAAGGACTTTAAAAACGCCTTCCTTTGGAAAAAAATGTCAAATATTTTATTCGGGTATTTGAAATGGATGCACAATGCAGTTATTTTCTGTATAGACAAGAAGGAAAATTAAAAGTAGCCATGATAATTTTATAAAACTTTGCATGATTATAGATAATTACATTAGAAACTAACTGGGGGTCACCGATATACTTTTTTAGTTATCTGCCCCTGAAAGTGATTTTTTTTTTTTGCTCTTTTATGCCATTTTTTCAGTCTTTGTCTTTAAAGAAAATAACTGCATTGTGCACGTATGCCTTTAAGGTTATTTTAATTGTTGAATGTTTTATGTCCTGATGTGGAATATAACATCAAGAAAGATATCCCGTGAAAAAACAATGACGTGGAATATCGAAAGTTTCATACACGAGGCGTTTTAAAGTTCTCGAGAGTATTTTACATTCTAGTAGAAATACATTAAGATCGTGTATATCTGAAGAAATTCAAAATCACGTTTTTTTTTATCAAATCTTATGCAAAATTTCAATACTACCTTTTATGCCTTGTTCTCCTTTCAAACCTATAAGTAAGAAATCAATCCAAAAAGCAATGAAAGTATGCTGCTCAAAATACATAAGGATTAGGATATATATTATATATGTATTTTGCTCATAAGTCTTAAAAAATACAAAATGGACATGCATATTCTAATTATTTACTGTACGAGTAACCACTCAAGAGAGTTGTAAAAAAATGTATTTATTGTGTAAGCCTTTCTCTATGTAGCTTTATGAAATGTCTTGGTTTTATTTTCTATTGATTCGTGCCATTTCCTCCTCTGCCAATACACAAGCATTAGGTCATGTACAAATATGTATACAAAAGTTTCGAAGTTGGATTATTTTCATCATCATCATCATCATCATCATCATCATTGTCATTATCGTATTCATCATCATCATCATCATCATCATATTATTATTATTATTATTATTATTATTTTGACAACCACTCCTGTAGCTTTAGAATTGGAAACATGCGGCTATGCTAAATAAGCAATATTCATTTCAAATTCTGAGGCACATAACTTTACCTGAGCATATAATGGATCCATTTGCAGTGCAATATCTTTGAACCTCTGCCTGAAAGTGTGTGAAATGTCAGACAGAGTTATAGATAATTAAAGTTAATATGCAATGGTATGTAAACCACGTAAGTAGTATGGTCTCGGTTGATTGTTGCAATATCATTCAAAAATATTACCTTATTCACATCGCAATAAATCATACTGATGAGAGTTGATATCGGCTATATGTGATCACAGAGTACGTTGTATGTTTAGTTGTTTATGTTTGTTACCAAGGAGATTTCCAATCAATTCATGTTCACATTTCATCACCAGTACGTAACGCTTATTATATATATATATATATATATATATATATATATATATACACACACACACACACACACACACAATGACAAGAACACATTCTATCAATCTTGTTTTTCAACTAACAATGTATGTTTAAAAAATGATATTTAATTAGGGAAACACGTTTGATGTAATGCGACTTTATTAATACTTAGCGCTAAGTAAAATCGGCCTGATCGTTTCCATAAAGTTAATTTATTAATAGAATGTTTTGAGCCTTTTAGAAAGAGTTAAAAGCTAAAAGCCTGCTATAACTGATTTTTGCAGATGTTCAATCTAACTTTTGTTTGTATAATTTTGTCTACATGGTTACGGCCACGTGGTGACACCCTATATTTCTATGTAAGTTCAGTGAAAATCCAAATAGGGTTAGTCAACACAAAATGAATTTTTGAAATGAAGAAAATAACAAATATGATTATAAATAGGAAAAGTGGTCAATGAAACCAGTCGATTATTGGGCTTAGTGCTTACTCTACACTGAAATTTTGGGGGTCAGTAATGTTTAATGGGGACTCGGTTAGCACCTCGCCCATTATGAATGTTACTGGGCCCCTTTATTTCTATGTAGGGACAGTTCTCTGCTAGCCACGCCCACTATCAACATTACTGGACCCCTATAATTCCGTGTAGGGAAAGTACCAAACTCAATAATTCACAAACATATGCATTGCTTAAATATATAAATAATATAGAAAATTATTACTATTTAAACTTAACAAAATTCAAATTTTATAGCATATATTTACCTACATCTAGAAAAAAAATGTACGCTTCATATGTAGAATAAACTTTATGAGATAATGATATTGTACATGTGTACAGTATAGTTTGCATGCACGCATGATTTCCATGATTCACGCGTGGCTCTGTATTAATAACGTGTCAATTTCCGGAATCAATATCGTTTTGGTATAGATATCATCATTGGGCAATAATAGTTTTAGTCGACGGCCAAAAAGTCGATGAATAGTTTAGTCTAAAAATGCATATTGCTGTTTAGGATTTTTAAAAAAAAAATAATAATGCCAGAAGCCTACCTTATAAAGTTCACTGATTACATTAAATTGCACGCTTGTTAAGTTTGTGTAGTTTGACAAGGAAACATGTGATAAGTATGCAATAATAACAATATTTGTAATTATAACGAACTAAATATTAGAATACTTATATAACTTAAAACAAAAATGAAATTAAGTAAAAAGACAAACGAATGAATGAATTGATAAATATATACAACAACATAAATATAGTTGAAACTTGGACTTATACATATAATGTATACTACTCAATAAAATGGAATGAAATTGGAATATGTAATGCATTTATGAATATATAGTATTTAAACGTATTTACCTTAAATTGTCTAGGTAACAAGTCCTTACCTGGTCCCACGGCCTGTCTTTACCAGGCGCTTAGTACTGGTCCAACCTCGGAACTGGTTGATTTCGCATATTCGGTATATGGGCTCATAAAATACTGGACAGGTAACACATATCAAACAAACCTGTAGATCTGCTGTGGTCAAGACTGCCCGCTTCAAAATGGCATGGCTATTTTGTGCATCACCCTTTTAAAAATGAAGGAAAACTAGGTTCATCTCGAATATACCAAAGACCTATTACACAACGACTGGCAACTACTCTATATCTTACAAAAGCACGCGACATATTGTCCAATTCTCGAAAAGTCACGTTTTCAATTATCTTCAGTTCTAATGAAGATATGTGAAAGTAAATTATATCTAAAAATAAAACATCGCATTACCATTAAAATGATACCTTATTTATTATAATAAGCCAAGAAATAAAAACAAACTTTATTTAGAATTGAAAAACACTTGCATGAAAAGAACAAGTAAATTTAGTTGGTTTTCTGCGAATTCAACCATACTTTAAAAGATTCTTTAAAATTGATAAATCTGAAAGTAATTCCATGATTAGAGAAATTAAAATTTTATGGTTACATTATCCTCTAAGATTTTTCAAAACCTTTTTAGAGAGTTTGCAAAATTCAATGATCTACTGTGTGCAAAAACAAACAATATTTTTCGTTGGTTTTTACATGAATTTCCTATCTGTGATTAATAGGTCTTTGACTACATGCCGCTTTGTTCTGTGATTGAAGACAATAAATCTAACTAATAAAACAAATTATATGTGTTTTCCTTCTTGCAACCTGAAGCTGCTGAAAACCTTTTTTTGAAATAGCCATATTTGAACAGAAAATATCATCTTTGGCTCAAAGTATTTCAGAGATTTGGGGACTAAGTCTACATGACGCAGATATATCGTCGTTTTTTCATGAAACTGTACTATTGGCAAATGATATTTTACCACGCTCAGTCATATTATCATATTATATGTGAAATACCAGGCCATTAAACTGATATTAGATAAATTATTGCATATCACATAAGAAAATACGGATATCAGAGAATTGAAGTTTAATTGACATTTGCTAACTTCTTATCCATAATGGCGATGGCAATACATACAGAACACTGTATACCAACACTACAGAAACTGTTATGCTACTATATTACAAGGAGATCCAAAATTGCGTTATTCCTAGGAACGATGGAGAATGTTTAGGCCTCAGGTTATTGCGATATTTAAACATTGAGAGGGCATGTTTGTTTTTATATAAAGGAATGAAGTCAATGCCGGGACTAAGGATATACCTCTTTCGGAATATCGATTTTCAGACTATAACAGTTTTACTCGGTTATTTTGAGGTCCGTAAAATTTCTTTCTTTTTTTTTCTCTTAAATATACATGTAGTCGAGAATATTTAAGAACAAGAGCAGCGCATGCGGATGCCAACGCTCGTATGTTAGATTTTTCTTTCTTTCTTTTTTTTTTCTTCTGAAAGGGGTGATAAATCATATCACCAACATGGACCTAAGAGTTATGGCTCTTTGGAAGTTTGATGGCAGACAGTGTAATTGCTTTGAAGTTATGGCAAATGTTAAACTTTTCACCACGACGCCATCGACAACGACGACACCAGAATGATGACATTACCTCGACCTTTTTCTTTTGGAAAAAAACAAGAGGAGCTAAAAATTAGAATAATTGAGTATCATCCAATTGTATTGGACTTAAAACAGTCCGTATGCTCTACCTATGATTAAAGAATATTAGTTGTTGATTTTTTCCCTAGATATATACTGTCATTATATCCGTTATCAGTATCAGACAATTAATACTTTCCCAGATCGAAATTCCTTTGAAAACTTGACAAATAGTTATGGTATACTCGGCCGAATTCAGAAAAAAAAATCATTTAAATTTGTATACAGTGTATCTAACTGATCCAATAAAACTTTTTTCCCTATTCCATATCTACCAAGCCGTTCCACGTCATAAACCGGACTGCCACCTACCTTCACGCTGTTTCGATAGGATTGCTTTAAACTATACACGTCCTCTCTCAGTGATTCTATTTCGTTGATGCAGTACACTGACAATACTACAAGACATACAATACACAGCCACTGCAAGATGGATGACAGCACCAACAACCTATTCGCAGGCAGAATTCGTCCCTTTTCAGTCATTTTCAATGCCACAACAAATATGTTCTTGTAATTTCGGCTTATCTTTGTTCTATGTGTCATGAAGGTTAATTGTGTTTACATACTAAATTTATATAGGTAGAGATATTGAAATAGTGCGGTTTGGTAATAATAACAAAGGTCACTGAAGTGAACCTCTAACACATATCCCGATTTCCACTAACAACATTTTGAGGGTTACCAGTCAAAAATCATTATATTACAGTTTAGTTCATATGTAAAACAGTAATGCCATATTTAAAAGGAGAAAATTAATTATCTTTATTTATTATACAATGTATTTGTACTATGACATATTCTATACATATTTATGCTCATATTAAACAATATTTCATACAACTTAAATTAGATAAATTAAACCTCAAATGAAACCTTTAACCAACATCGTAATCAAATAAACAATTAATAGGTTGATCTTTAAAGGGATTCTTTTTCACCAAATTCGCACCGTTTGACTATTTTGAACGTGAATGGGGCCGTTTTTACTGTTTATTGGGCACCGTTTAACTTTGGTCCGTTTATTATTGGGCCGTTTTGACTGGATACTCACTTTGCTCTAAGTTTTATTAGATATAAATGCATTCTACCATTCCTCTTTTATAAAATATCCAAGTACAATACCGGTTGACAACAATTATAACTAAAAATTATTGTTTGAAATAAAATGATATGCATGTATATATACTTTTGGAAGACACTGGAATGATGAAATTTCGCCCGTAAGTTCTTAATTAGTTTGACCAGGGTCTCTGGTTTGACCGTTAATTAACAATGACAATGTAAATGTGGAATTGTATGTACGTGTATAAACTTTATAAAATATCTGATTTTATAATAATTTTGATATTTTGTTTGAATTTGATTCAGTGGGACTTGAAAATCGTATTGTTTCACAATAAATTCATATGCAATTTTCAGATATATATGTATATACATCACAAATACTAGTAGCAAGCCTATTAATAAGTTTTATTTGTCCTCAACCGGTTTCACGATAAAAGATCACCAGAAGATGTAGCCTAATGATAATGGTAATATGATAATTTCAAAATATACTTCACAGTTTCTAACAAAAAATAAAAAGAAAATGTGTTCATTTTTGTAGAAGATGCTTTTTTTTTCTGATGTTTTTTTTTTTTTTTTTTTTTTCCTGAAAGGTAGCAAAATCTTACTGAGATGGATTTTAAAACTTTACATTGAAAATATATTTAGGCTACGAAGATTTCATAAGTTTCATGCTACATACTCTGTGGGTGGATCATAATTCACGTAAAATTTTTAATGGATACGGGTCCCGTCCAGTGATTTCATTGGCTAAAAAAGTTCATATATATATGTTCAACGCTTCTGATTTCATTGGCTGAAAATTATATAAAACGCAATGTAGACCACTGATCCTGATTCCACCGGCCCCGGTAGCCGAGTGGTTAGAGCGTCCGCCTCGGGAGCGGGAGGTCGTGGGTTCGATCCCCGGCCGCGACATACCAAAGTCGTAAAAAAAAGGTACTGTTATAGCTCCCTTGCTTGGCGCCCAGCATATAATGGTAGCTACAGGACTGGTTGGCTCGGTGTCAGGATAATGTGACTGGGTGTGGTATCATGCCACATGTTTACGTTGTGATACTGCAGTGTGGCAGCACTATATCTGTCTCAAGTAGACATCGTCTCCAAATGACTGAAATACAGTCGGTGGGACGTTAATCCCAACAAACAAACAACAAACTGATCCTGATTCCAGGAGTGAAGGGTCACACTCCGGGGTCTGCGCACAAAGCCGGCCAGGCAGCCAGACCCTAATTAAACAAGATATCAGTCGTAGAACTTTGATCCTGATTCTACCGGTAAGAACCGCCTGAGACGGAAAAAGCCGGAGTATTCCGATGGCTACGACAAGGGTAAAATCCAAGAGAGCCGAGTAATGTTTATAAACAGCACGAGGATTCTGAAAGTCAAGAAAGGATAAAGAACCAAAAAGGATATACAGGTCTGTCATTTGATATTTCTCATATGAAAAGAAAATACATTTTGCTCATGCATATCTATTTGATGTTTTGCTGAGTTTTGCTGCAGATAAATGACTTGCTTCATGTCTGCTGGCGAATCGATTCAGGTCTGAAGGTTGATTCGGCGTGTCCTACACGAAAGCCAGTGAACTCTGATTTTTCAGAAGGGCCTTTTTTTCCAGTTTAGGGGCAAACCGTTTTTGTGGTGAAAATGTGATTTTCACAATTAAAGAGATTTTTTACCATGTTTATGAGCATAAATACGTCTCTGCTCTCTGGAAGCTGGTTTCAATGTAATCTCTAATCTCTACTGAGATCCGCTCCGGTTATTTTTTTCGTATTGGCCTCCGCTGGGTTACGCAAAAAATAACCGGAGCGGATCTCAGTAGAGATTATATAATCTCTAGTATCACCTAGTGTACTGTAATTATATTTGTATGCTAATTAATATTGTCGGCGGAATGGTTCGACGAGGACTGCCAGTCCGCAAAGCGTCTTTATTTAGGTGCGCTGAATGATTATAATAAAAACAAATGTTCTACTAAACAAATACTATCTATCTATCTATATATACTGCACAAACTCCCCTTTCGGGTATTACTGGCAGGTAATTATGTCAACGGAAAATTAATTATAAAAAACTTATTGTAAAAAAACGTTATTTATACAGGCAAAGAAAAATAAAAGAAATAGAGAACATGCGATTTAAAAAACCCAAGGAAAAACCCAAGGATTTCTGGTCTCTATTTCGGAAAAATAAAATTTCCAGTTCTAATATTTCTTTTAAAGAATTTCGTGACTACTTCTGTGAAATTTCGCAGCAATTAAGTGGGGACGGTAATGAAGAATCATATGAATTTTGTGAAAATCTAAGCTTTGATGATTTAAATGGATCATTTGAAGAATTAAATGGTGATATGTATACTATTGACGAAATAGTGAATACTGTTAAGAAAATGATGCATAATAAAGCCCTGGGAAATGATTGTTTATTAACGTATTTTATAGCAAATATTGATATTATAGGGTCCCATTTGTATGATATTTTTAATGCTATTTTTAATTCTGGATTTTATCCGAATTCGTGGGCTGAGGGTATAATTATTCCTCTATTTAAGAAAGGAGATAAGAACAATGTTGCTAATTTTCGAAGTATTACCCTTCTAAGTTGTCTAGCAAAAATATTTACAGGTGTTTTAAATGACAGAATTTCAAAATGGTGTGACAGGTATAACATAATGTCTGATGCTCAATTTGGTTTCAGGTCAGGAAAATCTACTGTGGATGCCGTTTTCATACTTCATTATCATACCGTAATACAGAAGTTTTTAAATAATAATTAGCATTTGTATTGTGCTTTTGTGGATTTTCGAAGAGCATTTGACAGTATTAATAGGAATAATTTTTGGTTCAAATTAAATAAATTAGGTTTAAATTGTAAAATGCTTAGGGTCATAAGGGATATGTACAACAAGGTTAAAGCTTAATTGTGTTCGTAAATTTAGTGACCACTCAGACTTTTTTGATATCACGGTCGGATTGTTGCAGGGAGAGGTCATGTCGCCGAAATTATTTGCTCTATTCATAGAAGATATATGGAATTATCCTTATTGGACTCGTTTGAAAACGGAATACAGTTTGACGATCTTATTATTATCTCATTGTATTTTGCAGATGATATGATTATATTCGGAAAATCTCCTTCAGAATAACAACATAATTTAGATCAGTTATTTCAATATTGCTCCGAATGGGGCCTAGAGGTAAATACTGACAATACTAAAGTTATGGTATTTCGTAAGCGCGGTCCTATAAAGGAAGATGAGTGTTTTACATATAATAATAATTCTATAGAAATAGTAAGTGATTTTAACTATCTTGGCACTGTTTTTAATTATACTGGAAATTTTAATTTAAATCATGAGTACTTAATTGGAAAAGGACTAAAGGCATTTACTTGTCTTTTTTATAATACCAAAGATTACAATTTAAAACCAAGCACAATGTTGAAATTTGTTCGATTCTTTTGTTGGTTCAATCTTACAATATAACGCCGAAGTAAAAAATTGGGGAAATACCAAATAAAAAAATATGGAAATATTACATTTAAAATTTTGCAAAAGGTTACTTGGGGTTAAAAGAACTACATGCTCAGCGTCAGTTTACGGGGAACTGGGAAGATATCCACTTTATGTAGCTAGATATGTGAAAATTATTAAATACTGGTTTAAACTTATAAAAACTGATAATATAATTCTAGAAAAGCTATACATTTTCATGTTGAATGATTGTAATAATGGTAAAGTAAATTGGGTATCGAAAGTGAAAAACTTGTTAGATCAGTTCGGTTTTAGTAATGTTTTTGCAGACCCATATTCAGTTAGTCCAAATGAATTTTGTTTATTATTTAAACAGAGGATTATAGACTGTTTTATACAGAAGTGGAATAATGATTTATCAATTAGTAGTACTTTATTTACTTATAAACAGTGTAAGTCGATTTTACCTTCGAGAAGTACCTTGATATAGTTCCAAATAAGCTTAGATATTTTCTTTCCAGGTTGCTTTTATCGTCACATCCACTAAAAATTGAGTCTGGTAGGTATGGTAGAAATAGAATAGATAGAAATTGTAGATATTGTATTTATTGTGATGAAAATGATATAGAAGATGAGTACCATTTCATTTTAATTTGTAAAGCTTGTAAAGAAATCCGAAAACGTCATATTAATAAAAGATTCTATGTAAAACCTAATTTTGTAAAATTTTGCGAGATGTTAAATTCTGATAAAAAGACTGTATTGGTAAATCTATCTAAATACATTAAAGAAGCTCTAGAACAACGTATTACATTTCGATTTACTCTCGCACTCTCGCTTTTAGTAGTTCATCTTGATTAAATTACTGAGTATTTTATTTAAATTTCATCAAAATCAAATACATACCAACATACTTCATGAGCGTTAATGTTTATATGTTTGAAATGATGTAATATTTATCGAAAATTTAGTATTTTGTTTACTTGTTTATTACGTCTACATGTGTATGTAGGACTGCCTACATACGAAGCGCGAGGGTACGAGCGCGCGCAGGAAATGTGTGTGTGAATTACGATCGATCAGTGACAGATTGATATATGTAAATGCAACAATGTACCATGTACACGTTGAGATAAATAAAGTTCTGTTCTGTTCTGATTATTGAGCTAATTAATATTGGGCAAGGGACACCAAGAATAGTATTGACAACTGAAGTCCTACTCATGCATCAATGAGCAAGCACGACATTCTCTCCAAAAATATTACACATCTTATTTAATATTCTTTGGTGATGAGTATTTAATGCAGGACAATCAAAGATAGAGTGATCTGTAAGACATAAATTATCATCTCCACACTTTTGACACTTGCATCTGATCCGTGACATATAGGCTATTAGCTTGACAATTGTTTTACATTGCTGTAACTCACTAACTGTTCCCGATTATTTTATGCATATTTCCACATTTCACTAACTCTGTAATCTGTATTGACAGTGCACAGACTGCACACTATCAAATTCAGTTTTACTGTTACAGTATCTAGTAAACCAGTCCTGATTCAAAACATGCCAGACACTGGTACTTAAAGTAGACCTTTCCACGAATATTTAAACAGATTTTTTCCAGAAATCTTTCAAAAAAATTTCCATGCCGTATTTCTTTAACACTTCCCATGCATCTGGAGAAACTGATCATGTTGCTATTGAGTTTGCTCTATATGCTACACGAAGCAGGAACAGTCACTTAATATTGCACAATTTCATTTAATGTGACCTACGGTAATTGACCAAGAAAATGAGTTTATGTTTCTCTATTTCACTCAGAAGAGGGAGAGCATTGATCAAACTTATTTCATTGAGACATTGGTCTGAGTTCTAGTGTAAATATACTTCACACACATTCAATGTGTCCTTTCAAGGGATATAATTTTGCATGTCAATAACTTGCTACCCTTAAGTACTTTTGGTATTTTTAGCTCGACTATTGCTTCGGCATTTGCGTTGCAGCTTTTGGTTAAAGTTTTGCATGCAAGTTACTATCAACCTTATATGTCAATAACCATTTATGGTATTGACTTGAAAGTTTATAAATATGTTCAGGGGCATAAGAAAATCAAGGTAGATAACTCTTGACTGAATTTAATATAAATTATGGCCCCTTTTTAACTTAGAAATTTTGGTTAAAGTTTTGCATGCAATAGAAAATTTGGTTAAGGTTTTGCATGCAAGCTTTTATCCAGCTTGTATCTCAATAATCATTCATGGTATTGACTTAAAAGTTTATTAATATGTTAAGGGGCATCAGACAACCAAGGTAGATAACACTTGATAGAATATATTACAAATTATGCCCCCTTTTTAATTAAAAAAATTTGGTTAAAGTTTTGCATGCAAGATACTCTCATGCTTATATCTCAGTATCCAGGCATGGGATTAATTTGAAACATCTTTAATATAATTAGGGGTATCATACTTTCATGATAGATAACTCTTGATGGAATATATTACAAATTATGGCCCCTTTTTAACTTAGAAATTTTGGCTAAAGTTTTGTTTGCAATGTACTTTCATGCTTATATATCTCAGACTCCAGGCATGTGAATGATTTAAAACATCTTTTATACATTTAGGGGTATCATACTATCAAGGTAGATAACTTTTGATGGAATATATTAGAAGTTATGGTCCCTTTCTTAACTTAAGAAATTTTGGTTAAAGTTTTGCATGCAAGGTACTTTCATGCTTATATCTCAGAGTACAGACATGGGACTGATTTGAATCATCTTTAATATGTTTAGGGGTATCATACTATAAAGGAAGATAACATTTGATGGAATATATTGAAAATTATGGCCCCCCTTTTAGTTTAGAATTTTGGTTATATTTTTGCATTCAAGCAACTATCCAGGTTATATCTCAGAAATTGTTTATGGAATTGACTAGAAAGTTAATGAGTTTATTCAGGGGCATCAGAAAAAACAAGGAGGATAACTTTTGGACTGAATTTTATACAAATTATGGCCCTTTTCTAACTTGGATACTTGGTTAAAGTTTTGCATGCACAGTGTTATTATGCTTTTGTCTCAGTAACTAGGCATGGGATTGATTTTAGACTTCATAAAAATATTAAGGGGTATCAGACTATCAAGATATATCATTTTTGACTCATATATAAATATACAAAGTATGTGAAGGGCAAGAATTGAAACAGATTTCATTTGATTTACCAACAAGCATTTTGAATAGTTGAGCGCGCTGTCCTCTGACGGCTCGTGTTTTTTATTATAAATGGGGCTTATTCTTTTACTATATATTATACTTATTTATTGATAGAACTTCAAACTCCTGTGGTTATACCCCTATGTTTCAACTTAAAAAGGAGACATTAAGCCATACTCTGTCAAACGTTTGGCATGCATCAAGAAAACAAGCATACATTTTACTTTTATTTTCCTTTCAAAAGTAAGAGCATTTCCTTAAAAGAAAACTGGTCATATTGCATCCCATACCATCTTGAAATCTTGAAATGATTATTTCATTGGCATCTAGATAATGAGTCTCACCTGCATGTACTTACATGGCAAAACACAAATTGAAACATTAAATATTTTTTCTTTACCTAACTTAGGTCCAATTGGAGAAATTTTTTTAATCATGTGTCCGTACAGTATATTTCTGTATTTGAATGCATGTGCCTTCAGAAATCATGTATATGTTATGTATTGTACCATTCACAAGTCCCATGTTAAACCCTTGATAAAGACCAAAACGTGTGAAAAGGTTCCGAGTGAAAATTTTAATCAGCAGGCACCAACCATCTATTTTCGTTTACAAGTATAAACAAAACTTAAAATGTTGTTAGATCAGAAATAAATGACATTTGTAATTGAACAAAAACATTTACAGTCTATATAGTAAACAAGGTTAATAATTTAACATTGTGATGTACAACATGGAATATGTTTGGATTTGTACACAGATTAAAAGCTATGTACAAATCCAAATATATCTCTGTATTGTACAGAACAATGTTAAATAATCTAATAGAATTAATTGATTAATTAATATGTCTATATGCTAAAATTTTTATTGAATTGAAACAAACCAGTTATATTTTCAGTTAAAAATTTTGTAAGTTAAAAACTTCCTCCCAGCCACTAAGAGTTGGAAAGCACTGAGGGAGACAGTCATGGCTAGTTATCAGGTTAGTGACCACCATTTGTATTAGCTGGCCCCATGTTCTCGAGGATACTGAAGCACTAGAGCTCAGGTGCAATCTCAGACATCATTCTAAAGTCACTATATGTATTGAATCTGAAGTCCTTAATTTGAGTTAAACTTCAAAAATCATACCTCTGTAGATTTTTATATTCGAGAACAGGGGACCTTGTCTTAAGTGAACCTTATGTGTTCATTTGTGAACTCTCATTCTAGGCTTCATCAACTGCTAAGTTGATATTATTATACAAATAGCCTTAGCTTGTGAAAGCCTTTGTGGAGCAGTTCAATCTGCTTGCTTTTATGTCATGCATCATTAAATTGCAACATTTCTCTTATATTCTTAAACTATTATGATGTTTACATTTCATACATTATTGCCTTTGGTGATTTTTTTCTACAGTCAATCAACATATTAAGATCACCATTACATAAAAATATTTGTATTTAGCTTTTCTCAGATTATATTATGAAAAAATTGTAAATGACTAATGGTTTCCTTGTAGGATTGCACATACTTTTTTTACCACTCATTTGATTACCTCAAATATCATTTCAGTCTAGACAGTTTTGAATCTTACAGCTTAATTTATGTTTCAAAATTTAACTTTAAATTTGGAAGTTTTTTCTGTGAAAGTATCAAATTGATAGGTACTTTAAAAGGTATATTTTATTTTAGGCATCTCAAAATTTACAGGAGTAAGTAATATTCGCAGCAAGTAACTTAATTTTCCACTGCAATTAAGAGTGCTAACACCATGACCTGAAAATATATAGTCTTTTTAACCAGGTTTTCAAGAAAATCCTTAATTGTTATTTGAATAGGGTACATAGTTTTTGTCAAATAGAATAGAGATACAGTTATCATGCTAAGTAGGTTACTGATTATAAGATACCTTATTGGAAGAGAAGATTGGGATTGATTTTCAGGATGATAGGGTCATGGTCAAGGCCACTGTTACTAAAAATAGATATTTTGTTCCCTTCAAATGTCTTCTTTTAGGAGTTACGTATGATGACACTTGAAAACCTGGTTTCATGTCATTTGACATGTTTCTTGTCTTTTAATACATTGGATTGAGATATGTGCTATAATTCTATAAATATAATATCTAATCAACTGCAAATAACTTATAACATGTATTGCTGTGCTGCCATTTCATCAACATTTTAAGAATGAAACAATTTAAAAAAATTGATGATAAAAAACTCCTTTAAAAAAGGAAGAAGAACCAATGCTGAAGTTCCCATAATAATCAAACAGACAAAGACTAACATTCACAGAGTAGTCAATCTGAAACACACAATCAACAATCATTGTCTTGAATAGATCTCTTGACATTGCATGGCTGTCATGACAGTATATGAGCATTGTTTTTTTTTCTCACTTAAATCATTCCAAAGTAATGATATTGTGTAGCAAAAAAAAACCAGAGTGAGAACTTTTGACATTGTTTTAACATGACCAATTAATCTTTGTGCTTTTGTAACATAACAATGCTGATAAATCTAGTCTTGTGCGCTCAAATTGCTCTAATACATAAATACAACGACTACATTCATACAAGAATTATAGTATTAAAACACAGTCTGTATATTAAGTTGTATGTACCATGTTAATCCTTGTATTGCAAATCAATTTATCACATTTCAATTGTATGTTACTAAGGAATCATTGGTATATAATTATAAGAACAGTCAGTGCATTATAATACCAAATGGCATGGTGCTTTAAACAGTATGTACAGTATAATCTTTGTACATGTATTGCCTCCACAAAGTACTGTACAATATAATTTCTATATAGCCATATGTGTTTATAATGCTATGCACAGTATTGTATAATCTGTGTATTGCTTCTACATATTATGCTATATTATTTCTGTATTGCCAAATGTGTGTATGATTATATATTATACAGTATTGTAATAGCCTCTATTCAGGACTTAAAAATTTCTTCATTGACAGATGCACTTTGTGCTTTACACTTTTGTTTTATGTCTGTACTGCCTTTTTAGCTCACTTTTTTTGATCACCATCTATCCATCGTTTGTCATCCATCTATCCATCGTTTGTCATCCTTCGTCAACAGTTTGCTTTAAAAATATCTCCTCTGAAACCACTAGGTGGAAATTGAAGAAACTTGGCATGAATGATCCTTGGTTGAACCTCCACAAAAACTGCTAAAATGAACTTAATGCATGCAGAACTCTGGTTGCCATGGCAAGCAACAACATTTTATTTTCAAAAATTTTAAAAAACATCTCCTCTGAAACTGATGCTCAGAATTTAATATCTTTGGAACAAATCTTTGCCGCATAGTCATCTACCAAAATTGCTAAAATGAAGTTGATCCCTCGAAAATGAGGCACAAACCAATGATTTTAGTTTTCTAAAGGAGATAATCAATATTTTATCTTAAAACTCTAATAAATATTGAATATTGATTAACCCCCCTTATTGATTTCGTTTTTGTAAATTTGTTATAAATATCAAAAAAATTGTTTCAAAGTGTTTGATTTAATTTATATATGGTATAAAATTCTCCTAATACATGTACATTGTAAATTAAAGCATTGTAAACTATAGCAAAACAAGCAGTGTTGTTATGCCCCCACCACAAATGAGGGTCAGGCATAAAGATTTGCCTTAGTCCGTCTGTATGTAAGAATGTTCGTCCGTCTCAAAACTTTGTTAACGCAAACTCTGAAAATATTTGTACTACAGACTTGATACTTCATGGATATATTATTCAGGACATGAATTTGCGCACCTGCATATTTTCATTGAAACGCCGTTGAATTTGACAGAGTTATGGGCCTTTGTTTTTGAAAAATATGGATTTTTATGCTTGTGACTCATGTAACTCTGAAAGTATTTGTACTTGAGCTCCTGGGTGTTGGCCTTTGTTTTGACAAATGTGATGGGTGGGGGCATCTGTGTCCTCTGAACACATTTCTAGTTTTAGATTTTTTTTCTTTTGTTGTTTTGTTTTTGTTGACTTTAAATCAGGTAAAAAAAATACAAACATTTAGATAGGGGATATATAGACTTCTCTTAATTTGCAAGTATATAGAGGACATTTGCTTGCTTTGGATGAATATGATTTTTTTTAATTTATTTATGCATTCCATCTTCTATATGCACCGTCCTTAGGTCGAATATGAAATATATTTCATAAAGAGAAGTGATACAATTACAGTATTTTCCCGAGCGCGTAGCGGTGTAAAATTGCATTGAGGTATTAAACCCAAGCACATTTACATGTTCCAACAACCTGTTGATAAACTGGTCCCAATTTCAGATTACAGTGTATTGAACTGATCCTAATATCTAACTATTATCTCCATTTTCTTTTTGTAGATCACACGCAGCAATGGATGACACAGTAAACGAGCCAGCCAGAAAGCGTCAGAAGTCTTTGGATGAGATGGAGAAGCTTGTCGACATTTTCTGTAACCCAGACAACCCCACTAAGAGTACATTCCAGGATGTGAGCGCAGCAGCGTACAAGATCAAGGATGGTGTACAGAGAACACCTTGCACGGTATGTACAGTTCAATCTGTAAAATTGACAGTCACATGTGCTAAGCTGAGCCAACCTGTACCTAATTTAACGCTTTAACGATTGCATATAATTACACCCCTGTTTCACAAAGAGTCCTGCATATATTGTTGCCCAGTTTTGTCTTTTTAGCTCATTAAAGAACAACATGCTCAAGGAGAGCTATTCTGGTCACCTTGTGTCAGATGTGTATTGTGGGTCATCAACAGTTTGCTTTAAAAACGTTTCTGAAACCACTTCTAAATTCACTTAGAAATTGATGAAACTCAGCATGAATGATCCTTTCGTGGTCCCCAACAACAGTTTTTAAAATAAACTTAATCCTGTAGAACTCTAGTGGCCATGGCAACCAACAGATTTTTATTTTTAAAAACTTTAAAGATCTTCTCCTGATTTCATTTTGCACAAATTGTCAGCTTATAGACCATTTCACTCCAAAATGAGACATAAACCTATAGATGTAAATCAACAAGCACTTCCCATACACCTTATCTACATGCTGGTGTACAACTCCACACATTGTTCATTGTGAAATAAACATACATTTGAGATTTCCCCAGTCACTGATTGGTTATTTTAAATCTGTGAATTATACTTAGTATTGCCGAACCTCTGGTTAAATGATCTATAGCCCTATACCTTAATTGCTGAAATAAAGTTTCTAAGTTTGTTTACCGATGTAACAGCCCAGATTTTCCCCCCAGTCAGTTTTTTCCCCGGGGAAAAACCTGACTAGTCAGATTTTTCCCCGGGGAAGAAACTGACTAGTCAGTTTTTCCCCACCCAGTCAGTTTTTTCCCCCCTCTTTTTTTATTTTTTTTTTAAGGTTTCTGAGGTGGGGAAATTCTGGACTAGTCAGTTTTTTCCCCCCTGTCTTATATATTGCATGTGATTGTGGGGAAATTCTGGACCAGTCAGTTTTTTCCCCCCTGTCATTTAGATTGTATTGATGGTGGGGAAATTCTTGACCAGTCAGTTTTTTCCCCCATATCCTATATATTGTTCGTGATGTTGGGGAAATTCTGGACCAGTCAGTTTTTTCCCCCCTATCAAATATATTGTGCGTGATGGTGGGGAAATTCTGGCCTAGTCAGTTTTTTTCCCCCCTGTCATTTACATTGTATTGATGGTGGGGAAATTCTGGCCTAGTCAGTTTTTTCCCCCCTGTCATTTAGATTGTTCTTGATGGTGGGGAAAGTCTTGACCAGTCAGTTTTTTCCCCCTTGTCATGTAGATTGGAGCATGAAATCGGAAATTCTGGCCTAGTCAGTTTTTTCCCCCCTGTCATTTAATTGTATTGATGGTGGGGAAATTCTGGACCAGTCAGTTTTTTCCCCCTTGTCATTTAGATTGATCTTGATGGTGGGGAAAGTCTTGACCAGTCAGTTTTTTTCCCCCAATCCAATATATTCTGCATGATGGTGGGGAAATTCTGGCCTAGTCAGTTTTTTCCCCCCTGTCATTTACATTGTTTGATGGTGGGAAATCTGACCAGTCAGTTTTTCCCCCCCCCTATCCTATATATTGTGCTTGATGGAGGGGAAATTTTGGCCTAGTCAGTTTTTCCCCGGGGAAGAAACTGACTGGAGAAAAACCTGACTGTTACACCGGTAACCAATTCTGTTTTGTAATACAAAAAGGACAATATCTTAGGAAGCCTTTGATGAACAACAAAGGAACTTTGCACACACTAATTTGCTTGTTTCCATTACCAGTGATACTCCCATCCCTTTCTTAAGTTTTTCAAGTGTTTTGGCCTAAGTCTTCTCATTACTCACACTTTTGTCCATCCAGAGCCATATCTCGAAAAAACTATTAGAGCTTGAGTCACAATGTTTTACAAAAAAAACACCAGTATGGAAAGGTACCGTATGTTTTTTTTCTCTTTTTCTTTTGCCCAGTGTGTGCAGAGTTAAGGAATAGGAGTTCTATAAAAATTGCTTTATTTAATATACCTCTGACTCTGTATGAACCATGCAGAACTACATAAATTTATAGTATGGTTCACCAGCATGTGAGATGTGCTGCTTTGGTTTTATTTATTACATCCACTATGTGCAGAGCAGTTGCCTTTGAAGAACTTAGAAAATAGTTTACCAGGCATATCCTGAGCCAGGGACACTCAACTTGAAAAGAACATTCATCATGTGAAGTTATGCACCTGAGTTTTGTTTGTTTTATGCAATTTTAGAGTTATGCACCTGAGTTTTGTTTGTTTTATGCAATTTTAGAGTTATGCACCTGAGTTTTGTTTGTTTTATGCAATTTTAGAGTTAGAGTTAAACCTTTGGATTATTTAAAAAAAGTAGCTGTGTTGCCAGATCTCTTTAGTTATTGGTGACCAAGTGGTTATAATCACTGCGTAATTATCACTCTCACCACTGTTGATTTGAGCTCTAGGTTTGGTCATTCTGATTTTTCTTCTGTTTTCTCACTGGTTTGGTTAACTCCAAAACTACAATATCAGACAATATCAGACAACAAACCATATTTAAATGATTCCATGACAGAGCAGTTAACCCTTTCCCTCATAGAGGATTCCATGAAAAGACCTATGCGAACAGCATAAAACCAGATCAGCCTGCGAGTAACTCGCAGGCTGATCAGGTTTTATGCTGTTCGCTGCTCCTCAGTGGTCTGGTAATGAGGATTTTACAATTAAATTTGGTAAGGTTTAACTGTGGTTTTCTGCAGATCAGGCTTTATGTGGTACCTATTGAGTGTGTCAGAATGAGTCTATATGAGGGAAAGGGTTAAGGCATCCACCCATGAACTTGGAGGTTGTGGAATTGATCCATTTGCCACAATGTATGTTACCAAAAGTCAAACCTGTCTTAAGCGGTCAGTCAAGAGAAAAAGAAAAAGAGACCGCTTAACAGAGATGGTCACTAAGTAAAGGTTAAACATAGGACAGAATGCTAGTTTAGTTCAGAATTGACTGCTGAATACAGGTTGACCCCTTAATACAGGTGGTTGCTAATACAGGTTTAACAGTGCAGTGTACTTAATATGGTGCTGGTATAATAATGACTAACTAGTACCATCTCATCTCAAACATGCTGTATGTAAAACCTAATTTGCCTTTTTTTGATTTTAGAAATCTCAGATGTCAAACCTGTTTAATATGCAGATATATTTCAAGAAAGAGTTTCTGCAGTACACGGGAAGGTGAGTTGTATTTGCTATCAGATTTTTTTTTTTTTTTTTTTTTCTGAAATTTGTTTTCAATTTGAAATTCATTTTGGTAATTTTCAATCGTGTTTATGTGAAATGTTTTATGTTTATGTTGATAAATGAATTACTTATGCTACTTCTCTTAAGGATGTTACAGCAGGTTCCCATTGATTGTGATTTTGGTTAATTTTTTGTGTTACGTGCTGTAAGTGGAGGTGACACAGGGATAATTTTTCAGTCATCTGTCTGTCCATTTTCAAACTGTCTGTCCGTCACACTTTTATCAATTAACAGTGCAGCAGGTGCCACACATGTTCGAAAGAACACTCTTGTTTTGTATATATTTTGGTCCAGACACATTGACTGTTTTTGCATATTGTGTACTTTCCATGCATTTTTAGCTCGACTATTCAAAGAATATGAGAGCTATTGTAGTCGCCCTTGCGTTGGCGTTGCAGCTTTTGGTTAAAGTTTTGCATGCAAGTTACTATCCAGCTTGTATCTAAATAATCATTCATGGTATTGACTTAAAAGTTTATGAATATGTTTAGGGGTGTCAGACAACCAAGGTAGATAACGTTTGGTGGCTTATATTACAAATTATGCCCCCTTTTTAACTTAGAAATTTTGGTAAAAGTTTTGCATGCAAGGTACTTTCATGCTTATATCTCAGTATCCAGGCATGTATCCAGGATTGATTTGAAACATCTTTAATATGTTTAGGGATATCATACTATCAAGGAAGATAACACTTGATGGAATATATTACAAATTATAGCCCCTTTTTAACTTAGAAATTTCTTAGAAATGTTGGTTTAAGTTTTGCATGCAAAGAATTTCATGCTTATATTTCAGTAATTAGGCATAGGTTAGATTTGAATCTTCTTAAATATGTTCAATGGTATCATACTATAGTGACTATAGTGGCAGATAGTTTTTGACTGAATATAATGCAGATAAGGGCCACTTTTTGACATAGAATTTCTGGTTAAAGTTTTGCATGCAGGCTACTTTCCAGGTTATATCTCAGAAATTGTTCATGGTATTGACTAGAAAGTTTAGGGGTGTCTTCAGGGGCATCAGAAAACCAAGGAGCATAACTCTTGGACTGAATTTTATACAAATTATGGCCTTTTGCTAACTTGGATACTTGGTTAAAGTTTTGCTTGGTTAAAGTGTTATTATGCTTATGTCTCAGGAACTAGCCATAAGATTTATTTTAGACTTCATAAACCTATTTAGGGGTATTAGACTATCAAGATATATCATTTTTGACTATTATTACAGGGTATATGAAGGGCAATAATTGAAATAGATTTCATTTGATTTACCAACACGCGTTTTGAATAGTCGAGCGTGCTGTCCTCTGACAGCTCTTGCTGACAGTATTTTCACCTTTAACTTATAAAACACCTCTATCTTTATAAGTTATAAATTAAAATAGAATATTCTGAAAATATTTCTTTGATATATTATCAAAGTATGTAGAATGCAATCTTTCCAATTTTTTATGCTATGATTTTTTTTAACAAATCTTAGCAAACAGCGATTTTTTACCATAAGCTAAATCTATAACAAGCATTGTGACACCCTATTTTTAATTCATATATCTTTTTATTATAGTCTAAAGTACTTATGTCCAAATTTTGAAAAATCTGTTCATTAGAAAAAAAACCTGCTAAAACACATTTAAATGATTCTTTGGTTGAACCAGTACCTTGCACCAGGGGAAGGTTTTAAGAATTCTTGACCCCTCCTAGGTTTTAGCCTACCTGAGCACAACATGCTCATGGTGAGCTATTGTGATCACCTTTTGTCCGGCGTCCGTCCATGGGTGCGTGCGACGTCCTGCGTCAACAATTTTCTTTAAAAGACATCTTCTCTGAAACCACTAGGCCAAGTTTTATAAAATTCGCCTGTGATGTTCCTTGCATGAAGCTCTATCAAAGTTGTTCAAATGGATCCGGTCCGTTGCATATTTGGGTCACAGGAGCTAAAAATAGATTTTTAAAATGAGATATTTAAAAATCTTCTTCTCAGAATCCAAAGGCCTAGAGCTAAGATATTTAGTGTGTGGCATTGTCTTAGGAATACCAAGATTGTACAAATCATGACCCTGGAGTCAAAATTGGCCCCACCCCAGGGGTCACTTTATTTTACATAGGTTTATGTAGGAAAATCTAGAGATATCTTTTTGTCAGAAACCACAAGGCCTGGAGTTTAGATATTTGGTGTGTGGCATTTTCTTATGAACCTCTACCAAGATTGTACAAATCATGACCCTGGGGTCAAACTTGGCCCTGCCCAGGGGTCACTTTATTTTACATAGGCATAAATGGGAAAATTTAGAGAAAAATTCCTTGTTAGAAACCACAAGGCCTGGACTTAAGATATTGGGTGTGTAGCATTGTCTAGTGGACCTCTACCAAGTTTGTTCAAATCATGGCCCTGCCCCAGGGGTAAATTTTTGCATAGGCATATATGGGAAAAATTAGAAAAAAAAGTTCTTGTTTGAAACCACAAGGATTAGAGTTTTGATATTTGGTGTAATTAAATCATGGCCCTGAGGTCAAAATTGTCCCCGCCCAAGGGGTCACTTGATTTTACATCTATAGACTTAAATAGGAAAACTAAAACAACTTTTTTGTCAGAAACTAAAAGGGGTGGAGTTAAGATATTTGGTATGTAAATGGCCTAGTGGACATCTACTAACTTTGTTCACATCATGGCCCTGGGGTCAAAAATAGCATGGATTTTGTATTCAGTATGACTGTTTTATAAAAGGCAATGAAGGCCATATTAATCGGGTGAGTGATTCAGGGCCATCATGATCCTCTTGTTATTTCTTTAGGTAACAATGATCCAAAACTCTTGAGCATTGCTTCTTTTTTAGCTCACCTGAGCACGTGTGCTCAGGATGAGCTTTTAGGATCAATGAATGTCCGTCGTGACGTCCGTCCGTCGTCCACAATTTGTTCGTTTGCACTCTAGCATCTTCATTTTATGAGCAATTATCTTCAAACTTTAAAACAATGTTTATAACCATAAAATCTCGACCAAGTTCGATTATGGCTGATATCGGAACATTAGGTCAGGAGTTATGCCCCTTTTAAAATTCAAAAAAGCCAGATTTCACATTGTTTGCACTCTAGCATCTTCATTTCATGAGCAATTATCTTCAAACTTTATATCAATGTTTATAACCATAAAATCATGGCCAAGTTCGATTATGGCTGATATCGTACCATTAGGTCAGGAGTTATGCCCCTTTTAATATTCAAAAAATAATCAATTGTTTACACTCTAGCATCTTCATTTTTAACCTCTTCAAACTTTATGGCAAGCTTATGACCTAAGGTCTCGATTAGTTATTATGGCTGAGATTCTCATTGGGGAGTTATGCCCCTTTTAATATTCAAAAAAATGCCAGATTTCACGTTGTTTACACTCTAGCATCTTCATCTTTTAAGCAATTATCTTCAAACTTTATTACAATGTTTATGACCATAAGGTCTCGATTGAGTTCCATTGATGCTGAGATCCGTCAATTAGTTCAGAAGTTATGCCCCTTTTAATATTCAAAAAATGCCAGAAATCACTTTGTTTATACTCTAGCATCTTCATCTTTTGAGCAATCATCTTCAAACTTTATGACAATGCTTTTGACCATAAAGTCTCGATTGAGTTCGATTATGGCTGAGATCCGTCAATTAGGTCAGGAGTTATGCCCCTTTTAATATACAAAAAGCCATATTTCACGTTGTTTACACTCTAGCATCTTCCTTTTTTTAGCAATCATCTTCAAACTTTATGACATTGTTAATGACCATAATGTCTCGATTGAGTTCAATTGTGGCTGAGATGGGTCATTTAGGTCAGGAGTTATGCCCCTTTTAATACAAAAAATGCAAGATTTCACTTTGTTTATTCTCTACCAACTTCATTTTTTTAACAATCATTTTTAAACTTTAAGACAATGTTTATGTCCATAATCTCACAATCGGGTTCAATTATAACTGATATTGACTTGTAAATTTAGGAGTTATGCCCATTTCACCATAAAAAAAAGCCAGATTTCACTTTTACACTCAAGCATCTTTATTTCTTAAGCAATCATCTTTCTCAGGTGAGCAACCAAGGGCCATCTTGGCCCTCTTGTTATGTAGATGTTGAAAAACCAAACCATGCCATCTTATGTGATAATGCAGACATTAAGAGTTGTTAACCCGATTATTACCTTATGAATATTCATGAACCAATTTTTGTTGTGCTGAGCATTAATAAACTGAGTTTTAAAATGGTATATATATGAAACAATCCATGTAGGCTGAGTAGAATCTTAATCACAGACAGGAGACTCTGGTCTGAGTTATCGACCCTGATATGGGTGAGGGACCCTGATCTGGGTGAGGGACCCTGATATGGGTAAGGGACCCTGATCTGGGTGAGGGACCCTGATCTGGGTTAGCACCCTAATATGGGTGAGAGACCCTGATATGGGTGAGGGACCCTGATCTGGGTTAGCGACCCTAATATGGGTGAGAGACCCTGATCTGGGTGAGCTCTCGTATGTCAAGGCATAATACATCTATATGTGAGGTAAAGGGTTCAGTGTTATTCAACACCCTTATTTTATGATACAAAAATCATAAATGTGTTATATATGTCAGCACTGTCCATATATTTTAAAATTCTTTACATTACATGGAGATCCTCTGAACTGCTGTTCCTTAGACCAAAGGTAATAAATATGTAAAATATATTGTTTTTTCAGTATGTTCTTGTGAAATTTCAACATGGTCAACATTCAGTATTTTTCTGGTTACAATGTACTATAATGTATGCTGCATTTAATTATGTTACATCAGTATACAATTTACAATGCATATAGCACCTTTTCTTGATATTTCATTACTGAAATTATACTATGACACTCTCATCATCATCATCATCATCATCATCATCAGTAATCACCTGACTCAAAATTGAGTATTCTTACGATGTTATGGTAATATAAAGTTTGCCAAACTTTGTGAAATTAGTAAAGCAAAATTAATGAACTTAATGAATTCTTGTTGTTTGATTGCGATTCTTTGTATTATGATTTTGGATTTTGATTTTGCATATTGTATATCAGGGTTAAGCTGATGACTTTACACTCTTTGAATATTGTATATCAGGGTTTAGTTTTTGTCTTTTTATTGGTGTTCACACCGGAGGGGACTATAGGTTTGCCCTCCGTCTGTCCGTCCGTCTGTCCGTCTGTCCGTCCGTCCGTCTGTCCGTCTGTCAGTCTGTCCGTCTGTCCGTCCGTCTGTCCGCTCAAATCTGGATCCCGCGATAACTTAATAACTAAGCAAGCTAACTTGATGAAACTTGGTTATGACTAGATGGCAAAAAATTAAAAGGAAAAAGGGCCCGCGATAACTAAGCAAGCTAACTTGATGAAACTTGGTATATGACTAGATGGCAATGTGTAGATTATGCACATCATTTTATTTTGTTCTTCGACTAAAATTGTGGTTGCTATGGTAACAGAAATAGTGAAAATATGGCAAAAAATGGGATCCCGCGATAACTAAGCAAGCTAACTTGATGAAACTTGGTATATGACTAGATGGCAATGTGTAGATTATGCACGTCATTTTATTTTTGTTCTTCGACTAAAATTGTGGTTGCTATGGTAACGGAAATAGTGAAAATATGGTAAAAAATGGGATCCCGCGATAACTAAGCAAGCAAACTTGATGAAACTTGGTATATGACTAGATGGCAATGTGTAGATTATGCACATCATTTTATTTTTGTTCTTCGACTAAAATTGTGGTTGCTATGGTAACGGAAATAGTGAAAATATGGCAAAAAATGGGATTGATTACCATATTGAGTCAAGGTGGAGCAGGTAGGGGACTTTATGTGTTGCATACAACACCAGTTACTTGTTTATCAGGGTTTAGTTGATGACTTTACACTCTTTGAATATTGTATATCAGAGTTAAGCTGATGACTTTACACTCTTTGAATATTGTATATCAGGGTTTAGTTGATGACTTTACACTCTTTGAATATTGTTTATCAGGGTTAAGCTGATGACTTTACACTCTTTGAATATTGTTTATCAGGGTTAAGCTGATGACTTTACACTCTTTGAATATTGTTTATCAGGGTTAAGCTGATGACTTTACACTCTTTGAATATTGTTTATCAGGGTTTAGTTGATGACTTTACACTCTTTGAATATTGTATATCATGGTGTAGTTGATGACTTTACACTCTTTGAATATTGTATATCAGGGTTTAGTTGATAACTTAACACTCTTTGTCTTGCTTTTTACAGCTTTAAAGAGAGAGGGGCACGTTATACATTAATGATGTTGACTGAGGTAAGAAATTAATGTCATTTTCAACAGTTACATGTCTTTCTATAATTTTCCTTTTGATTTTTATACCCCCACAAATGAAATTTGGGGGGGTATATAGGAGTCACGCTGTCGGTCGGTCGGTCTGTCGGTCGGTCGGTCCGGCGGTTGGTCTACAAATATTTGTCCGGAGCATTTCTCCAAAACTACTGTACCTATGTTGATGAAACTTCATAGGTAGATAGACCTTGATGAGAGGAAGTGCAGTGCATAAGAAACATAACTCTACATGTTTTTTACCGGACCATCTCCAAACTAAAGTACTAGTTGATGAAACTTCATAGTAGATAGACCTTGATGAGAGGAAGTGCAGTGCATAAGAACCATAACTCTACATGTTTTTTTACGGAGTTATTCCCCTTTGTTAATTTTTGTCTTTTGATTTTGTCCGGAGCATTTCTCCAAAACTACTGTACTTATGTTGATCAAACTTCATATGTAGATAGACCTCATATGTAGATAGACCTTCATGAGAGGAAGTGCAGTGCCTAAGAACCATAAAAAATTCCTTTGTCATTTTTAATCTTTTGATTTTGTCCGGACCATAACTCCGATACTAAAGTAGCTAGGTTGATGAAACTTCATATGTAGATTGATCTTGATGAGAGGAAGTGCAGTGCACAAGAACCAGAACTCTGCATGTATTTTGAAAGGAGTTATTGCCCTTTGTCATTTTTAATCTTTTGATTTTGTCCGGACCATAACTCCAATACTAAAGTAGCTAGGTTGATGAAACTTCATATGTAGATTGATCTTGATGAGAGGAAGTGCAGTGCATAAGAACCATAACTCTACATGTTTTTTTACGGAGTTATTCCCCTTTGTTAATTTTTGTCTTTTGATTTTGTCCGGAGCATTTCTCCAAAACTACTGTACTTATGTTGATCAAACTTCATATGTAGATAGACCTCATATGTAGATAGATCTTCATGAGAGGAAGTGCAGTGCCTAATGTATTTTGAAAGGAGTTATTGCCCTTTGTCATTTTTAATCTTTTGATTTTGTCCGGACCATAACTCCAATACTAAAGTAGCTAGGTTGATGAAACTTCATATGTAGATTGACTTATAAGTCAGTGCCAAGAACCATAACTCTGCATGTATTTTGAAAGGAGTTATTGCCCTTTGTCATTTTTAATCTTTTGATTTTGTCCGGAGCTTAACTCCAATACTAAAGTAGCTAGGTTGATGAAACTTCATATGTAGATTGATCTTGATGAGAGGAGGTGCAGTGCATAAGAAAACCACAATGTAAATTCTGAAAGACAGGTTTTTGCAAACAATAAATATGGATGTGAACCATAATTAGACTGCATTTTTATTCTCCTCAGCTACAGATCTTGGGGGCAAAGTGTTTTCTTCTGTGTGTCTGTATGTGTGTCTCTCTGTCTATCTGTCTGTCTGTCAAAACTTTTTAGCATTGTCCAAAACTTTTGAACCATTGCTCACACTAACTTTAAACCTTACATACATGTAGTCTTTCACTCACGCAAACTTTTGAAACTGTATTCCTACACATGACAGACTTCCGGTGTGGGTATTGATCACCTTTAGTGATAATATTTTTTTTTGGTATGCTTATAAGCCCAAATCCTATGTGTGAACATTCGTTTTATGTGTCATGTGAATACATCCTGTGTCAAAGATGGGGGTGGGGGTATGAATCACCTTCAGTGATAGTTCTAGTTTTTTAGCTCGACTATTCGTAGAATATGAGAGCTATTATAGTCACCCTGGCGTCGGCGTCGGCGTTGGCGTTGCAGCTTTTGGTTAAAGTTTTGCGTGCAAGTTACTATCAACCTTATATCTCAATAACCATTTATGGTATTGACTTGAAAGTTTATAAATATGTTCAGGGGCAACAGACAACCAAGGTATATAACTCTTGACTGAATTTAATATGAATTATGGCCCCTTTTTAACTTAGAAATTTTGGTTAAAGTTTTGCATGCAATAGAAAATTTGGTTAAAGTTTTGCGTGCAAGCTGCTATCTAGTTTGTATCTCAATAACCATTCATGGTATTGACTTGAAAGTTTATGAATATGTTTAGGGGCATCATACAACCAAGGTAGATAACTCTTGATGGAATATATTACAAATTATGGCCCCTTTTTAACTTAGAAATTTTAGTTAAAGTTTTGCATGCAAGGTACTCTCATGCTTATATCTCAGTATCAAGGTATGGGATTGATTTGAAACATCTTTAATATGTTTAAGGGTATCATACTTTCATGGTAAATAACTCTTGATAGAATTTGTTACAAATTATGGCCCCTTTTTAACTTAGAAATTTTGGTTAAAGTTTTGCATGCAAGGTACTTTCATGCTAATATCTCAGTATCCAGGTATGGGATTGATTTGAAACATCTTTAATATGTTTAGGGGTATCATACTTTCATGGTAGACAACTTTTGATGGAATATATTACAAGTTATGGCCCCTTTTTAACTTAGAAATTTTGGTTAAAGTTTTGCATGCAAGGTACTTTCATGCTAATATCTCAGTATCCAGGTATGGGATTGATTTGAGACATCTTTAATACAATTAGGGGTATCATACTTTCATGGTAGATAACTCTTGATGGAATATGTTACAAATTATTGCCCTTTTTAACTAAGAAATTATGGTTAAATTTTTGCATTCAAGCTACTATCCAGCTTATATCTCAGAAATTGCTTGTGGAATTGACTAGAAAGTTAAGGTGTGTCTTCAAGGGAATCAGAAAACAGGAGGATAACTTTTGGACTGATGCAAATTATGGCCCTTTTCTGACTTGGATTTTTGGTTTAAGTTTTGCATGCACAGTGTTATTGTGCTTATGTCTCAGTAACTAGGCATGGGATTGATTTTAGACATCATAAATATATTAAGGGGTATCAGACTATCAAGGTATATCATTTTTTACTATTACTATGAAGGGCAAGAATTTAAATAGATTTCATTTGATTTACCAACAAGCATTTTGAATAGTCGAGCGTGCTGTCCTCTGACAGCTCTTTTTAATTATACCCCCACAAGTGAAATTTGGGGGGGTATATAGGAGTCACCCTGTCGGTCGGTCCGTCGGTCGGTCGGTCCGGCGGTTGGTCTACAAATATTTGTCCGGAGCATTTCTCCAAAACTACTGTACCTATGTTGATGAAACTTCATAGGTAGATAGACCTTGATGAGAGGAAGTGCAGTGCATAAGAACCATAACTCTGCATGTATTTTGAAAGGAGTTATTGCCCTTTGTCATTTTTAATCTTTTGATTTTGTCCGGACCATAACTCCAATACTAAAGTAGCTAGGTTGATGAAACTTCATATGTAGATTGATCTTGATGAGAGGAAGTGCAGTGCATAAGAACCATAACTCTACATGTTTTTTTACGGAGTTATTCCCCTTTGTTAATTTTTGTCTTTTGATTTTGTCCGGAGCATTTCTCCAAAACTACTGTACTTATGTTGATCAAACTTCATATGTAGATAGACCTCATATGTAGATAGACCTTCATGAGAGGAAGTGCAGTGCCTAAGAACCATAACTCTGCTTGTATTTTGAAAGGAGTTATTGCCCTTTGTCATTTTTAATCTTTTGATTTTGTCCGGACCATAACTCCAATACTAAAGTAGCTAGGTTGATGAAACTTCATATGTAGATTGATCTTGATGAGAGGAAGTGCAGTGCACAAGAACCATAACTCTGCATGTATTTTGAAAGGAGTTATTGCCCTTTGTCATTTTTAATCTTTTGATTTTGTCCGGAGCATAACTCGAATACTAAAGTAGCTAGGTTGATGAAACTTCATATGTAGATTGATCTTGATAAGAGGAAGTGCAGTGCATAAGAAAACCACAATGTAAATTCTTAAAGACAGGTTTTTGCAAACAATAAATATGGATGTGAACCATAATTAGACTGCATTTTTATTCTCCTCAGCTACAGATCTTGGGGGCAAATTATTTCTTCTGTGTGTCTGTATGTGTGTCTCTCTGTCTATCTGTCTGTCTGTCAAAACTTTTTAGCATTGTCCAAAACTTTTGAACCATTGCTCACACTAACTTTAAACCTTACATACATGTAGTCTTTCACTCACGCAAACTTTTGAAACTGTATTCCTACACATGACAGACTTCCGGTGTGGGTATTGATCACCTTTAGTGATAATATTTTTTTTTGGTATGCTTATAAGCCCAAATCCTATGTGTGAACATTCGTTTTATGTGTCATGTGAATACATCCTGTGTCAAAGATGGGGGTAGGGGTATGAATCACCTTCAGTGATAGTTCTAGTTCTTCATTTCATTTCCTTCAAGATTGTTGTTATCTCAAGACCAAATGAAAAAGGTAAGTTTCTTTCCAAGTTTAAAGTTAGATGACTACAAATTGTTATTTAATTAATGTTTGACAGTTAGGAAACAAATACCTATAGTTAAAATTAAGAATATGAATGGTACATTGTAAGAGTATGAATGGTACATTGTAAGAGTATAAATGGTACATTGTAAGGGTATGAATGGTACATTGTAAGAACATAAATGGTACATTGTAAGAGTATGAATGGTACATTGTAAGAGTATAAATGGTACAGTGTAAGGGTATGAATGGTACAGTGTAAGGGTATGAATGGTGCATTGTAAGACATTGTAAGAGTATGAATGGTACATTGTAAGAGTATGAATGGTACATTGTAAGGGTATGAATGGTACATTGTAAGAGTATGAATGGTACATTGTAAGAGTATGAATGGTACATTGTAAGAGTATGAATGGTACATTGTAAGAGTATGAATGGTACATTGTAAGAGTATGATTGATACATTGTAAGAGTATAAATGGTACATTGTAAGAGTATGAATGGTACATTGTAAGGGTATGGATTGTACATTGTAAGAGTATGAATGGTACATTGTTAGAGTATGAATGGTACATTGTTAGAAGTATGGATTGTACATTGTAAGAGTATGAATGGTTCATTGTAAGGTATGATGGTACATTGTAAGAGTATAATGGTACATTGTAAGGTATGGATGTACATTGTAAGGTATGAATGGTACATTGTAAGAGTATAATGGTACATTGTTAAGAGTATGATGTACATTGTAAGAGTATGAATGGTACATTGTAAGAGTATGAATGGTACATTGTAAGGGTATGATTGTACATTGTAAGAGTATGAATGGTACATTGTAAGAGTATGGAATTGGTCATTGTAAGGATAATGAATGGTACATTGTAAGGTATGATGTACATTGTAAGAGTATGAATGTACATTGTAATATGGTGTACATGTAAGAGTAATAATGGTACATTGTAAGAGTATATGTACATTGTAAGATTGTAAGATAAATGTACATTGTAAGATAATGAATGGTACATTGTAAGTATGATTGTACATTGTAAAGTATAATGGTACATTGTAAGGTAATGGTACATTGTAAGAGTATGAATGGTACATTGTAAGAGTATGAATGGTACATTGTAGAGTATGAATGGTACATTGTTAAGGTATGAATGGTACATTGTAAAGTATGAATGGTACATTGTAAGGGTATGATGTAATTGTAGTATATGGTACATTGTAAGGTATATGTACATGTAAAGAATGAATGTACATTGTATATGATGATGACATTGTAGAGATGGTACATTGTAAGAGAGTATGAATGGTACATTGTTAAGGTATGAATTGTACATTGTAAGAGATGAGTAATTGTAAGGTTGGTATGTAAGAGTATGAATGGTACATTGTTAAGATAGAATGGTACATTGTAAGAGTAATGAAGTCTTGTAAGAGTATGAATGGTACATTTAGGTAAGATGACTTGTAAGTATGAATGGTACATTGTAAGGTATGAAGGTACATTGTAGGTATGATGTACATTGTAAGAGTATGAATGGTACATTGTAGAGTATGAATGGTACATTGTTAAGTATGATGTACATTGTAAGAGTATGATGGTATTGTAAGGGTATGGATGTACATTGTAAGAGTATGAATGGTACATTGTAAGGTATGATTGTACATTGTAAGAGATTGAATGGTACATTGTTAAGAGTATGAATGGTACATTGTAGAGTATGATGTACATTGTAAGGGTATGAATGGTACATTGTAAGAGTATGAATGGTACATTGTAAGGGTATGGATTGTACATTGTAAGAGTATGAATGTACATTGTAAGGTATGAATGGTACATTGTAAAGTAGAATGTACATTGTAAGAGGTATGAATTGTACATTGTAAGGTATGAATGGTACATTGTTAGAGTATGATGGTACATTGTAAGAGTATGAATGACATTGTAAGAGTATGAAATGGTACATTGTAAGGATGAATGGTACATTGTAAGAGTATGAATGGTACATTGTAAGGGTATGGATTGTACATTGTAAGAGATGAATGGTACATTGTAAGAGTATAATGGTACATTGTAGAGTATGATTGTACATTGTAAGAGTATGAATGGTACATTGTAAGAGTATGAATGGTACATTGTAAGAGTATGGATTGTACATTGTAAGAGTATGAATGGTTCATTGTAAGGGTATGGATGGTACATTGTAAGAGTATGAATGGTACATTGTAAGGGTATGGATTGTACATTGTAAGAGAATGAATGGTACATTGTTAGAGTATGAATGGTACATTGTTAGAGTATGGATTGTACATTGTAAGAGTATGAATGGTACATTGTAAGAGTATGAATGGTACATTGTAAGGGTATGGATTGTACATTGTAAGAGTATGAATGGTACATTGTAAGGGTATGGATTGTTCATTGTAAGGGTATGAATGGTACATTGTAAGGGTATGGATTGTACATTGTAAGAGTATGAATGGTACATTGTTAGAGTATGGATTGTACATTGTAAGAGTATGAATGGTACATTGTAAGAGTATGAATGGTACATTGTAAGAGTATGAAAGGTACATTGTAAGAGTATGAATGGTACATTGTTAGAGTATGGATTGTACATTGTAAGAGTATGAATGGTACATTGTAAGAGTATGAATGGTACATTGTAAGGGTATGGATTGTACATTGTAAGAGTATGAATGGTACATTGTTAGAGTATGAATGGTACATTGTTAGAGTATGGATTGTACATTGTAAGAGTATGAATGGTTCATTGTAAGGGTATGGATGGTACATTGTAAGAGTATGAATGGTACATTGTAAGGGTATGGATTGTACATTGTAAGAGAATGAATGGTACATTGTTAGAGTATGAATGGTACATTGTTAGAGTATGGATTGTACATTGTAAGAGTATGAATGGTTCATTGTAAGGGTATGAATGGTACATTGTAAGGGTATGGATTGTACATTGTAAGAGTATGAATGGTACATTGTAAGGGTATGGATGGTACATTGTAAGACATTGTAAGAGTATGAATGGTACATTGTAAGGGTATGAATGGTACATTGTAAGACATTGTAAGAGTATGAATGGTACATTCTAAGAGTATGAATGGTACATTGTAAGAGTATGAATGGTACAGATTTTTTATGCAAGGTGTAAGATAAAAGGTATTTAAAGGTCAACCACAAAGATTTCATTTTCATTATTATCTGTCAGAATATATTAGTGTAAGACTTTCTGTTCTAAAAATATGTTAAAATTATTTGAAGTTTGTATGAAATAGGCTATTGAAAGTTGCAAAAATGACCCAAGTGAGAAAAGTTTGCCTGACTTCTCTCCCTTTTGCAATGACGTCATCAATAGACAAAACTCTGCCAGTGCTGTATGTTGTATTGAACAATTCACAATAGCCAATCATCTCAAGATGTGATCTGACACTTACAGAGCTGAGATGGTTCAGTCAAGCAAAATGTTAAAATCTAATCAAACAAGAATTCTGATGGCATGAGAAATCAGAATGCAACATACGGTACTCATTATGTAAATAAACACTGTCTTTTATGTCCTATACTTCTCTCTGGTAACATAAGCTGATGACTGCATCAGTTGTCAATGACTTTATAGAACTGTCAATAGTCATTACAACAGCTGTTTTAAACAGGGAAACACCCAATATGTGGTCACTGGCCTGGGGAAGATTGTCTTGAATGGTTTTGCAGTAGTTTGTTCCTATGAAGATCATTGGTATACTTCAACTCTTTCTTGATTCATCAGACAGTATACTGATCAGTGCATCATTTTCTGATAGCCATTTAACCATTGTCAGTTGAAGTATTGTTTATGACATTTTTTCTCTGAATAGTATGTTTTATTTGTCCTGTCACATGACACTGTTGTGGCTGTATAATATCCTCTTGTTATGAGAAGCGTCAGGCTGCCACTCTGGGGAGTGTTTATCATTTATTTACAGGCGTGGTACATAGTGTTGATAAATGGATGAATTAACTTGAGGACTCATTGACTTCTGAAGTTAATAAACAAGCTACTTGAAATCATACAATATGAGGCTTGTTTCAGACATATTTAATTATACATGAATGATATTCAGTGAATATAAATGTGTTTTTTGTTAGCTCACATGAGCACAACGTGCTCAAGGTGAGCTTTTCTGATCGCCTTTTGTCCGGCGTCCGGCGTCCGTCCGTGCGTCAGGCGTCAACAATTGCTTCAAACAACATCTCCTCCTAAACGGCTTGGCCAATTTGAAAAATATTTTGCAGGAATGTTCCTTGGATGAAGCTCTACTAAAGTTGTATAAATGGTTCTGGTCCATCGCATAATTAGGTCACAGGGGCTAAAAATAGATTTTAAAAATGAAAATTTAAAAAATCTTCTTCTCTGAAACCACAAGGCCTAGCCTTTTGATTTTTGGTATGTAGCATGATCTTATGACTCTCTACCAGGATTGTACAAATTATGACCCTGGGGTCAAAATTGGCCCCGCCCCAGGGGTCACTTGATTTCACATAGGCTAATATAGGAAAAACTTGAAAAAATCTTCTTCTCCGAAACCACAAGGCCTAACCTTTTGATTTTTGGTATGTAGCATCATCTTATGGGCCACTACCAAGATTGTACAAATCATAGCCCTATGGTGATAAATGACCCCGCACCAGGGGTCACTTGTTTTACATAGGTATATAGAAAAACTTAAAAAATCTTCTTCTGAATCCATAAGGCCTAGAGCTTAGATATTTGGTATGTAGCATCATCTTATGGGCCACTACCAAGATTGTACAAATCATAGCCCTATGGTGATAAATGACCCCGCACCAGGGGTCACTTGTTTTACAAAGAGTTATATAGGAAAATCTTAAAAAATCTTCTTCTATGAATCCATAAGGCCTAGAGCTTAGATATTTGGTATGAAGCATCATCTTATGGGCCACTACCAAGATTGTACAAATCATAGCCCTATGGTGATAAATGACCCCGCACCAGGGGTCACTTGTTTTACATAGAGTTATATAGGAAAATCTTAAAAAATCTTCTTCTATGAATCCATAAGGCCTAGAGCTTAGATATTTGGTTTGTAGCATCATCTTATGGGCCACTACCAAGATTGTACAAATCATAGCCCTATGGTGATAAATGACCCCGCACCAGGGGTCACTTGTTTTACATAGAGTTATATAGGAAAATCTTAAAAAAATCTTCCTCCATGAATGCATAAGGCCTAGAGCTTAGATATTTGGTATGAAGCATCATCTTATGGGCCACTACCAAGATTGTACAAATCATAGCCCAATGGTGATAAATGACCCCACACCAGGGGTCACTTGTTTTACATAGAGTTAAATAGGAAAATCTTAAAAAATCTTCTTCTATGAATCAATAAGGCCTAGAGCTAAGATTTTTGGTATGTAGTAGCATCTAATGGTTCATTACAAAGATTTTCAAAGTCTTGGCCCTACGGTGATAAATGACCCTGCGCC